>JBBBDQ010000225.1:1292500-1892500 GCA_037127315.1 Ascarosepion bandense | reverse complement strand
TACTACCTCACTTCGGAAGTATAGACAAATTTCATCAACATTAGTTTGTCCAGCTTGCTATCTCTATGATATTTCTCACTGTCATGTCTCTATTATCTATAACTGAACGTTTGTCGTCACATGGTTTTTATCAATTTTTTTTTTTTTTTTTAACTTTAGATCTTTTCTTGCTTTTGGACTTTAAGTTAAAACTCAGTAAAAAAAAAGGAAAGATTTTTATTTTCTTTTTTTTTTCAAATTAGAGTAGATAGACACTACTATCGTCCAGTTCACACTCCTCCCACTTCTATTGAACAAGAATAGAGGCTCATCTCTTGTTCCCTGTTTAAGAAGTGGTTTCTGACTCTCTTCCTCTCCTCCTCAGGCCTCAGTGTTAGTGCTTCTGTGATATTTTTGTGATTTGTGTGGTTGGTGGCAACATCTGTTCATTGTGAGGCTACTGGGTTGGCAGTTTTCAGGTTGCTGCTTCTGACTGATAGTTAGGAGTTCTAAATCTTGTGTAACATCTAGAGCGGCTGCTCTGATCAACGGTTGCATAATATCAGGGTTCTTGCAGTGCCATGTCACATGGATAGGTGTTCCTGCAAGCACTTCCAGTGGGCAACCCCAAGGCCACACTTTGCTGCAGTCTGTGCCAGCTAACTTCCAGCTCAAGTCTCAGTCAGTGACCATCTGCTACCACTACTCGAGGTCTCTCCTTGCCAACAACAAATATGAACAGCTGTATATCAATAAACACAACTAAACTGGACGATTGCTTGATTTGATCCAATCTTTCCTATCAAATCGCATAATGAAGGTTGTCTTGAGCAGGCATGCCTCCTCATCCTACCACACGAATGCTGGCACCCTAATTGCTCTATTTTAGGTCTGACGCTCTTTCTGATCTTCATAAATGATCTCCCTGACATGATCAAATCCCAAGTAGGCATCTACACAGATGATACCAACATTTACTCCTGCATCAGTAAGAAATCTGACAAGGCGGACAAACTTAATCTCACTGCTGATCTTGAGAAAGACCTTCACTCTGTGGTAGACTGGGGTAAGAAATGGCTTGTAAATTTCAGTGCTTCTAAAACGAAGCTGCTATCTGTCAATTATCACAGGACCAAATGAGTCTCCTTGAAAGCAATACACTGCACCTTCTCAGCCTCACTCTCTCTTCCAACCTCAAGTGGGACCATTACATTGAATCAATAGCTAAATCCACTGCTCTGAAGATTAGGTTACTTTGTCGGACCAGGAAGTATTTTTCTGCCTGAATCCATCATGCACATATACAAATTAACCATCCAACCATGCATAGAATACTGTTGTCATATCTGATCAGGCACCTCTGCTGTTCAACTCAGGGTTCTTGACAGGCTCCAAAAGAAAATCTGTAAAGTGATCAGTCCAGACCTGGCAGCTTGACTCCAGCCACTTTCTTGTAGACGGGATGTTGCTTCCCTCTGTCACTTCTACAAATATTTTCATGGCTTCTGTTCCAACAAACTTAGGTCACTGGTGTCTTCTCCACAAGAATTTACTTGAGCAACCAGACTGACAAAAAGGTTCCACTCTTTTACAGTTAAATCTACCAAATGCAGCCAACAATTCTACTTCATTAGCTTCTTTTCTCGCACTTCCCGCCTGTGGATCTCCCTTCCATATACTTGCTTTCCTGACAGCTACAACCTCCAGGAATTTAAATGCAATGTCAATTCCTATCTCTTATCCACTTGACTCCAGTCCTTCCCTCATTCTTTCTACATCACTCTGTGTATCTTGTTCTTTTCCCTTCTAGTTCTACCTTTGCAAATGTCATCACACCTGTATTCCCATCCTTTCTCTAACACCCTCTGGAACTGGTTCATCTTTCTGTTTGCTCTCCTCCTGCTTAAACTTTTACTCTCTTATGTAGCCCCCTGCACATCAGTGGCAGTATCACCTTAGAGTAATACAATTAAAAAAAAAATTGATAGATAAATTTAAGAAAGATTAAATTTTCATGAAATTTAATATTTCCTAAAAATATATATTGTAGTATATCTGTTGCAATTATATGACAGGCATCCTCTCTGGCATGGATAATTTTATTCCAAATAAAAAATACCAAGAGAAACGGTGTAACTATTCTTGATTCATGCCCACTGTAACCACTATTACCATTTCTACTGTGGAGAAAAGTGTTGTAGCATTTGGAACTATTCACAATCATTGTAAGAAAGTTCATATCACAAAGTAAGGCAAATTGCAATGAACTTTGCCTCTAACTCTAACACATCACTCAATAAATTCCAGCCCTACCTAATAAAATAACAACTTTTAGGCAAAATTCAACTTTATTCATCAACATAGTCTCCTTTTAGGGAGATACACTGATTCCAACACTCCTCTAACAATTTGACACCTTTTTTATAGAACGATATGTCTTTGGCCTCAAAATATACCTCAGTTTCCAATGTCACTTTTTCATTGGAGCCAAATCTTTTTCCCTGGCGCATTCTTTTGAGGTTTGCAAACAGCCAGTAGTTTCTGGGGGTCAGATCTGGAGAATAAAGTGGATGCGGAAACAATTCAAAGTGCAATTCATGTAGTTTTATCATTGACTTTTGACACAGAGCATTGTCTTGGTAAAAGATCACTTTTTCTTCTTCATTTGTGGCCGTTTTTTAGCAATTTCTTCCTTCAAACGCACCAAAAATGCTATATCTGCTATTGATGGTTCTTCCTTTCTCAGGGTAATTGATGAATAAAATACTTTGTGCATCCCAAAATACGGAGACCAAAATCTTGCTTGCTGATGTTTTCATATTTGGTCACTTTGGATGGCTTTCACCTGCTGCTGTCCACTCAACTGACTGCTGATTTGACTCCAGAGTGAAGTGATGGATCCATGTTTCATCTATTGTCACATATTTATGCAAAATCTCCTTCTTGTTACATTGAAACAGTTGCAAATAACGCTCTGAATCATAGATGCATTTTTGTTTTTGATCGACTGTGAGTAAATGCGGCACCCACTTTGAAAACAGCTTTCTCATTGACAAATGTTGATGCAAAATAGTGAATACACTGCATTCTGATATGTTCAATTTCTCTGCTATCTCATGCAACTTCAATTTACGATCAGCCAATATGAGTTTGTTTTCTGAAACAACTGTCAATTTTGGTTACCTGAGTGTTCAGCATCACTTGTGTCTACATTTAATGTCAGCATACCACCTCTAAACCATTGTTTCCGATAGAGCAATGTCCAAATAACACTTATCAAGTGTTATCACTTTATTTGAACAGTATTTTTTTACCATCAGAAAGCCATGTTTCATCAACACACAAAATTCAGATGTTTCCATTGTTTTAAAAATTCGCAACAGTAGCTTCACTTAAATAACTGTAATTTGTAAACTAATAATCAGATTGGGCCCAAATTTTGTCACATGGTATTTGAAGGTTAGTACTTCATTAAAATAATGTGAATTTTTTATTAATGGTGCCATCTATATGTCAGGCCCAAGACTTATTAAATAAGTATGAACCCTTATGAGACTTTCTCCTTCTCATAGAGCACAAACTTTATAATATCTTTATTATGGTGCAGGAAGTTTCCAAACTTTGACTCTAAGAAAGCTATTCCAGTTTGTTTTTTAATAGTAAAATAAACTAAAATACAATCCCAGTGATTGTTCTTAAGAATATCTGTTCGAAATTATCACTAATATCAGCAAAACTGTTCAACCACTGCCTGAAGGAGAGATGCTACTGAAATCTATGAAAGGTGCTAACTATATGTCCTGTTTTTAAGAATGTGAGTCAGTTCTCATCCCTGTCACAATATTAACCTATTAGTCTCTGTAGTGTCATCGGCAAATTTTTCAAATCTATAATAAACAAGAAGGTTGTTGAACCTCTCAACAAGAACAATCTCCTGAACAATAAACAGTTTTAATTTTGCTCTGCTATATTTGCAGTTGATGTCTTATTTGCCATTATTCACAGAATCAGCAAGGCCCTAGACAATAAATTTATTTAAAAGGACGATAATGCTAGATGTATCAAAGGCTTTTGACAAGGTGTAGCATCAGGGGCTGCTACATTCCGTCTATAAAATCTCTGGAAGAGCTTTCTTGACTATCAAGTTCTTCCTGAAGGTTGTTGCTAATAGCAAGTCATCAAAAATTCATGAGATCAATGCCGGTGTTCCTCAGAGTTCTCTCCTTAGTCTTGCCCTCTTTCTGCTCTATATTAATGTTCTATCTAAGAACATACATTGATTTTTAGTAAATAAGTATGTGGATGATACATCATTTTATAGGTGCACTTCAAAAAATTCAGACAACCAGAATGTAGCAGTTGATCTGTTTACTGGCCTATCCTTGATGGCTCAATAAAAGAAGGACTGGCTTATAAAATTCAATACATCCAAAACCAAACTAGAAATGTTCCACCAGCAGACCCTGGACTTTCACCTATCATGATGGATTAGTGCTCTTTCAAGGCGGTTCCTTACTTTGAATGTCTAATGAAACTCAAGTAGAACTCATATGATTTATTGCTAAAGATGCTGATAAATGGTCAGTTCATTGTACCACTTCAGAAATATCTAACTCCTCCAGCTATACTCTAGTTTTACAAAAGCATACCAAAAACGGAGTGTTGCTGTCATATCTGGGCTGGAGCTGCCCAGTTCCCACTTGCCTGTCTTGAAGCATTCAAAAGCATCTACATGGCCTTGTGAGGGATTTCCCACCCTTCAAACCTTTTCCCACAAACAAAACATTACAAACCTCTCACTACTCTATCATTATTTTTATAGCAAGTGTTCTGATTACGTACATTCTTTGGTTCTACTAGCTCTGACCTTTGTAGCTGGGATCTGCCATCTTACGTACACAAGGATGGATCAAATTTATTTCATTCATAATCCATTAGCAAGAAATATTTGACTTGCACAGCTTCTTCCCAAGAACTGCCACTTTGTAGAACAGCTTTCTGGCTGCACGTTTTCCCAATCACTACCTTCTTGACCTCTTCAAATCTTGGGTTAACTGTTACCTTTCCTGTATAACCCCATGAACTACAATATTTGCTTTCTCTTATGCTCATACAACACAACTCAGTGGCCCTTGGGCTTTGTATTGGGTGAACATTAATATAAAATAAATGAAAAACAAATAATTTGTCTTTTTAAGAGTAATCAAAATAACAAAAATCTTGGTGGACATAGAATTTATAATAATTTCAAGAATATAAACTGTATTTTTCTATTGTAAGATATTCTTACGAGCATTTAGGAAGTAACAGGTCAGAGAATTATTCTTATTCATCTTCTACTAGTAAAGGGACATAACTTTGTTACTTATTCAACATTAAATACTTTTAGTGATAATTTGCTTCTTCTCATATTTTTACAGAACTACTGGATGAAGTAACATATTTGTGTTAAATGTAAAATTATAAAAAATGTGAACACTCCAATGATTTTACTTATTTGTATAAAACAGGGAAGTAAATTAACTTTAAATAAATTTAACTTTAAACTATCCAATAAAAAATATAGAAATATAAATTTTTGTGTTGAACTTTTTATTACCCTGATTTCTGGTGTTCTTTACTAAAGGCCATATCATAGTGTAACTCTGGCTCAGAATTGGAGGCCTACATCAAAATTTCTTATCCCACCGAAAGCAAAAAAAAATTTTTTTTGTTTAGTTTACTACTGTAGTGATTTAAAAAAATTCAAGAAAATATTTACTTTTAGCTGTGGAATGACTTTGACTTATTTATTAATAAATCAAGTTATAAGAATTTTTTCTTTTGTATTTACTATATTATTTTGTTTTCATTGCAAAATCAAACTTTGTGTAAAAATTCACTGATGAAATATAATTTAGGAAACTTGATCCTGTCACTTGGAAGTTAATTTAACATTTTTCAGTTTTAAGTTAATTTGATATTCTTTTCTTTGAAACTTTTGTCCATAAAGGCAAATGCATTTATGGACAAAATGATCAACTTTATTTTTGTGTAATCAGCATTTTTTATTTTTAATAAATTAAAAATGTATATTGAAATTTTACCATGCTCCTTATACCAAATGTAACATTTTTACTTGATAAAAAAAAAATTATTAATCCAATTTTTCTAGGCTTTCTTATAAATACTACAAAGTCTCTAGCAAGAAAATTTTAAACTGAAAATTAATTTTAATAATGTTATGTTTAATTTTGACAGACTTTCAGAAAACTTTTTCTTTGATTCTGTTTTTATACTGCAAAATTTATTTGAAAATTCAAATATTTTTGCATACAGTTTATTTAATATTTTTCTCTGTGATATTGTTGTCCATAAAAAAATATAGTGAGGATAAAATTTATTTTTTGTGAATAATTTCTGTTTTTCATGCACTAACATATTTTAAAACAACATATCACTCAATAAATTCCAGGCCTAACTAATAAAACAACAACTTTTAGACAAAATTCAACTTTATTCATCATCATAGTCTTCTTCTAGGGTGATACACTGATTCCAATGCTTCTCTAACAATTTGATGTCTTTTTTGTAGAACGATTTGTTGCAGGGCTATCGACAAAGCAGGTGCCGTTAACCCAGCTTGGAATTAAGGTAATATGATCGAATCAAGGACAACAAAGACGAGGATTTATAAATTCAAGCCAAATTTTTATTTACAAAATCTGGCAAATGTATTTACAGAATGTTTGTTGAGTCAGCAGTGTCAATCAAAAGGATCACTTGGTTCCAAGTTGGTAGACCAGCAGCTGGCAGGGTAGTGCAGAGGTGATGCTGGTTGCTAGAGGTTCTGCTCTGGTAGTTCCAGGAAGGACTGTTGCTGGAGATGGTTAGTTCTTAGAAGAGCTGTCACATACTTAACTGGCTAGTCCTAAAAAGGACTGTTGCACATGTAATCAGTTAGCCCTTAGAAGGGCTGTTGTATATGTAGCCGAGACTGCTGCTTCTGCCTGGTGCTTGGTGCGCTTGCTGCATCGACTGCTTGTTTTTCTGTGTTCTGGCTTTTGGAAACGCTGAGTGACCAGAAATTAATGGCTTTGCTCTGTTTTCCATAGTGACACATTTAGATGTTTGAATAGCCAGTAGTAACTTCTGGCCGGGTGCAATAGATTTGTCATTGGCCTCAAAATATGCCTCAGTTTTCACTTATTCATTTGAGCTAAATCTCTTTATTTGGAGCATTCTTTTGAAATCTGCAAGTTGTCACTGAGGGCCAAATCTGGAGAATAAGGTGGATGCAGAAGAAATTTGAAGTGCACTTCATGTAGTTTTGCCATCATTGCGATCGACTTGTGTCACAGTGCATTGTCTTGTTGAAAGATAACTTTTTCTTCTTCATTTGTGGCTGTTTTTTGACAATTTCTTCCTTCAAACACACCAATAATGCTATATAATATTTGCTATTGATGGTTCTTTCTTTCTCAAGCTAATCGATGAACAAAATACCTTGCACATCCCAAAATATGGAGGCCAAATCCTTGCTTGCTGATACTTGTGTCTTTGGTTGTTTTGGACGGCTTTCACCTGCCGCTGTCAACTCAGCTGACTGTCAATTTGACATTGGAGTGAAGTGGTGGGTCCATGTTATATTTATGCAAAAACTCCTTGTTGCATTGAAACAGTTGCAAACAATGCTTTGAATTGTTGACGGGTTGTTGTTTTTGATCGACTGTGAGCAAATGGAGCACCCACTTTGAAAACAGTTTTCTCACTGACAAATATTCATACAAAATGGTGAAGACACTGCCTTATGATATGTTCAACTCCTTTGTTACCTCATGCAACTTCAATTTATGATTGGCCAAAACAAGTTTGTGTCTGTCTGACTGCGTTTAATATCAGCATACCACCTCTTAACTCTTGTTTCAGACATAGCAGAGTCTGAATAACATTGCTTTGCTTGAACAGTATTTTTTCTCATCAGAAAGCAATGCATTATCAACACACGGAATTCAGATTTATCCATTGTTTTGAAAATTTTGCAACGGTAGCTTCAATTAAATAACTATAATTTGTAAACTAATAATCTGGCTGAGCCCAAATTTTGTCACATGCCATTTGAAGGTTAGTACTTCATAAAAATCATATGGATTTTTTATTAGTGGTGCCATTTATATGTCAGGCCTGGGACTTATTGAGTGATTTGTTAGTATGTTAAATTTTAGTTTATTTTACTATTAAAAAACATAAAATAGGAAAAAAAAATGGTATTTTGTAATGCAAAATCAATGCAAAATCATTTAAGAACATTTTGATGTAACAATTAAATTCCGTAAATTTATTACAAAAGTATAAAATGTTAATCCTAATCATGCTGCTGAACTATTCATTTTTCAGAGTCAGTATTTTTCTGCTTCTACTTTTCTAATCATGAAAATGTCTATTTATGACAAAAAAATGAATCACTTCTTTCAGCTCTACTGAAATTGTTTGATTCAATCCAATCATTTCTACCAAATTGTGAAATGAAGGTTGCTTTCAATGGGCAAACTTCAAGCACCTTTCATACAAATGTGGGTGTTCCTCAAGGCTCTATCCCACGTTTTACACTTTTTCTGATTTTCATCAATAAGCTTCCTAATGTAATTAGTTCCCAAGTAGGTACCTATACAGATGACACCACCATTTACTCTAGTTTCAATAGGAAATCTGCCAGATCTGACAAAGTAAACATGGCTGCTACCCTTGAAAAGAATCTCCAATCTGTGCTTGATTGGAGTAGGAAATTGCTCATAAATTTTAATGCCACCAAAACGAAGCTTCTCTCCTTTAACCACCATAGACAAAAAATTCTTGCTTACCATCAGAATGGCCTTACTCTTTCAAATGATCTCAAATGAAGTGACTACATTGAATCCATGGCTGCATCTACTGCTAGGAAGGTTGGTCACTGTGTGGGGCCAGGAAGTTTTTCTTCTCAAAATCCATTTATCACATTTATAGATCTAGTATTCACCATGCATTGAGTATTGTTGCCATATTTTCTTACTTCATTAAAATATCCTGCCCAATAGCATGACCAGTCAAAGACTGCATGCCAACAAGTTCTTCACACTTGAATACAAAGAAGCTAAATTTTATATTAATACAATAATTATCCCATGCAAATTTTGCTATTAACAAATGTAAAACAAGTATCACTATTAAATTTTATGTCCCCTTGAAAGTAAAACAGATGAGAAAAAAGTGGTGGGGTAAATGGTGGGAAGGCAGAGAAAGATGCAAGAAATGGGTGCTGGAAACTTTGGAATTGGTGACTGACAAGTAAAAATATATCACTGTTTGAATCTGAGCTAAGAACTTATAGAACTTTCAATAAAAATTAGACAATTTCCAGTTGTCAATTGTAAAATTGTTTTCATTATGATGAAACTAGGAAGATCAAAACTCTTGACAGTATATTCCCATAAGGAAAAAATGACAGCCTTTTCTTTCAGTATATACAGAAAAATCTTAACAATCTTTACAATTCCTGTTTGATTTTCTACTTACTTGCAGTAAATTTGGTGGCAACCTGAGCCAAATCTTTCAGTATACTATTATGTAAAACACAGCCGATGACAAAAGAATTGGTTGGATAAAGTGCTGGATGCCAATGTCCTTGCCTGACTTAATCAGTGAGAGCATCTAACAGAGCTATGTTGATGACTTCCTTTTCATTCATGTGCCACTCTGATAAATGTTTCTTCAGTCAAAGACAAGCAGTCTAATGCACAATGGGTCAAATAATAGTTTTTCCTATGGGGACATAGATTCAATAATACTCAGTTGGCAACTTCATATTATGAACTACTTACTGGCTGTTCTATTTTAAGTTATGATGAAAAGTCTCATCAATCATTATGAGAGTTAAATTGTATTTAATATGAAACAGTAACTACAATGTTATATTTTAAAAAGTTTGACATTAACTTTTTCATTAAAATGTAAACAAAAAGAAATGGGAGAGAAATTTATGGTTGTCAGTGTTTTTGCTCTCTCAGTGTTTCTCCTTTGGTGGAAGAAAAAGTGTTCATATGGCAGAGCCTTATTTGAAAGTAAACAGTCATCAGAGATCTCAGGTATCCTATGTTTTCTATTTTTATAGATATAATCAAGATCAAATAAAAGGAATTTTAAAGTTCATAAAACCAGTAGCCAGTGTTTGAAAAATATTTAAAATCTCATGTATACATTACATTAATTATGCACGCACACACACACACACACACACACACACACACACATTTCTTTTTTCCAGGATTTTTGGCAGACTAATTTATTGATATTATTGTATCACATTCAATTCATACATCTGACTGGAGTTAAAGAAAAAACTCTATTGTTTTATGACTGACATTGTTATTGTAAATATTAATGTCACCAAAATCTAGTATTTAATAACCATACTGCATGCCAAATCTCATGCTGCTTTCTGTCAGTTGTGTCATACATAATACATACTTGGGCAATCATGTCTCAAAAGAAACATGACTAACTGGGCAGAAGATTTTCCTGGATCAATGAAAATTTGGGATCCTTTTTACTTTACACTCTGCAACAAATAACATTTGTTTCAACAAAATTTGAGGTAAGAAAATTTCACAAATTTCTGTTATTTTTCAACTAAACTATCTGGACACTCATTACACAAATGTATATTAAGAAAAACTTATGAAAAAGTGTATCATTCTGTTGGAGTTTGATTCATATTTGATCCCAACACAAAATTTACTCATTATTACTTTGTTTTTTGTCTCCAACATCACATAACCACCAGATAATAAATAATACCCATTTTGTTGTTTCCCCATCTTGCTGTTTCTATAAGGATTTTTGTAAATGTTAGAGGTTTTATAGTTATTTACTTAGAATTATAATTTCCCTACATTATGTTAAATTAGTTAAAGCTTTGAAAATTTATATTTGCGTAGAATAAGTCATCTTGTATCACTGGACAAAATTTGGTATGTTTGTTTCACATTTTTTAAAAATTGGTATCTCCCCAAGCAGGGCAGTAAAGCCACTAAAATGCGAGGGTTTACAGGATGTGAAAGAATTATGAACAGAAACATTAATAGTGAGCAGAAAGAGAAAAGAGTAATCAGGAGGAGAGTAGATATTGGTAATTATTTCATTTAAATTTTTGCAGATTAAAGTTGGCTGAAAAACATAGATCTGGAAGGGATTCCACAGGAGAGAAGTGTGGGAAAAGAAACTGTTAGCAGAGAACTTATGGCTACATCTAGCCAATACAACTGTAAATTTTATGAAATCTTAATGCCAGTCTAGTATTGAGCTTAAATTCATAAAAGTACCATAGTGAAGAGCTTATCCAAACAATTAGCATGAAAGTATTTATAGAAAAGGCACAGAAAGACAACCTTGTAGCAACAATATTACTGATTCTTCTTTGGATTTTATCATTCTAAGCATGGATGAATGGTAAACTTATAGCTATTTTAGGTAGATTCTTGAGGTAAAAATTGTCTCACCTGACACAATGAACCCACTTTGTTAGCAGCTGACTTAGCAATGGATTCAATATAGGATTTCCACTTGATGTTAATTGAAAATGTTAGCCTAAGAAGGTGCAGTGAGTCATGCTTTGCAAGAGTGAGAAGAGAGAAAGTAAGAAATAAATCAAACAGAGAAGCCTGTTGCTTGATTTTGCTAGGAAACAAGTCCACAAATTGAGGAAAGGATTAGGTAAAGGAAAAATTTAATGTCTGAATACTGACAACATCAGTACTTTTAGAATGTTTCAGTCATGTGTCATGGTGAGCATTACAGTCATTGAAGACAAAGTTGTTTGCAGATGGATGGAGAGAAAGTGCCTTTTATATACTGCCATCTATTTTTTCTAACATACTGCAGTCCTGGAAAGAAGGTGGTAGACAAAGGAAAAAGAGATAGCTAACAAAGTTTAGTAATGAAAGATGGAAGAACATGAAGGAGCAGTCAGGGGCATTGAGAGACAATTCCATAGCCACTGGATATCATCCCAGATATATACATCAAGGCCATGCATGTAAATGTGGAGATCTTTTTGGCAAAGGAGAAGATAGCCTGAAACCAAGAATTCATTGGTAGCAATAGCAGAATTTAAGCTAGTTTTACAGGGGATGACGATATATGGTGACCATTATAATAAGAAATGATGCAAAAGTTGGAATAGATATCACAAATATTAGTGAAAGAAAGGCTGAGGGGGTAGGTGTTTTTTTTTTGTTTACTGGTTCAGTTGTTAAAAACTGTATTAATTTTTATATATTGCTATGAAACATTGGTTAGCCATATGGTATCTCGAATCTCTTCTCGTTACCATTGAACCCATCTGTACTAACCCTGCCGCTCTGACATCTTATGCATTAATAGCAATTAAACTGATCACCAACCTTGCTTATATTTGATGCAGCAGGCATAAAATGCTATTTTTTTTAATTATCATGGGTTTCAAATCCTATTCTTGTTAGGTTGTAAAGAGGCTGAGAAAAACTCAGAGGCTGAGTTTTCTTCTCAAACTAAAAATGATTTCACAAATTTGGTATCTGTTTGTACTGGTGGCACTCCTGCTATGTGTAGGAAAACTTTTGGACCTAGAGATACAAATATTCACCCATCAATGCATCATACCTCAGCAGGTTTTGTACAGAAAAGTTAGGCAATTTAATCATGTTAAGTTTGTTGTAGCTTCCATTGTATACAACCTTTAGTCTAGAGAACTTAAATAGACTATTCATAAGATTTTCTTGAAGAGGTAGGTACTAATTACAGTCACTTTATATACTATGCAGAAGTAAAATGAATAAGCTAAGGATGGGTGGTACAGTATTTTGTAGCTATGTAGGAGGAAATATCTTAATTTCTAGAAAATGAATCAAGAAAGTTTGGAAAGCTTAAAAGCCCATATACTTTATTTATGGTATTACAAATCACCTGAATGATCTTAATATTCAGCTCCAGAGAAAAAAATAATAAAATTTTCTAACTAGCAGCATCAGTAGAATTTTTTGGCAAAAGATAAAATGTGTCACCTTCTTAGTTATGTACAGTATATTCCCAGAAGTTGGAGAAAAATATGCCAGACAAATTGCAATTCTACTCTCAGAATTTGACAGAATTACTTTTTCAAAAGAAGATATGCAAACTGGAAATGACTGAGGATCCCTTTTCTATTGATCCAGAAGAAATGCCACAAAATTCCAATTGTAGATGATGGAATTCCAAATTTCTTTTATTTATAAAACAAAATCTACATATATATGTTGTATTGAAAAAATTGCAAAACCTCATTATCTCCCTTAGTCCATTTCCTTACTAACCATCCTTAGCTTATTCATTTTACTTCTGCATAGTATATAAAGTGACTGTAATTAGTACCTAGTCTGATCATTCCAAAACCTAAGACTGAATTAAAAATTTTGTCAACTTTGCATATGCTCTGCACATAGCTTCTGTTTTACTGACATACTCAATGAAAAATGCAATCTAGAATTTCCTCCCTAATAGCACCTACTCCCACTTAAAGAAACAAAATAAAAATTGAAACTGATCTGAGCCTAAGAAAAGGATATAAAAACCCATCCAATGGACATCTTTGGCAGCCAGTCAGCACAACGCCCAGGATTCTCAATGCTCATCAGGATGTGACTTCTCATCTCCAAAAGACCACTCGCCAAAGGCCATCACTACAGTAAGTCACAACTCAACTTCTTTCTCCTACTGTATGCCTCTACAGATGACTTTTACAATTCTACTTATTTCTTTCTTTCAATGAGAGACAGTTAAACCAAATTACAATTTGTTGTATTTTTACATTAATACAATTGTTTATTTCTTAAACTTCTATAATTTCTTCTTTGTTCCGTCATCATATGCTTAATATAACAACTAATATCAGAAATGTGTGGCTGGAACAAGAAAATGAACTACATTGTATTAATTCTACAAAATGCTATTTGTAACATACAACGTGTGTTAGCACGTGCGATACCCTGTCTTCATCAGCCATCGACCAGGGGTGATGTCACGGTTCTGGTGGCTATGGCAGGACCACCACCCCTGGCACTACCAGCAGCGTTTGCCACCAGGCAGGGTATAAAGATAAACTTGTTGATTGTCCCTCTTGTATATTCTCATAAAGACGTAAATAAAACGATCATGCCTCTTTACAGTTTGTGTCGGCAATGAAATTTCCCGAACGCGTTTGCCGTTATTAGCGCGCTCGTGAAGGAAGAAAAAAATCGTTATAGATGACCACACAAATATCTCACTTGCGTATATTAGATCGTGATGTTGCGCAAATTTTGTTTGCTTGTTGTTTTGATCTTGACCAAATCCAACTTGACACATTCTGTACCGTTGTTCGAATGTGGTGCGAAGCGCTTTTTAAACCACGGCCACTGATGCCTATTTTAGAAAGGAAAGAAATAACTGAATGTCCCAGAAACCCACGACACCCACCCTCAATAGGCAACACATTACACCTCCAACCATTGTCCACACATTCGGCACGCAGTGACTCATGTCGGTTTTTCTTTAGCTCATGTGCCTCTACCCTGTTCTCTTCCCAAGAGACTGTTAACTCTATTAGGAAGACAGTCTTTTTTGAGTCTGACCACAATACGATGTCGGGACGCTTGTTTGTCTGTGCAATGTGTATTGGAAATTTTAGAGACGTCATTAGGTCTACTGAAACCTCCCAATCACTGGCTCCGCTCAGCAGCTTCATATTCGAGGCTTTTTTTTTTCTTTGCAGGGCATTCGCCCTCCTTATGAAATTTGATCTTAGTCTCCTTGGCTGCCACAAGCTGTTGGTTTGCTGTCTCACATTGAGTTCTTATTAATTCCTTGATCACCTCTAATACCTTGTTATGTTGCCACGTATACATCTGGAGCGATTGTGGACAAGCAGAAAGCACATGACACAAGGTACCTCGGTCCTTTTTACAGAAAAAACAGAGATTTGTATCTATGTATCCCCACATTTTGAGGTTTGTTTCATTTGGAAGAAGGTCGTATGTAGATTGAAGAAGAAAAGATATCGCCAATGGCTCCATCGCCATTAACAAGTTCCAAGAAAGTTTAATCGGTTCTATATCATTTCAACTTACATTGTTTAGCTTGCGTAACAGCAGTGGCTATTCTATGCTCCTCTTCAAACATTTTAACTTCTTCCATTACCGTGCATCTCTTTCCCTTTGGTTTCTCCTTGGAGAAGAACTTGTGCGTTGTGTTTCCCAGTCCAACCTGATCATTTTGAGTCACACCCACGATATCTCTGACTCGTAGGCTGGCTTCCGCTTCTTGAGTTGCCTCTGCAGCGGACCACTTTGTACCAGATTTAATCTCTGGATGCACCCTCTTAATGCAATCATCAGCCAAGTCCCTCATCATCATGTGTAGGCGTACCTTCCCAACCTTGAATTCCTCCACTAATGAGCGTATAGGGAGCTGCAGATGTCCGGAGTTGGTATATAGCCCTACTTTCGAAAAACAAGGAGGAATGCCAAGCCACTTACACAAGTATTTATTTATCATTTGCTCAATGCACTTAATACAATTCCATACATCTGCAAAGGTCACAAAAGGTTGGGTAATAGGCGATGTTGGTAGCACCACACTTTCATTTTGCCAGGCAGATAGGTTCTATCGATTGAAATTAAACCCCTTAAAGCTGCTTTCTGTAATTCTGTACCCCGATGTCAATCAGTCAGAGGGATTTCATACATCCGTCCAAGGCTTTTTACTGGCATTTCTTTTACTGTTGGTATTGTTTTATCACCAATTCTGAAGTGAATTCCCTTGACAGAACTTTGAACTAATAACAGGCTTCGACTTTTCTCGGGCTTTGCCTTCATTCTTGCTCATGTGAAGAGATCATGATATTTTTGTAATAGTTCATCAGCAGCAATTTTAGAAGGCATGAGAATGGTGATATCATCCATAAAAGCCCTAGAAGAGGGAAGGACCAGTTGTTCATTAGTCATCACTCCCTTGGCTGTGCTTGATGCGCCTCGTAAAATTAACTCCATGACCAAAATGAATAGAAGCAGGGAAATTACACAGCCCATCATAATGCCAATCTCAATTGGTTGCCATTTGGTAGTGTAACCATTAACGGTGAATTTCATAAAACCTGAGTTAAAATACTTTATTATGATTTCCCTAATCTTGCTACGGAAGTTGAAAACCTCAAGGGCCATTCCTATCAACATGTGGGACTGACTCATATGCATTGGCAAGATCAAGCCATACTTTCTTTTTTTTCTTTGCAGGGCATTCACCCTCCTTATGAAATTTGATCTTAGTCTCCTTAGCTGCCACAAGCTGTTGGTTTGCTGTCTCACATTGTGTTCTTTTAACTCCTTGATCACTTCTAACACCTTGTTGTGTCGCCATGTATACATAATTAATCAAACAGCAATGAGCAATCATTCTAAAAATGAAAACACTCAAAATCAACAAGCAAACAACAAGCCAGAATCACTGACAAACTTCAAGTAGAACTTCTGGAAATGTTGACTGTTCTCACCTCTGCCTCCATTGGGATTGTGCACACGTCCCAGACTTCAACAGACTATGAATTGCTCATGTGGCTAGAATCAACATTTCCATCCAGGTAATGATAACAGTCACTTCATATCTGATTTAAACAATCCATGTAAAACCCAGGCTCACCCATTACCCAAGGATCAGTGGTGACTGTAGAACTCTGGAGGTGGATGAGGGGCAGTTAGGAACCAAGATTTTTCTGAGGAGGAAGGAGGCAAACTTAAACAATGTCTTCATTTTCATACTGTCCACTATCATGTACACAACATACTACATATCAAATTGGGGATATTATTTCTAATTAACATCTTCCTTCAGATATGAAAATGTGACTTTACTTGACCCTAAGAATTGTGAGTTCAATACCAGGCTACAGTATTGCTGAACAAATAACTTAGAGAGTTAAATTAAAGGGAGATAACTCATGACTACCTGAAATGGCCTCACACAAAGAATGAGAACGATACTCCAGTGATCGTAATAAAGGGTTTGATTTGAAATTCCTATCACCCAAAGAAGGCTAGAGTAAACAATGGTCGAAACATTTAAAAATGGCAACAAAGATGAGAACAATAGTTCGAATAATGTATATAGTGTAAATCATCTCAGAAGTATAGACAAATATCCATGAGGGACCTTGCATGTTTCAAGGGCCAAAATTGCATTTTTTTCCACCCACCTCATGCTCAAGCAACTGCTGCAACCATATATGCAAGTACACCTATACTGGCCACAGAAGAACCTGAAGACACAAACCAACTTTATGAAACAGATTTTCAGTCAGGACCAGAAAAGATGTGATGGCTCAGTCCCTAGTTCAGAATATTAACTGCTTCTACTTCCAGCATCCACACTTGCACTGATTTCCTTTCACAAAAATATACATCACTATCAGCAATTTCACTTTCTCTGAGATAAGCATGCTAGACTCAGGGTGCACCACTTGTGTCATACCTATTTCTTGCCTACCTGAGCAAGCAAGGAAACACATGCAAACATCAGATACACATATAAGTGGAATTGGCAGTGATGTTTCTGTCATTGGCCAAATAATCAGCAATATCAGTGTGCGTGACACCAACTCACTCACATTTCAGAACAGGAATATACTGGTCACTAATGCCAATACATCAATCCTTATCATCCAGAATGCTTTATGTCATGATTTGCTAGCATTGTGCACTATAAACAATCAAGACACCACAGTCAAATTCCCCTGACCCTTCCATCAGGTGACATAACCCATACAGCACCTCTGATCTCAGTAACTAACCCAGAAACACCTCACTCTTCTATACTTGTATATGGTGTCCAACCCATTATGAGCCAGCCTATGGTAAAACCCCAGGTCAATACCCAGTCCTTAGAGCAAAAACTAGACTGGCTTAGAAAAAACACAGACATAGCTCTCCCCACTCACCCCAACCACAATAAACTGGAAGTAACAGCAGCCCTTCTCATCAAATTTGCCAATATCATTGGTAATGATAGCGATCAGGGCACATTCAGTGTGCATACTCCCTAATGACCAGTCCTGCAGCCAAAAGCAACAACCAACTGTACAGGTGTTTGAAGCTGATATTGACGTTGAAATTCAACACATGGCCTTTGAAGGGATGATCAAACTCTGCTCTGACCTGAAGGGTTCAACAGCCCTGTTTTTACTGTTGGAAAAAAAAACAAATGAATCTGCATAGTAGCCAATTTCAAGAGAACTCTCTGCAAGGTACTCACAGATTTAGACCTGTATCCAATGCCCACGATTGATTCTGTTTTTAACAAGATAGGCAAAGGAAACAAATACTTTTCACCCCACAATCTCTGCAGCAGATACTAGCAAATCACAATCGACTAACATGACTGATACAAAACCGCATTCACTTGGCAGGGTTGATGTTACTAATATACCCACCTAGCCTTCAGGCTAACGTCTGCTGGTCAAATCTTTTCTAAGTGTATAGCTAAGGCATTGACCACTGTCACTTCACAGAATATCTCACCATACATTGACAACAACCTCATCCACGCCCAAACCTTTTACAATTACATCACCATGCTAAAACTGCTATTCATCACTCTTCAAAAATTCAGACTAAAACTCAGCCCCAAGAAGTGCACTTTTCTTGCTTCAGAAGCCAAATTTCTAAGTACACTTTTTTCAACAGCAAACGGTTCAGACCAGACCCACAATACATCTGTGCCATTCATGCCACTCCAAGAAAGAAGCTGCAAAGTCTCATAGGACATCTCGTCTGAATAGGCCAATTTCTGGAGACCTGCCTTTATGAATGAATCAAGATGGTTACATTTTCTCACTTGATGGCCCCTTTATATAAACTCAGCAGGGCCAACAAGCTGTTTGTTTAGACAGAAATGGCCGACAAGACTTTTGAAAAAATTAAGAGATGCTTATCATCACCCCCAGTCATCTCATTTCCAGATTTTACTCAACCCTTCACACTCACCACTGATGCTAGTAATGTTGCGTTTGGTGCCATCCTTATACAGGAGGCTGATAACGAAAGAAAAAAGATCATAGCTGTCACTACCCACACCTTCAGCCCAACAGAACTGGTCAATTACCAAATGTGAAGCATTTGTAATAAAATAGGCCATTTCCAAATTTGATTATTTTTTGCGCAGCTGCCCATACATTATTTTCACTACCCACCATTCACTGACATACCTCAACCAACAAAAATTCAATGATGGTAGAAATAAATATCCAGTTATAAATTAATCTTAGAATATATGGAGGGTGACTCCAATGTTTGGACTGACTTACTCAGCAGAGAACATGGCCCAAAGAAGATCAACCTACTGGCCAATCTGACCACAGTGGGCAAACCATTTAGACTTCAGAACTCGGAGCTTCACATCCACATCCCATCATAGTGTCTCAGAGAAATCAAGGGTACACAATTGCTCCCTGTAACACACACACCACAGAACCTCAAACTTTACAAACAGATTGCTAACACATTTTTTGCCTGTCACATTGCCTCAGCTATCCCCACAGAGGAAATGTTCTACCACATTAACATCACAGCTGAACAAGCTTCTGACAATATGTTGGCAAAGATTGTCAAAGCCCTACAAGCAGTGGACTCAAGTAAAGCGTCTACAATCATCATTGCAATCAATCTCAGTGACCACCAGGCAGTAATCTATCAAAAACACTTACAACAGTTCTATCTAGAACTGGGGACATCTGTCCTGATACTAAAAAACTCCCAAAATATGCTCAAACTTGTTGTACCATACAAGCTTTGAGCTAAGTACTTACACCAAGCCCATGACTGCATCAACCACTCTGGTATCACTTGGATGTGCACCCATTTATCAAATTATTGGTGGGAGTTTAAAAACTGCATCATTAAGGTATATATCAAATTATGCAACACCTTCACTGAACACAAAGAGATTTAGTGCAAGCATCCAAATTGGCCCAGTAGACATTGTAAACCGGGTAAAAGACCCTTCAAGGTAAAATACAAAGATTTTGTGTTAATGCCACTCTCAAAGGGAAAACACTACATCTTAATGATTTTGGACAGCTTTAGCTGACATCTCAGAGTTATTCCCTATGCCAGAAACCATGTGATCGATGCAGCTCGCAGACTCTACCAATTCTTTCTCTGCCACCAGGAGATACTCTGTATCATATCTTCCGACCATGGCACCCACTTCACAAGCAAAGTGTATAAGAACTTCTGTGAAATGATATCAGTCATGCAGCATCTTTACTGTCCTTGGTGTTCAAAAAGTTCTGGCAAAATCAAAAGACAACATAGCACATTAAAGAAGGCTTTGTATATGCTCTGTGCGGACAGGAACTGTGAATGAACCTATGTCTTCAAATCTATTGGTTCTTTTTTGTTCTGCCATCATGTGCTCAATATAACAACTGGTGTCAGAAGCATGTGGCTGGAAGTTCTCATCTTTGTACAATTCATGAAGGATTTCAAAGGTGTAACTTTTCTGTTTTTTGTGTTATTTCAAAATGGAATTTTAATAAAATCCAATGTATTAATATTCTCTCTCTAGCAGATTCAATAAATTATAGTGATCAAGATGTAAATTGGAAGTTAATACTTCTATGGCTAAAGGATAAATTATGAAAAAATGTGCCTCTGCATAACTTGATCAAGCAGCACTTCCATTTGGAAAGAAAAATAAATCAAAAGTTATAAAATCACTTTCTGCTAAAACCAAAATCTCTTTTCACTGAAGCATTTAAAAGCAGAAAATTTCTTCTCAACTGAAAGAATATCTTCACCCGCTGATGAGCTCACATCATTTTTTTTTCTCCAAATCTTGACATTAACTTAATTACTCTATGGATTGTTAAATTGACTTAATTATGCCTATTTTGTCATCATTTCATTGAACTTTATTATATTCCAAACATTATTACAGTGACTTTTCACATTCACTCAATTTTATTTCAGAGACTTTAACATGCATTCTTTTCACTTAACTCTAATGTGTTATAATGCATGCATTTATTGATAAAAACATATGTATAAATTAATCTTGTTTTTATATATGAGCAGCTTCCTTTTACTGTGGGTCAAAACAACATCACTTGCCACATTAAAGTCAAATGATGCTTTTCAACATGACATCCAAGTCAGATACATTAATGAGTACCCCCATTCCCAAATTAGTACATCTTCATGGAGATATTCAATCACATTTAATAAACAAGGTACATGTGGTGGATATGTTAGATTTTTATTATGGAAGTGATAAAGGTGAATAATATGGGGTAAACAAAAATGATACAATACTAGAGGACATAAACTTACAGTTACTATAGTTAGAATGTGGTGATACCGACCAAGCAAAAGCGAGTGACCGAATGTTTGCTCTATATCAACCAGAAGGCAAATGACCAAAAATCGTTGTTGCGCATCCAAGTTTGCGCAGATGTTCCGGTTGAAAAATAAAAATTAATCAAATATCAAATTTCTATTTCGCGAGCCTATGCGAATTTTATTTACCAACCAATGGGAAGTCCAAAATCAAATACAAGTATGAAATTCCAAATGAGCTGTTTTGATCCAAAAAGTAGATATAAAAAGCAGATACAGACAAGACCCCAGCAGACAGACGGGCAGAGACCAAGGAGAAAAATGTAATTAATATCCCCTTGACTTAGGTCGAGCAGCTACTACATTCGCCTCCCTTCATCTCGCATCACTTCTTCACTGTCTCAAAAGTACTTAATGACCTCAAGAGCAACTACTTCAAAGACATTCCTCACATATCTCCGCTCTCCACATTCCTAAGCCTTTTATCTCTTCCAGCTCATTATTTGCCATGAACATTCTAACCTCCGTTGGACCTTTATTTCAAGTATTGTTTTAATTGTAAAACATTAATTGATATGTATATATATATATATAAATGTTATTTTCAACTCAATTTGCTTTTCTTGATTTTATAATCATTTTATGACTTACAGTGGGCTATCTACCACAAGGCCAAATTCCGTTAATCTGCAACGGTATACTACTACCCTTCACTAGAACAGAATCCTACTACAGCTAGAAAGAGAATAGATAAGCAATCCACTATAAGAGTCAGTTCTTTAACTTTCAAGATAAAAATTAGTTTTTCTAAAACATCAAGATAAGTGAGAGCAAATTAAATTGGAATTTTTGTCTTTTGTTAATTATTTTCTATAAATTTAATTAACCAAAAGAATTTTGGAGCCAGGCATCAAATATACTAATCTGGAATGTAAATACAAGGTTTGATGGGTAAATTTTTGCCATTTTATATTTTTAATTTATCGCATTTGCATTGTTTGTTTTAATTTTCTCAACTACACAGTATAGTATGGTCTGTTGGATTTCATCTATGAGGAAAAGAGCACCATAACACAATTCACTCCAACAGAAATTTTGCAAGGATAAGTTGTATTGATTGGCATTCACACCAGAAACTCCAATACTAACATTTCAGATTGTAAATCTAGGACAGTGCAGATGATTCAGAGTCAAATGAATCTAATTCTGATTATGAAAGTACAGCAGCTCAGAAAACTTACTTTGATTGTTTTGATAAGGAAAGAACTCTTAAATATGTTACTGAGGGCCTCAAACTCAACATGGAGGCCTACATCAATGCCTTGAAGAAGTAGTGCTGCCCTGGATTAAGAGGGTGTTTGCTGGAAGACTTCATGTCTGGCAATGGGACTCTGCATCATGCCACACAAGCAGGAGAACCCAGTCATGACTGACAGACAATTTCTGTGACTACATCACCCCTTCCATCTGGCCACCTAACTTCCCAGACTGCAACCTTCTTTATTTTTATTTGTGAGGTTTAGTTGAGTGAGAGACCCACAAAACTTATTGTAATATTAAAGATGAACTGAAGACAAGGATTATGGCAGCATTCTCTAACTTAAACAAGGAAACCATCCAAAAGTATTGCAAGAAGTTGTCTGGAGAGTGTGATTGAAGCCAATAGCAATTTTATTGAATTTACTTTTTAGTATTCCAAGATATTTTTGTGTAATTTTGTTACATATGAGATGCCAGTGTTATTTTCACTTTTTCATAATTTAGACAACAATTTATTCATTGCATCCTGCATATAATTTGTATTAATATTTTATTCTGGAGTTTCATTTTATACTTATTTTATAATTGAGCTTTAAATGAGTATATCATCTTTTTCCATAAATGTTAGCACCAAAGTGGAAAAATATTTATCTAATTTTCACAGTTTTTTTAAACAATTTTGGCATAAAAGTGATTGAGTTGAAAACACTGAGAAAATATTTTATTTGAATACATTTTTCTGTATATGTTTTTGATTTTGCTAAAGTTAGTTTTTCTAGAAACAAAAGCCAAACTTTTTGTTCTGTACTACTTTTACTTCTTTTGTCTACAAATATTCAGTAGGTTTGGGCTTACTAAGTCCTGTTGACAATCAATATGACTCCTGCTTATACAGTGGAACAAAACTATAATTTACTTGTCTTCCCAGTTTGCAAACCGGACACCACTCTTACAGAATCAATATCAAAGAATGGATGAATTTGACCCACATACTCCTGAACCTCAGTCATCCACTGTCCTGTTCCTATAATGTCCAGCTTACAGTTCATGATTGTTTTATTAGTATCTTCTTATGTACTTTTTCACATGATTCAGTGATGGTTACCAAGGTGTTTTGTTTGTGTATCTTCTAAATTGCTATTGTCCTGTCCACTTTTGTCAGACTCTTGCTCTGATCACTCCACCCTTTTAAAATGCATAAACACTGAAATGCGTATTTGTACATATGCACAACAATCACTAACATAGATAATCATAATATTACATGCATACATATACACAGACATTCAAACAACCATATATATGATGAAATCTTAGTTTACTTCAATACAGACGCAAACAGTGAAGAGGTTAGCAGTAGAAGAGACTGCTTCTCAATTTCAACTAAATTCATACCATGAGCTCTAACATGACAAAAGTGGAAAGCAGAACATCAGAATATTCAGTCAATAATGGTAAGAAATATTTCCTATGCATTCTGCTTTTGTGCAGCTATTCTGCTTTTAATGTTTAAAGTGACATTTCATGTCTTTTTCTTTATGTTTCTGTGGAAACGTTCCTGTAATAAGTTACTTCACTTTGTTAAATAATCACTTTCTTTCTCTTGAAAATATTTTTGTGACTTTTAGTCTTCTCAGAGGTTTTTAAAATAATATATTTTTGTACAACCAGTCAGTTAAGTGCCATACATGATACACGCTTGGGCAATCATGTCTCGAAAAGATATGACTTACTGGAGAGAAGATTATCTCACAGTAGGTTGCCATTACTTTCTGTGGTAGACTGGTTGCCAGGCAAGGCTATAGAACCCAGTCTGTCCTGTTATTTATTCCATAACTGGAGGAAAGAGATGGATTAATACCTTTCCCAAGGGTATTTGTGCATAAGTGAATGCAAGGAATTCAACTGGAATTCAAACTCTGCTCCCCGATTCTCCCTGATCCACGGCACCACAAAGTAGAAAAAACAATTTGAACTCTGCTTTGTTACTAAACTAAAGACAACTACAACTTTTCTACTCACTAAAATTCAGTCTTTTTGTAAGAGAACTATCATACCATCCTAATTGGGTCAATTAAGACTAAATGTAATTTTTTTTAAATCCAAGTTATTCACATTTAAAGATGCATCTTTGAAACAAAATTTATTACTTGAATAAGTAATAATATCTGTGTATCTTACATAAAATAGGAATTGTATAATTTTGTTGTTAAAACTTTATTTAAATTTATAGAATAAAGTGAAAATAAAATTATGCAATTTCACAAAGTAGATATAGAATCAAATGAACTGATTTATGGCAATATATATATTTGCCAAGTTGAATAGTCTTTTCAAAAAATTTATAGAGATATATGCTGTTTAATGGTACAAAGTGCAAAATATACCATTTTCTGGCCTAACATAATTTTTCTAGCCAAAAATAAAATAGTTTTCAATCAATGGTAATTTTTTTTTCAAATGTTATTTAATAAAAAACCTTAGCTTTATTTTTTTTATTTTTAAATGGGAAAATACTTATTATATGTAAAAATTTACTTTTCATTGATAAAATTTTATTTTTGTTTGCAAAAATTTACAATTGATGGAAAATGACTTTAGACTGGAAAATGTACTGTGTGTGCATAATGTGTGCATATAATAAATTTGCATAAAACAAACTCTACAGAATGATCATCATGATCTTAAATACAATAAAAGTTTAAATAAAGATTAAGTAAATATTTATGTAATTTTTGAAATGGCTCAATGAAATTGATTATGTATCATATACAATTCAAATTTATTCCCTACAGAAAGTTCTGAGTTACAAAGTATGTAAATTAAATACAAATAAGTATACATATATCTATTAAATATGCCCACCAAGGATTGCCTGTTGAAACTTAACACATCACTCAATATGTCTCAGGCCTTACATATAGATAGTGTCACTAATAAAAAAGTACTAACTTTCAAATGGCATGTGACAAAATTTGGGCCCAGCCAGATTATTAGTTTATAAATTATAGTTATTTAAGTGAAGCGACTATTGCAAAACAATGGAAAAATTTGAATTTTGTGTGTTGATAAAGCATTGCTTTCTGATGGGAGAAAATACTGTTTAATCAAAGCAATGGCTTGATAAGTGTTATTTGAACTCTGCTCCATCTGAAACAATGGTTATGAGGTTGTATGCTGATATTAAACTGATCATACAAATACAAAATCAGCAGTTGTCCCAAAAAACACAAAAAAAAGCCACAAATTTGTTTTGGCTGATTGTAAATTAAAGTTGCGTGAGATAGCAGAGGAGTTGAACATATCATAAAGCAGTGTATTCACCATTTTGCATGAACATTTATCAATAAGAAAGCTGTGTTCAAAGTGGTTGCCGTGTTTGCTCACAGTCAATCAAAACAACAATGCGTTGACAATTCAGAGCGCTTTTAGCAACTGTTTCAACACAGCAAAGAGTTTTTGCATAAATATATGACAATGGATGAAACATGGACCCACCACTTCACTCTGGAGCCAAATCAACGAGTCAGCTGAGTGGACAGCAGCAGGTGAAAGAGTGTGGCCACTAGAAGACCTTATGTTCAGCAACAGGACACTGCACCATACCACACAAGCAGGAGAACCCAGTCATGGTTGTCAGACAATTTTTGCAACCAGCATCACCCCTTACATCTGGCCACCTAACTCCCCAGACTGCAATCCCCTTGATTATGTATTTGGTTCAGTTGAGCAAGAGATACGCAAAATTTCTTGTAACATCAAAGACGAACTGATCATAAGGATTATGGCAGCATTCTCCAACTTAAACAAAGAGACTGTCCAGAAGAATTGAAGGAAATTCTTAAGTTGTCTGGATGCCGTGGTTGAAGTCAATGGTGATCTTGTAGAATAAATTTACTCTTTAATACTTTAGATATTTTGGTGTAATTTTGGTAAATATATCTGTTCAAAGGAGATGTCAGTGTTATTTTCATTTTTGCATAATTTAGAAAATTTATCCATTGCACCCTGTATATTAACATATACATACATACATACATACATACATACATACATATATTTAAACATATATTGCTAAATATAACAGCCAATGAATGTCTATTGTGTTTAATCATCAGCCGTTCTAAACAGCATGTTTTTATTACACTGGTATTTAATCTAAGCATTTGGCTCATATGAGCCATTTTTAGAGTTGTTGTATGAACATTAACAAAAGGATATTCACCATGAACGATTATATTCTGTTATGTTTACATAGAAGATTGCTATGCAATGATAACAGTCATGGAATAGCAGATGCAGGTCATAAATTTGTGATGCAGTTCTATGTCATACCATGTGAAAGACTGAAATATTAGCAACTGAACCATGTGTCTAGATGCAATGTAATGTATTGTGACTAGTTTGATATGTAATTTTGATGAGTGTGGGTTGCTTTGTTTTAATGTATATGGCCTTCAATATCCAAAGGTTCTTTTTACTGTGTTTATGTGAGTATTGTCAATAACACAATACTCACACATACTACAAGCTGCTTATATATATTGTAATCTTGTTATTACAGTGGTTTAGAAAAGCATAATATCACTACACAAAAATTTTCATGTTTCAGAATAAAACTGTTCCTCTTCAGGTGACATGTTAAAATAAATGGTGAAAAAAATTTGTTTTTGAAAATATAAGATGAATTTCTGGTTATTTAAAAAATTTAGGGAGTAATAGTTGGAGGAAATGCAAATAAATGTGTCCAAACAGTTCAATCAGCATTTAGAATTATGTAACCATGGAGATTTAAACATTTAAGTTAGGAAAGGGGGTAGGATGGCATAGATCTAGACAAGTCACTTATTAATTTTGTCTGGGTAAGATACACAGTGGGACCTTAGATTTATTAAAGGGTAGACAGTAATTTTAATCAGGTGGTTGGATTTTAGGGTTTTTTTTATTGAACAATAGATTTCTTTAACTACTATCTATGAGTATAAGTCAGAATTTGAATTAAATAATTGTTGTATATTATACTTATATTAAGAACAGATATTTAATATTGTGTGGGTCATTTTATTTTATTAAAATTTTTTTTTAAGTTAGAGTATAAGTTATAAATGAAGCATATTAATTATTTAAATTTTAAAGAAAATTATCTTGTCTAAATAAGTTACATAGTGGGACCAAATAATGCTTAAATAGGTAAATAATTTTTAACAGCAAGTTGGATTTTTTTTTAATTACTTCATGAGTAAAAGGGCTGAAATATTTATGTTATAATTATGATAAAATAATTATGGTATATTAAAGAATATTGTAGTTAAGAAAACTAATTTAGTATTGTGTGAGTCTTATTTAGCAAAATAATTATTAATTTTTAAGTTGTAATAGTGCATAAGTTATAAATGAAACATTGTATTTTTTTAAAAATTAAAATAGAATAAAAATAGACAACACCAAGATGCACACAACATGCACTTAACACAACAGCAAAGATCACACACACATGCAATCAGTAACAATAACCACACACACACTTCTTCCTCCCTTATAACAAACCGCTAACCAGGCTAAAGCACACACACACACACACACACACACACACACACAGATAAATAAAATAAGGTAGATTTAATTACAATACTACACATAGCCTATACACACAGGAAAAAAATAGTTACAATATACACAGGAAAAAAAAATAGTTACAATAACCACGCTAACACATTTTCTTCCACCCCCCCGGGCTGTAGTAGCAGAGGTGCTCATAACAAACCACGTACCAGGACAGAACACACACACACACACACACACACACACATACAAAATTAAGTAGATTCAATTACAGCGCACACCTCAAGCAAACACCACCAGATAAATCAGATAGATAAGACAACAGCAATGAAACTGATATTCTTTGACCCAGTCAAAGTCACATCAACTCCCAGATCAGACCAATAAAACCCCAACTTGAATACACACACACACACACACACACACACACACACACACACACCATTAGACCATAAAATAAAAAAAACCAACTGGAACACACACAGATACACACTCGCACACGCACACATACATACACGCACACATGTACGGCAGGCAGCAGTCGATAAAGCCAGTCATTCATAGATGGGCAGCTAAAAAGCACAGTCATTCTGAGGATTTCTCTGCTATTCTGACAATGAGATTATAGTCTCGAAATATCATAATAAATAGGTCATACAAACACCTCCCGACCTTCCTTTATTTCATTCAACGCATTGTAACAGCCTTCAAGACATAACACATAGAATTATTTTGTCGATGTAAAATACCATGGGAACATATATTATTTAAATGGACAGACATCAATCTTTTACAGCAGGCTGAACTTCAGGGTAATATTTTTTTTGTTTTTTTGATAATTAGGATTTTAATAATTATGGTGTACTAAGATATGTTATAGATTAAAAAACAAATTTCATATTGTGTGGATCATTTTTTTTTTTTAAGGTGTTGGAAATTTTTAATAATTCTAGTATACCAAGGTATATTATAGTTGAGAAAACCAACTAGTATTTTGTGGACCATACATTTTAGTAAATTTAATTTTGATTTTTAAGTTATATTAGAGCACAAGTTATATAAATGACACCTTATGATTAATCAAATTTTAACAAAAAATATTTTTTATGTTTACATAAAACAGTCAGTTCATCCCTACGGTTCAATAGTTCACCATTTTTAGGGAACCTTAAAATCTGCAGCTTTTCACTCTTGCACAAAGGGTAGATGTCATTGAACGACTTAAAGATTCTTGTTTTTTCCAGAATTTTCCATTTTACTTTGGGGGTTTTATTTGTGTCCATTAACTTCCAAAAATACGCAGAAAGGGATGTTTGGTTTCGATATGTGTTGTTTGAAAAGGAAGTTACGTGCATATACCAGTGTTGTTTAAAAGTGTTCTTTGTAGATCCGATGTAAACTTTTTTAATAGTTGGGTTTTCATTTGATGTTATATTATATTGGTACATGATAGAATTAGTTTGACACCTATTTTGACAATTACTTAAATTTGTATTAATGTATTGTTTTGATAGTTATTGTTACTTTGATTAACGTGCTGATTTAAGACATATTATTATGATTTATAATGGTATTTCAAGATTATTAGTACAACTATAACTTAATTTAAGGGTATTTTTGTTAAAAAGTTTGCTTGGTGGGTTATTAAGAAGGAACTGTTTATTAATTAAATTGAGGAACTTTCGCCCTAACTTGGTGTTGACCATTTGGTTGAAAGGGGGTGTATACCAAATGATTTTTCTATTTTTATTTTTCCTGTTATAGTTACATTTTTTTATGTATTTGATATCCTGCCTTTTGTAACCACTATTTTTTAGGACATTATTATAAAAACCTTTATGTGTATAAAATATTTCTTCACTAGAATAATTTTTACTAATTCTATATTCTATGGAGGAGGATATATGTTTGATTATACTTGGGAGGGTGATTAGACTTTGGGTGGATGTATAATGGATATTTGTTAGATTTTATATATGGTTGATAAGTATTATTTACTAAGTTAAGTGTTACATCAAGGAAGTTTATTACTTTTAATTTTAAAATTAAATGTTGATTATTATTTTTAGATTTAAACTTAAATTCTCTGTGGATGAGTCTTCTTATTTTATCTGTTTTAAAATGTGTAGAATTTTGTACAATCATAAGACTGTCATCCCTATATAACCCTATGTCCTGAGTGTTTATGTTATGGTGTGCAGTGAGATTGTATAGTGCAAATAATCCAATGAAATCGAAAAACCCCGCAGAGTCTAATGCACCCATTGTAATGTCAGATTGGTTATCAGAGTTATTTTTTATTCATTGTTTTTGATTATGGATAAGAATGGATGTCTTGGTTGCCATTATAATATTATATTAATCCTGAATAATATATGGCAAATTCCAGTGCCAAGGTGAAAAGGTCTTTGGAAATTGACGAATAATGTCAAATTGAATTAAAGAACAGTTGTTTTTATCCTTTATATTGCAAAACCAATTCATGACATTGGTTGTATTTGTCCACTGGAGTAATCCAAGGTTCTGTTTGATTTGGTTATTAATCTCTTCTAGAATAATTTTACTGATTTTTCCAACTTCAGGCCTAGTTAGGTTAATGATTCTAGTGAGCAAATTTGTCTCAAAATCAGGTTTGTGATCTTTTAAAGTTATGTAAGCTACTTTAGTGCAAAGCTTACTAACTTTTTCACTAATTTTGAGTTTTTCTGTAATAGATTTACTAGTAATATTTATCTTTTCAACTAAATTTAGTGAGTTATTATTTATTTTTTTATAATTTTTTGTTAAATTTTTTTGATTAAAGTTGTGCAATCCATAGTGGTAATTTTATAAAAATTTACAGTTTTGTCAGACTTGACGAACACTTTATCTGATGTTTTTATGTTTGAAATAACATGGTCCAAGTGTTTTTGGAATTTATTTTTTCTTTTATGAAAAGAGATGTTGTTAATTATTTAAAACAAATCATTTTCAAAACCAGATAGTTTTTCAATAACTGGTGTATTTGTTCAATTACTAGTGTATTTTGTTGCTTTTAAATCCATAAAGTTCAGGTTTTTTATGGATCTTATAATCATGAAGGAAAAAATAAGCCTTTCATCTCATTGTTCTAATTAAATCCTGTTTTATAGATGAGTTTTATGAAATATTCCCATTTGTTTGGGTAGGGAATGTTTTTGAGTAAGATTTGTTTTTGAGTGAAATTTGTTTTTTTCCATTGTCATAGTTAGGAATAAAAATAAATGTAGATAGTGTACTACCAAAGTGGGAGCTCTACTCTGTATCGAGCACTCTTATAAAAGTAAAGGCTCTCTTTATAAAAGTAAATACTTGAACAGTGGGTTTTTAATCTATGTGTTCTTTCACTTTTTTGTAATATATATATATATATATAAAACTATTATTTTATCCTTTTCTTATTTATTGTCTGCAAGTAACATTTTTTATTTAGATCAAGACATATTTTCAAACTTGTCTGAAGAACATTTTGAGTCAGAATGTTTATTTTATTGGAATGTTAAATTTCCTTATGGCACAAAGCTCCTGTTTTTGCCAATTCAACTGCCATATAAGTTAATTTTTTGTAAGATTTTAAAACAATTTACTCTTTGAATGTCTTTTCTTTTATTTTTCAGTGGTATCCCTATATTAGTTTTGTATCCTTTATTAAATCAATAATGGATTATACTAAGTTAAAACTTAATAAATTATTTTTTTTTCAACACAAGTAGATGCTCATGCCCTATTATCTGTTTAGGGAGGTGTTTCCTTGTTTCTTTCCTCTCCTCAGGCTTTAATAGTGGTTCTGTCATGAATTTTTTCTGATGTGTGTGGATGGTGACAACATCTCTTTATACTGAGGGTACTAGGTTGGCAGTTTTCTGGTTGCTGCTTCTGACTGGTAATTAGGAGCCTGATCTTTATGCTGCAGTTTGCATCAGTTCTCTTTCCACATGTCTTGTATTTGACGACTGACTACTACTACTTATTTACCAATAAGCCAAAAGCATGAAAATAAACAATGAAATATATAAAACTAAACCAGCCAAACCAAAACATCTAAATGTCTCAACATATTTTTCTCTAACATCTGTGATATTCATATCAACCTTTGCTGTGTGGAATTGTTCTTCATCAAAAAGTAGCCAGACATCCTAGTTCTCTATGAAACTAACTCTGCAATCCCCTCCTCTGATTTCTCAATTCCTGGTTGCCTCCTGCTCTTTAAGAAGGATTCCAATGTTCACATGCATGGTCTGGGAGTCTATGCCTGCAAACATTTCCCTCTGGCTCGGGTGACTTCTCTTATCTTCACTCATATGTATCTTCATCTCTCCCGACTAAACTCAGCTATACTTTCTTTTCTAGCTCTACTACTCCCCTTCCTCTCCTGACAGTTTCATGCTCAATAGTATTTCTGACAATATAGACAAGGCTATTTCCCTACATCTGTTTGCAAATATATTTGTATTTAGTGACTTTAATGCCCTTCATGCCAAGTAGACTAAACACTCCTTGTTGTTGTTCAAACCCTGAATTTCTCAATCTCTCACGCAAGTGGTGGGCTTTCCCAGTAATCCTAAAGAGCATGTTTCTCTTCTAGATCTCTCCTTTACTTTGACTCCTGACTTATGCAGCTCTGCCATCTTGGCAACTCTGATCATATGGTGGTATCTGTAAACATCTCTTTCCTCTCCATCAAGAAACCTTTTACCAACAGAATATATTTCTGTTATTGACATGCAAATTAGGACTGTTTCCATGATTTCTTTCATGACATTCCTTGAAACAAAGTTTTTAGTCTCACTGTTCAAGACTGTTTTTCTGAAGTTTTCTCCTGAGTGAAAGCTGGCATCAATGCTTTCATTCCAACAAGGAAATTCCAAGTTGAATCTCATTCATCTCCTTGGTTCTCACTTGCATGCTCAGCTGCTACTGCCTACAGGAATCACTTCTTCCAGGTGACACATCTAATTTACAGGCTGTTGATAATAATGGCAAAGCTTGAGCTGTTGCTCTAATTACTTCAAAAGCATTGAACAAGGTTGGCCTGCTGGCTTTCTGTGCAAGCTCCAGGGCTATGGTATTTCTGGACAATTGTTTGATTTAATCCAATCATTTCTATCAAATCAAGAAATGAAGGTCATTTTAAACTGGCAAGCTTTCAGATCCTTTCACACGAACATGGCCATATCCTAGGTCCTACATTTTTTTCTGATCTTTATCAATGATCTTCTTGATGTAATCAGTTCCTAAGTAGGCATCTATGCAGATGACACCACTGACTCAATAGGAAATTTACCAGGACTGGCAAAGTAAACCTGACTGCTGTTCTTGAAAAAGTTAATCAGTGGTTAACTGGGGTGGGAAATGGCTTGTAAATTTTAATGCCTTCAAAACAAAAATGCTCTTTCTTAACCACCATAAAGAAACTTTCCTGCCAGCCATCAGCATGGTTGATGCAAGTTTCCTTGAGAACAACACAATGCGCCATCTTGGCTTCACTTTTTCAACCAACCTTAAGTAGAATGAATATATCGGATCTGTAGCTACATTTATTGCTAGAAAGGTTGGGTCTTTGTGTTTGGCCAGAAAGTTTTTCTCATCAGAATCCATCTTGCACATTTATAAATTTACCATTCATCTGTGCATTGAACATTGTTGCCATATATGCTCCTGCTATTCATCTTGAGGTTCTCAACAGGATCCAAAGAAGGATCAGCAATATAATCAGTCCGGACTTAGCATCTTGACTACAGTCACTTTCTCACCTCTGTCTTTTCTACAAATATTTTCATTGGCAACTGCTCTGAGGAACTTTTTTCTTGGTGCCTTATTTACATGAATGTAAGCAAGTTAGCAAATTAGTATCTAAGTCCCAGTCTTTTACCATTGAAATAGTTAAATGTAACTGACTCTTCTACTTGAACAGTTTCTTTTCTTGCACTTCCTGAACTCTCTTCCATTTACTTGCTTCCCTGATAGCTACAATCTCCAAAAATTTAAATCAAATGTTAGTTGCCATCTTCTGTTTTGTAAATCCTGTTCATTTTTTATCCTATCTCTAATATCCCCTGTACACACTCTTTTCCCTCACTGTAACCCCTTGTGCAATAGTGTTGGTCTTGCCTTATATATATATATATATATATATATATGATGTATTAGGCAGCAAGTATTCTTTCAAAGATTTTGAGTAAATAATAAGTTCTGTCTAATTTTGATTAACTTTTTGAAATTTCTGAATTAGTTCTTTTATAAAATCAGTATATTCACCAAATTCATTTTCATTTTTTTTTCTCTGAGTACTTTCAAATTTTGCTACATTTGTTTTCAAGGATTTCATTTTTGTTTGTTTGTTTGTTTATGCAACTGCTTTTGATTAATTCTTGCATTCCCTTTTTTGCTGGAACCAATTACAAGTGATGTCATTTAAAATGGTCAAAGTAAATTTTTATGTGTATTTTCATTTTTTTTTTTTCTTATACATGCTTCAATATAAAATCCCTTATAGAGAAAGTTACTTTATTACAATGTTGGCTGTTTCTCTTGTATTCCAGAATTTTGATTGAGTCCTATATAATATTTTGATGTTATCTCCTAAAATTTGTCTTATGTTAAGATTATTTTGGTTAATTATGCTTTGTTGATCTATATGTGCACAAATTACATCAAATTTTGAGAAAAAATAACTTGCTCTGTTAACAAAATATGAAGTTGAAAATAGCTGGAATTTTTTGGTTTTTTGGATTTAAAAATATATGTTAATAAAATAGTGGGTTATCAGCAAAAATTTCATCTTATTAAGGATTATATTATACTAAAGTAAACTAATATAGTTTTTGTTGTTCATGCTTCCATCAACATTTACCAATTTTCCACTGCCATTGTTTTTCTTTCCCCATCTTTATAGTCTGGCTGAAGAAATAGGAAACTATCATAGTTTTCCCTGTTTAATTCTCCATCAACTTTTGCCTATTTTCTTCTCCCATTTCTTCATAGTCTGACAGCAGATTGTAACATACTAAAGCAAAGTAATACAGTTTTCTATGTTAATGTTTCAATCAAATTTTACCAATTTTCTTCTGCCATCACTTTTTTCCTAAAACTTCATAGTCCTGCAAAAGATTATTGCATAGTAGACTAATATAATTTTTTGCTGTTTAGGTTTCTATCTACTTTTACCAATTTGCTTCTACCATTGTTTTATTTTTTCATCTCCTTTGTCTGGCAGAAGATTATTCCATAGTAAACTAATATAGTTGTTCTTTAGGTTTCCATCTAATTTTGCCAATTTTCTTTTACCATTTCTTTTTTTCTTCATCATTATAGCCTGGCAGCAGATTTTAACATATTAATATAAACTATTATAGTTTACATTGTTTATGTCTCCATCCACTTTAGCCTATTTTCTTCTACTAACACTTTTCTTTCTCCAAATTCATAGTCTGATAGAAAATTATACCATACTAAAGTAAACAATTATATTTTTTGTCTTTTAGGTTACAATCAAATTATACCAATTCTTTTCTTCTCCATCTTCATAGTCTGGCAGTAGATACAAAAGCAAAATAATATAGTTTTTGCTGTAAATATTTCTATCAACTTTTACCAATTTTCTTTCGCCGTCTTCATAGACTGGCAGAAGATTATTCCATATTAAACTAATATAGTTTTCATGGTTTATAATATACTAAAATAAACTAATATTGTTTTTATTGTTAATTACTTCCATCAACTTTTACCAATTTTCTTCTGCCATCAGTTTTCTTTTTCCATCTTTATCATGTTATAATCTTCATAAAACCAGATCCTTTTCTGATTCATGTTTCTTTCTTGTTTTGCCATCATATGCTTAATATAACAATAGTCTGGCAAAAGATTAGTTTTTATTAATCTTATACAGTTTCCTTTTTTAGATTTCCATCAACTTTTACCAATTTTTTTCTGTAATGTTCTTTCTCCCTCTTCATAATCTGGCCAAAGATTTGACTATTGTAAAATAATATAGTTTTCATTATTGAGGTTTCCATCATATCTTATTTTCTTCTGTCATCACTTTTCCATTATACATCCACTACTAAATTTTACCATCTTTGCAATGTATCTTACATTGTTTCTTTTTCCCACTAGTCTCCTTATATATTCTCTTGCATTAGAATGTAAATATATTTAGAATTCATCACTAAAAGGTACTTTTTATCACTTTCTAATGGTAGATGTTCTTTTCATTGTTTCAATATTCTATTCTGATGTCTTTTGGTTTATAATGTTTATGCTTATTTTGTTTTTACTTCTATACTTCCAATCAAGTTGTTTTTTAATAATGCTCTACAAAACTGTATCAACTTAAACCTCACTGTTAAATCAGTATTGACTCTTCACTTGTCTGATAATTTTGGATTGTATATATTGTAACGAGGAAGTTAGAAGCATTTTCTCGCCACAAAGGCCTTGGGTCATGACTAAAAATAGTCACCTTAGCAAAAGAATAGTAGTAACTAGGTTATTTGGTTAGGTTTTCACCAATCCCCCCAAAAAGTAATAGTAACTGGTCATGCGGTCAAGGTTCTATCACCCCAAAAAGGAGAGTAGTAGGATTTGGGTCAGTTGGTCAGGTTCTACCCTTCCCAAAAAGAGATTAACTAGCCTGGTAACTATGGTTACAGGGAAAAGAAGGAAAAGACCAGAGAAAGAGAAGGCCAATGAATATAGGCCCCTGTTTCTATATAAAAAGGAAGAAATAGTAGAAAACCCCAGAGTTGTAGTTGCTACAGGCCAGATATAGACCCCTCTTCGGCAATTTGTTCAAGACATTGAAAGAACTTTTCATAAAGCTACCAGCTGAAATTCTCCATATGAAAACCTTCCTCAACATCCAGTGAATACATCACGTTGCTGCCGTGAAAGGTAAAGATTGTTTTGTCAATCATTCTGACCAAACCCTAGCTGTGTATAGTTATATATATATTCTTTAACTGAGTTAAATGACCACTTTCCATTCCACCTAAACTTCCTCCAAATATCTTCCTTGTTAGACCCACCTCTTATTTTCCATTGAATATTGTGTAAAACTAGTACAAAGTTGAACCCATTCTCGTGTCCGTTATTATATAGTTCTGTCACCTTATACCTGTGTTTTGCTAAATATTTTTGTGTGTTGAAATAAATTTCCTATTTGTATAAAATTATCTTGTGTTATAGTTTACTTCACTCCCTTCAGCATTATTCCAACTAAATTGTGTTTTATGTGTTGCTGACCCAAACGAGTTTGTAACAATATAGACTTTCTTTCATCTCTCTTGTTTAAGTATTGTGGTTTTCCAGTCTCTTGTTGCGTCATCCACTTCAAAGTCACAGATTTCATCTTCAATTCAGCAAAAATTTTAACCATCATTTTAGTTTAAAACCAATTTTAATGGTACTAAAACTATTTATTTAACTGATAAGACATAAAGTCTTAGGCCCAAGAAAAAGTATTGTCAAGTTATTTTCTTTTTTACTGCTCTTTAACAATAGTTTTCCATTTGAATGCATCTAGAAAATAAAGTGCTCTCAAACTGATATATCCTGAAAAGGAATATATATATATATATATATATATATATATATATATATAATCTGAGGTAGTTAAGTGGTTTAGGCAAATGTAACCGGGTAGAACAAACTAGTAAGTAGACGTAACGTATGGTACTCATTGTATGCAGTATCCTGAGACGCAGACATAGTCAATACTTATAGATCAATAGGCGTAGATCTCTAGAAGACCTGTACACCTCTACTGGAAGACCAAGAGGTCTCTGGATTTCTGGATGTTCTCAGCTTAGTCTATATTTATGGCTGACACCAGCCAATCACATCCCAGTGAGGGGGAATCAAGGTGTGTACATATTCATTACCTATTCATTACATCACAAACATTCATAGTGCATTATTATGGAAAGATTGTGTGAAATAAGTGGCTATGTTTAAATGTAATTGGCAAAATTTTCAACAAATGGAATTGACAATGTTCTTGGTAAAGAGAGAAAAAAAGAACAGTGAGACAATGCATACATACATACATACATATATATATATATATATATATATATATATATATATATATAAACATTTGAAGGTACAAAATTGATATAATGTTTTCAAAACAAGGAAAATATTTGTCTCTAAGGCCCTTTCATCCAACATCTCATCAGGAGTAAATCATTGGCAATAAATTATACAAAGGAACAATAACATAATCAGAGATATCTACTACAAACCTACAGATACCCAACAATGTCTCAGAAAGCTGCCTAAAATCCATCCCCTATTCCCTAGCATGTAGGGTTCGCACTATAGTGGCCGACAAACACCTCCAAAAAATCTGCCTAGAAGAACTACATGAAACTATAAAAAACAAGGCTACAATACTTATAAACAAAGGTTTTGAACTGACAGAAAAAATACCTTTAGATGAACTACAAAACCCAAAGTAATGCAACATCAAACAGACTTTAACATATGTTTCAATATACAACAGGACCAACTTAGAATTATTCACAGAAATTTTTAAAATTTAGACCTACCAAACAAAAATGATAAAAGGAAAAACATTAAAAATGACCAAAATAATTAAGAGCAAACACCAACTAAAATAACTGAAACACATATTAATCTCATTCAGATTTAACCAACACACAATACATGGGGTTACAAAATGTAACAGAAAAAGATGTGAGTTTTGTGATATCATTATAAAAGCAAACACCTACACTTTTGAAAACCCCACAAAGACATTCACAATAAACAAGAATTTAAACTGCAACTCTGAAAATGTGGTATATGCATACAAGTGCACAAAATCTAATAAATCTTATATTGAAATCAGCCAAGCACTAAACAACAGTTTCCCTTCACAAAAGCAACATCAGATTATCAGACAACAGAAAACTCTTTGTATCACAACACATCTTCCAATGCAATCAAGGCAAATCTAAAATTATGCCGTTATATCAGACAGACAATTATTCTTACCTACAAATACAAAAAACAACTTTATGAACAAATTTAAACCAGCACTTAATAGATCATAACCCCCCCACACACACATGGACACACAACACATGCACAGAATAACTAGATACACTTATCGAACTGTGTGCACTCACACAAGTATGTACATATACTAGCAAGAACGAACGCAGTGACACACAAAATTCTACGCAACATAGGAAGTATGTATATATATATATATATATATATATATATATATATATATATATGTGTGTGTGTGTGTGTCTATGCATATATAAATTTAAAAAAGCAAAAACAAAACCTTCCTCTGCCTGATATTTGACCCATCCTAAATTATTTTATTACCCTTTAAAGCCAAAAAAGATTCCCTCACAAGTATAAGATGTGAACTACAACACAAACAAGACAATGACTGACAACTACTGCCTAAAGAAGGTTGCAGGACCAGAAACACATAGCAGAATGTAAAAAAACAAAAAAACAATATATTTTATAAAAGAACACTTGCGGTTTCTCTTATTTATTTATTATTACATTAGAACATGTGCAAACTACAAAATACTACATTTTGTTTCAACATTGAAAGAACAATGTCTCATATCAGGTAGTTAACAAGATGGTAATAAACATTTTATTTGTATATATATATATATATATATATATATATATATATAAAATGCAAGTAAAAAGCAAAAAACAAAACGTTTACAAAGTTAGGACTATGTTCACACATAAAAGGGATACAGTCATGTAATTATAGCATTCTGATTTCAAGACAAGAAAGAACAAAAATGAGATTGAGAATTGTCAATTTTTATGATAACCAATAGGCTGCATGTGATGTAAACACAGTATCAGTAAAGTTAATGGCAATTATAGCGACAAAAGATAAACCTTAATTAAAGACTCCTCAGTAGCAAGGCAGCTGCTTCTGTGAATAGTATACAGTAAAACAGGTTGATGCTCTCATTGCAGTTAACAGAAGAATTACTATTAAAAAAAATATTCTTTGAAACCTTTCAAGTGAGCTATAGTAATGTCTGCAGTTTAGTGCAGTCTGCCTACTTAATTATCTGTGCAAAGTGAGTTAGCAGAATTTTGACAAACTCTATGAAGGAGCAGATAGTGGTTACTTTGAAGATTTTCTGCAGTTGTACAACATGGATAATCAGGCTAGTCTCCTTAAATGAAACCTGGATTCACCACTTTAAGCTAGAAAGCAAAGGAACATTGGAGCGATGCCATCCAGATTAACACAAAGAATTTTAAGACTGGAAAGTGATGGCCACTGTATTTTCGGACCAAAAAGGAATCATACTTTTAAAGTTTAGTCTTAGTAATATTAGTATTAATTCAAACTCCTACATGAGCATATTATCTGTTGTGGTATACTATACAAATTAGCTGAGTTGTATTTAAGTGCCTAGCTACTGTCAGGATTCCATTATGTCACGCATAACAGTATCGAATATTGAAACTATGAGATATACCAAACATAACAAATGGTATCGCCAACAGGATGCTTGAGACACATAGATGATTCTGAATACATTGAGATTTGGATAAAAGCCTTTGCAGAGTGTGTAATCTCAGAGTCTCAAGAATGGAAGGCAGACAGAACCAAATAATGGACTTGTTTATGGCTTCTGTGGGGGTGTGAGACAATAAAGAAAATCTCCACAGTGGTGTACTCACAGAAATTAGAACATATGTCTTTTGAGGAAATTGTCAGCATAATAATAGACCAAAAAGAAAACTGCTCATTGCTGAAAGGACAAAATTTTTAGAAGCCAGGCAGCAGCTGGAGGAATCTATTATGGAGTACATACACAGACTCAAAAGACAGGCAAAGCACTGCGAACTTGAAAAATTGGGACTCAAGGCATGTCAATTGAAGATGAGCTGATTCTATTACGAACAATTGAAAGACTTAATGAATTGCAACATAAACGAAAAGTGATTGAATGCATGCAATGTGGCTATATGAATTTAGAATTAAGTATGGACTACTTACAGCAGCTGAAACAAATCAGAGATTTCAACCAGCCCAGAGAAGTGTTAGAGTCATACAGGCTGAACATAAGAAGAATAAATTCAAGTGTCTGGCACTGGGGAAACGGTGCCTTAAATGCAGAAAAATTAATCATAGTCAAAACAAGACTGTCAAAACTTTTGATGGGGTTAGAGTAAGGTCAGATCCTTAGTTCCCAAATTTGCTGGGAAAAGATTTAAAAATTTGAAAACCTAAAAAAATGATGTAATCAGGAAGAAAAAGAAATGTCATTAAAAAATATTATTACTTCAAGGGAATGATATAGTCCCATCTCAAAATGTGGAGGCGGAAGTAAACTCATTGGTTAAAGATTTGATTTGCATGGACACCCCGTATCCATCACACACCTTCCAAGAGAATTTAGGAAATGCATAAAAACCAGAGCTGAGAAGGCCAAAAGCAGTTAGAGTCCAGTCGGTTCACGATCCAGAGATGTAACGACTGAGGGAAAAGTGTTCCCATCCGGGAGCCATGACCAAAGAGTGGTCGCCCCCCCACCTCCCTAGAGCTCTTGGCTGAAGATGTAAAGAAACGTAGAGAAGCCTGCCGCTGACAGACTTAAAAGAGTTAAAGTTAAATAACGTACCTCTGATAGAGTCCTGGCTGAAGATGTATGGAAACAGAAAGAGCGAGAAAGAGTTAAACAAGCTGAGTAGTTGTTGTTGCCGACCAAAAGTGACAAGACAAATTTACTGCCACTGCCGCCCAAACACCCCACTTTGGCTGTTTCAGTAAGGCTTTGGTAAAGAGCCCTAAAAATACTTTTTTAAAATTTGAAAAATTGAAAGCTTCAATTATTCTTAAACAAAAACTTTAGCTCCGTTTTGAAAATAGAAATTTGACAACTGTTATATTCTGTTTCTGTTGCTGATTATATATATATATATATATATATATATATATATATATATATATATATGAAGACTTTTCTTCAACTTATCCAGGCGTCTTTGAAATTATTTATATTTTTTTTTGGTGCTGTATTTTATTTTTTTATTAACACAAGTGCACGCATGTGTCCAGTCTGGTTTGAAGTGGTAGAGAAACGGCTACCGGGTTTTCAATGTGTCTTCCTTGAGATCAAAATTCACAGTGTGGGCATGGAAGTTCAACATTGTAAGAGACAACTCGAAGACCAGCTACTGTGACGAGACCAATCATGACTAGCAACTCGAGAGCGACAACATAACTGGTGCCATGTTGACAGCGTAAACCCTGAATCAGGTTCCAGACCTCATCATAATTGGCTTCCATGACTGGGTTAGGACCCAAGACCTGGATAGAATGTGTCATAAACATGCATGTTGATATGGGTAACGAGATAAACTTAATTCTAAGAAATTTTTGGATCAAGCTAGGCCAACCCAAGCTAAAACAAAGTGGTTTAAAGTTAAAACAATTTAATTAAACACCAATAAAGATGTTGGGTACCTTCAGTGGCATGTTTAAAACCAATACTTGTGGTAATAGTGTGCAAGAAAGACCACAGATTGTTAGGTATTGACATGGTAAAAGTAGATACAGCCAAATTAATAAACTCCATGGAAGCACAAGAGAGTGAGCTAAGACTTCTAAAAGGATACAAAGTGAGTATTCGATTAAAAGAAAATTACCACCCCAAATACATTCAAGCCAGAAAAGTACCAGTACGTATACTGCCTTTAGTGTTAGCCATGTTAAACCGCATGATCAAGCAAAGCATTCTCAAAAAAGTTACACATGGTGGGCCTCACCTATCATAGCATTAAAATAGGCAGATGGAGATTTGCAGATATACGGTGACTATAAAATTGGAGTAAATCACCAGATATTCTCAAGCTGGTTTTCATTACCAAACATCAAAATAGTGAGACATGAACTGGCAAATATGGAATATTTTGTAAAAATTGACTTGAGATCTGCCTACAACCAAATTCAGACTGATGAAAAATTTAAAGAAGTCACCACAATCAACACCCCTATAAGCCTATTAAGGTGGACTTACTTACCATTTGGAATTAAAACTTCTAGTCATATATTTCAAAGGGCAATTGAAGGAATATTGTTTGGCAATATTGTTTAACTAATATGATTATTTCCCAAGATGATATAGGATTAAAAGCAAAGACCAAATGAGTTAAAAAGTGGATCAAATATTATGGTGATTGAAAAAAGCTGGATTAACCATTAAAAGAGACAAATGTAACTTTGATTGCAAGAACCAGGCATATTTGAGCTACCAAATATCGAAAACCAGTATAGCACCTGACAAAAGGCCAACAAAAAATATTTTGGAGGTAGCAACTTTAACTAATAAAAAGGAACTGGAATCCTTTATAGGTTTGATAAATTTTCACTGTAGATACATCCCGTAATATAGTGAACTAATTGAACCATTGTCAGAGTTGCATAAAAATGGACACAAAGACAAAATAATGCTTTTATGATACTAAAAGCAATTATGGAAAATAAACCTATAACAAGGGTGTTTGATCCTAAGAATAACATTGACCACAGATGCAAGTGAGAAAGCAATTGACAACAGCAGAGTTAAATTACTCAACATTGAAAGAGAGGCCTTAGCAATAGTTTGGAGTATAGAGAGAGCACAAAAGTTTTTACTAGGTAAGAAATTTCTACTAAAGTCAAACCACAAGCCATTGGAGTTTATTTTTAACCCAAGGAAAGAATTACCGTAGGTTATATCATCAAGAATTTTATGCTGGACCATTAAAATTATTATATTTGATTTCGATATTGTATATGTTAAGGCAAATACCATCCCTCATATAAATGCATTGTTGAGATTACAGTTTGTAAAAGGAACAGACAATCAACATGGAATTGAAGAAGGTGGAATAATTCAATGGAGAGAGATGGATGTACTTCTTGGCCGTATTTGAAGATGAATGATGTGCATTTGTAACATGACAACATAAGCCTCACAACAGCTTGAAAACCAGGCAAGCAATCATAGTGCTTCTCTGACATAGATATAAATACTTTCATTGAAAGATTGAATATCATGACTCAGAAAATTTTAAGTTACATGTTTGGAATCTTGAGCCTTTTATGTTCATTTTAGTATGAATTATGTGCTTCTGTTATTAAATCTGTTGCAATCAAAGAAGAACTGATTTTTTTTATCAGTCCTTGTACCATGAAGATAATCACAGCCACTGTGGCTATTATCACTTGTTACAGATTGAAATTATTTTCTTGGGTACACTGGATTAACAACACACTATATCTATTCTTACAGCCACCTTTACCTATTCTTACAGCCACTCCTCATAATGATCCCCGTGAAGTTACTTTCATGTTCATTCAGTTATATCAATATGTAATAGTTCCTCTGTTGTATCAACAACTGAGAAAAATCTGTTCGTATGCACTTAAATGTCAGAGAAAGATTAAAAGATAAGCTTTCATTGGCTGAGTCTAATAGCGTGGATGTCTCTGGCCTTTGTCATGTCTATTTAGTGCTTTATACATGCTAGTATAAATTTATTATTTAAAATAAATGTTTTTATTATCATTCTTATTTTTTCTGTTAGAGATTATATTTTTTGTTTATACTATTTAATTTGATTACATGTTAGTTGATGAGCCATCGATGATTGGTAATTTTCATTATTTTTTTTTAAATCTTCACTTTTTTACAGTTCAATTATTAAAGATTAATTTGCTATAAAAAAATTTAAACTTACCAGATTCAAAATATACCTGCATATTTTGAACTATGATATATTTTATAGCTATTTCTATTTTAAATTGTTTTTCCATTATTTTCAATTCATTTTTTAAAAATTATAATATTTGGCCATATACCTTATTTCTATTTTATGTCAATTTGTAATCAAAACTAATACTTTACATTTTATTCCAGTTTTGTTCACTATTATTCTAACTTCATTCCATCGGGATTAACGACAGCCCATGCTTCCTCCACAATCAGCCATGTCTAATTTCATCATCTCACCTTAATTATGGTCTTATAATGACAAGCTTGGTCAGAAGAGATGTCTCAAAAGGGTGGAACTAATTTTGAATATATTTTGATGATATAAAATCAAAATGTTTTCAAAATTAATTCCATCCACATTGTAAATAATAGAGAACACAGTAAGACAAGACAATTGAAATAATCAATGCACCTACAAGGCTCTAATAAACACTTCAGTAAGCCAAGGATAGAAAATAAACACCATAAATACCTTTAAGAAAGAGCATTAGACTAAAACATTCCACTACCTAATCATATTACATATAGTTTAAAGTTAGAGATTCTAGCTTAGTTGAAAAAGATAACATTTGATATTAGATTTATGAATCTACATTTTCACCACCAAATGGCTGACTGGAATCAATGGCTTGGTCTGGTCCGGTCACAATAAAGTCAGATAAAAAAATAACTTGGATAAAACAAAAGTTGTTAGTACAGTTATTAATGGCTCAAACAGGTTTATATTCTGCATACAATGACTATTGACCATTCCTGATTATTGTGACAGAGCTTGTTGCCTTTGGCTTTTAACGAGACTTCTGGAACAAGGCTCTTTTTAAGAGGTTTTTCTACAGGGTGTCAAATCATATCAGATAAGAAGAAATGGCGGTCTCATCTCTCTTCTCTGATCTGCACCAGTCTCTGTCTTAACTGCATTCTCTCATGTCTGCACCCTCTCTCTGGTCTTCCTGGTCTCTGGTCTCTGGTATATGTTTTCTCACATCTGCCATTGAATCTACTCATGTGTTATGCTTCTGCCAAGTCTCTTGGTTTGCACACAGTCTTCTGGTTTGAACCCTCTGTGTGTCATCTCTACCGGATCTCTCTAGACTGTGCACACTGTCTTCTGATCTGCCATTGAATCTCACTCGTGTGTCATGTTTCTGCCAAGTCTCTCCATTCTGAACACACTGTCTTTTGGTTTGCACTCTCTGTGGCACCATTGATGTGTCTCTTCAGTCTGTGCACACCTGTTCAGTTCTCTGCTGAATCTTTCTAGAAAAAGATGCTGAGTCCATTGTTGAATCTGTCATTGTGGTCACTCAAACTTGTTCTGGTGTTCAAAATCTCTAGCTTATATGGAGTCCCGTATCCAGCTGGTGTGGGATATGATGTGCTCTGGGTATGCTAACATTCCCCCAAACAACCAATCAGAGTCCTCTTCTTATTTTAGTTACCTGATCAAATCCGTCTTCTTCCTGCTTTGTGTAAGTGCCTCTCACCACTGCCCGAAGGGCGTGAAACATTTCTCCAACTTTCCCAAAATCCCACTGGGGCCTTTTTTTCATTAGTTATCTGATCAACCTCATCTCCTTTCTGCTTTGTATGGGTGCCTCTCACCATAACCACCTGAGGACCGTGGTCTAGTCCAAAAAGCCAAATTTTAATTATCACTTCAAATTCACTCATAATGCTTCTGTGTGTGGTCATTTTCACACGAGATTTATCATTTTCGACCTTTTTGTCAACAAGTGACAAAAAAGGGGACAATCCTTTGATTTGAGATGTTTTATCACACTTCAGCAGATAAAAAAATTAATTACTATTTTCATTCTAATTTTTTCTCCTTTCAAAAGTCAACTGAATTTCGCACCAGCAGTTGCTCTTGTTTTTAATGGTTGTAAAAATATTTATCTATTCTTCTTAAGGGGTCTTTTAGAATATGCCATCACTTATCTCAGTCTTGACTAAAACCAGGTGGTACCTTTGTTTTACCTTTCTAGCAGATAAAAAAATATTCAAATACTAATTCCCTTTTCTAATTTCCTTTGTCTGGTCATCAGTATATTTTTCAGTCTATCAAAAATTAGCATTTTCTGTCTTCTTAATTTGTTTTTTTTATTCACTAGCACCTTTGAAATGTTGTCATAGTGACAGGCTAAACAGCATCAAGAACAGTGAAAACAAGTGTAACTATCAGATAGAAGATGATGCAAAGTACAAAGATGACAAAATCAAGTTCATACTCTACACAGTAATTTCGTATAGATTAACCGAATGAGATTATTGTGAAAGAATTAGATTGGCAGAACTGATTTTAAGCAACCAGGGCACTATCATTATCTTGTAGCTGCCAACAAAAAATATAAATATCTTTTCTGTTCTACTTCTATATAATCTCACTACAATTGCTTCAACAGATTCAGCTTTGCTTCTAAACTTAAAAGTTAAAGCTCAGAGAGAGGCTGTAACGTTAATCACATTTAGACTAGCTGGTGTCTCTCACATGATATTAGTCCTATACTATTGTCTGTCATTGCCTGTAGAAGTGTCCTATATCAAGGAATTGTTTTGCTCAATATCTGCCTACTTGTTTGTAAAAATACAAGCCTCTGAATAAAAGACCAACCATATAAAATTGATTTTGCAGTTATATACTCATTACTGCTATTTCTAACTTGATATGTTGCACACTTATTCACATTGGATTAATATGATCAATAATCCTTTTGTCCAATTTGTTTGTATATCTTGTTGATTCTCATATATTCTAACTTATTTGTCAGAAATATATAATCCCAACTTGATGTCTTTAGTGTCATCTTTCCAATATCTGGCATATAGATCACATGACTTATCTGATTCAATTTTTACTACTTTAATTCTACATCATTCCCGTGTTCCTTCAGCATGTTCAACAATGTTTTGAATCTCCATTCACCATCTTGTCAGTTTGCAATTAAACCTAAAGTTGACATAAATCAGTTACCTTTATCTGATAAACTTTATTATTCAGTTCCAGTTGAATGAAGCTGACTCCCACTCTGGTTGCTTGGGTATCCTTGATTAGAAAATTGTGCAGGTATTTATTCTATAATTATATCCACTAATACTACTTGTTCATTTACTTTGTATTGAACAAATATTGGTATAATATGTTGTCTATCTTGATTTCAATCTTTACACATTTAGGTTATAATTCAACTTCTGTATTATATATATATGATCACATAGAAGCTAATTGCATTTAAATCAACAGAAAATAGCTTGGCACCCCTACTGGTTAAAAGTGGTTCAAATTTAGAGCTGTATTTAAGATTTGCCAATTTCTGATTTTTTCAATGTTTGTATAAGGTGTCTGGTGAACCTTTGTCACTTTGAACAAGAAATTGCTGTTATTGTTCCCATCTTTTGAATTTTGTATCTGCTCTTACACTTTGTAGCAGAGCATAATAATGGTGACTAAGTGTAGCCTGAAATTCCTCCTTCACAATGCTACCAACACTGAAGGTTAAAGTTGAAAGTGAGGTTGGCTCTGTCACTGTTAAATGCTCATAATTACTTAATTCTTTCAAATATTGTAAAATCTTTGAAGAGTTACCTTTCCCTGTTTTATTAGAAACACAAGCTAAAATTAAAACTGAAATACTGGATTATAAGAAACCTTTGTTGTTGAGTAAGTAATTTATTAAGGAGAACTGCCCTTAAATTTCACAAACAGTTTAGCCATCCAACATCATCTAAATTAATTGCCCTAATTAGAAATGCTGGCACTGATAACATTAAACTGGAAAATGAAATTGTTGAAACATCTAAGTCATGTGAAATATACTAGATGTTCACTAGAATTTCCTTCCAGCCTGTTGCTTGTATCCTCATAGCATCAAATTTTAATTAGGCTTTTCCATGGATTTGAAGGTTTAGGGTAAGTATTATTTCTATTGCTATTGAATTAGCAACACAATATTGTACAACAACTGTGATATATGAGAAGTCTACTTCAACATAAAATAAAAAAGTGTATTTCTTTGTTGTATTAAGCTGTTTGGAGCTCTAGCAAGGATTTTAATTGATAGCAGCTGTGAATTTAATAGCAATAAAATGTGTGAGCTTTTAACATTAAAATAATGACAACAGCTGCTGAAAGTTCATAAAATAATGGAGTATATGAGTGGTTAAATGCTGTGATGAGAAACAGTGTTTGCTGGGTATCGACAGATTGTAAATGTGATGTAGAAGTTGCTCTAGCTTGGACAATAGCTGCAAGAAATGCCCTGAATGTATTTGAATATACCATTCCCACCCATCCTGCATTGGAACCAATGACAGTAATGTCTTTCAAAATTGTGAAGGACAACTTACAACCAATGAAATCTGTGAGGCAAAAGGTTTTTACAGTTGAGCCCTGTGAATCTGTGTTATCATGTAATGTATATTGGCTTGGAATGAGAAATTGGACAACCAAGTTTGAATTCTAGTCAGGTTTGTTGAATTCCCTTATGCACAAATACCGGGGGAAGGTATGAATCCATCTCTTCTCCCTCAGATTATGGGTTGACTAGCAGGATAGACTGAATCCTGTAGCCTTGGTTGGCAGCTCGTCTACAGTAGAAATAAATGGCAACCTACTGTGGGAAAATCTTCTGCCTAGTCAGTCATGAATAAAAAAAAACATGATTGCCTAAGTGTGTATCATGCATGGCACTTAACTAACTGCCTATAGATAACTGAAATGAGCCTCTCTGCCACAATGTCTGGGCCAGCAAGGTAAACAATATTCAAGGTGGAGATGCAGTATTTTACAAAAGGCATGGGCCAGTTATAGTAATAGACTGTGATAGAAAATAATTTTTAGTGATGCATTTATGTGCGAGTATCTGAATGTCATTTGGCATGTGCACCAGTTCAGAGTGATAACCTAGATACAAAAGATGAACATGAAGAACAGAATAAAGATTCTCACAGTGCACCTAATCTCTGCAATAATGAATCTGAAAGTGAGGATGTAAAAATTGACAATTTAATCACAAATGTTACTGCAATTGAAGAGTTAAGCCTAAACTTTGAAGCTTGAGAACAATTCAGTGTGAAGGTTGGTCTGAGAATAAGGGACATAGTTATAGAAATGGTATTTAAAAAAATCATAAGCAGAGCTGGTAACTCTACAGGAAAATATAAGAATTGTTATAATTTCCAGAAAAATATTGATTGCAGTATGTGTTGACTTAAAAAAGGACTTTAGTGAGTGGGAAGTCATAAATGATGATGTTGAAATGTTGGTTCTGTTTAATAATGCTCTAATGATCGCAAAGGAAAATGAAATTAAAAAGTGGCGCTGAAAATTCAGTTTGTGATGAAGTAGACAACACCAATCAGGAATTGATAACTGTTTGTTGGGTCTAAAAAATTAAAGAGGAAAGCCTGTTCTAAAAGCACAACTTATAGCCCAAGGCTTTGAAGAATATGTTGAAAGTCTCTGTAAAGATTCATCTAAATGCTCAAGGAAAACTGTTATATTACATTTCTGTCACTTTTTGTGTCAGGTGACTAGTGAAGCCTTGTCAATTTGAACAAGAAATTGCTTTTGCTATTCCCATCTCTGGGATTTTGTATTTGATCAGCAACTATATACAATGGTGAATGCTTTTTTTTTTCAATTATCATCTATCTTTGCTGACCAGATTCAAAGTAAACTTTCTCCAGAAGGTTTGTCCTTAGCATATACCATTTCACAGGCAACTCAGTTGCTTTGTCTTTTTAAGAAAGTAATAGTCATTGCTGCTTCCTGACTATCCAACTTGCTAACTTAATTTAAGACAATTATTTTTTATATGTCCTAATCTTTAACCATTCTTGATAAATCTTTCCAATCTGCCACTATCACACTTCAACCTTCAAGAATTCTCAGTTATACAGGAATCTGTTCTGTTCTAATCTTCTTTGCCGTAAGTCTTTTGTAAGCTTTTAAAAAGATGAGCACTATTAGTGTGTTATCATCACTCATAAATAGTTTCTATATTATGCTCTTAAATTAGTAAATTAAAATTGTATTTGGATCATATCAGCTACTACACTGAGTGGCATATTTATGTTATCTTTACTAACACTACTCACACCTTCACAATGAGAGATTCATACACGCATATATGCACACACATTAAAGTGCCATAAATATTCATTGATACTGCCAATTTTACAAGTATAAAATGTTCTGACTGTTAAAATATAAGAATTTTGTAAGATATTTTCTAAGTAAAAATATATCTACTTTCAAATTCTGACTTTTGAAGACTGCATTGAAAATGTACTTGCTACTGTTTCATAAACTTGAACATACATTGAAAAAAAATAAAGTAAAAGTCAACACGTGTAGAGAGGTATGGGTTGACTTCGGATTGATAAGTAGCATGGACATATAAACAGAAAGTGAGCATTGCCTGATAAGAAGACATTCATTTTTCAATTTGTTATTTGAAGATAAAGCAAAATTATTTGAATTATGACAAAAAATAAGGAAATTAACGAAAATAAATTTTCAGTAATCAGTAGTTGCTCGTTTCTCAATTACTGAACAAACATCTTAATGTAACTTTGCATTTCAGACTAATTGTATAGAATTTAAGCTAACTTTTTAATATTGTAATTAAAAATATAGATTCTTAAGCACTCAAGATAAATACTAGTGTTCTTTAAAATTTATTTTATAATAACTGTAAAATTTAAATAATGTTATTTATAAGATACACATTCCTTAAATGTAAATTTGATTGTTCACATTGAATAATCAACCAAAAAGGGTTCTCCATAAGTTTAATTTCACTCATGCAGTGACTGTTTTTAGTGTTTAAATTTCAATTCAGAAAGAAATATGGAAAGAACTATCAAAAGTAAAAATAAATAATACTAGTTCATAATTTTTTCCCATAAATCAACAGGTTTAAAAATGATATTTTCATCATTTGATTTGTATAGATATGATGTATCTGTATATCTTTAAATGGAAATTAAATTCATTAATTCAGTGATTTTGAAAGAATTTATTGATGTTCTGAGCCATATCTAAACCTTACTTTATTTCTTTTAAGCCTTGTAAAAATGATTTCAGGTGTGTTTAGGGCTTAACTTTATTAAAAAAAAAGATCACTTTTGATTGTATTGTGATAGCTACCAGAATTTATTCTTTTAAAAAGAATTATCAAAATTTTCATATTTTTGTTTATTCATAATAATATTGAAGATGGACAAAGTAAGCAACATTTTTTATATATTATTCTTGTTTATTTTAGAAAAAATATAAATGTAATGCAAATACAAATCATATTTAAAGTTTTTGGAGAAGGTACTGTGAATAAGTAAATATGTCAAAAGTGGCTTGACATTTTTGCATTGAGGAGTTCTGCTTTAATAATCCTCTATAAGGGAGTAGATCAGGTGAGGTAAATAATGATTTTATATTTTAACATTACTTGAGAGTAACTAATGTAGTTTGATAGAGAAAATATTCAACACATGCTGAATACTCATATCAAATACTGAAATTCATTTATACCATCTTGTTATGTTAGTCCATTTGTTGTGTTAAACATGTGAGAATTACTTCCACTCGGTCTGCCAAAGTGATTAGGTGATGCTGTTTAAGCTATAAAAGCACAAGAACATCTTCCTCTTTCTCTTCCTTTAAACCAAGTATGTGGTAGGTAGAAACACCAGTATGGGCCTTGTCTTTTCCACTGGTGGCTTAATAATGAATTCACATACATGCACACACATTTTCTTAACAGCTAAGTTTAATGTTTTTCCATCTATTTCAACTATAAACTCATTAGTGTATTTCCTCTCTTTTTGTTAATCCTTTGTTAGTGTGTATAAAAATACAAGAAAATATCTCCATGTTGAAATTCATTCCATCTCCATTTACTTTTTGTACACAACACTAGCAAAAACCAAAACAAAAATAAAACAAATAGGTGACAAACCAATGGAGGTGAACAGGCAAAACTGAACAAATATTGAATATCTTGACATGAGAAATATGAACACATCATTCTGCCAATAAGGAAAAACCCCTAATAGAGTGCACACAGTTTGTCAATAAATACAACTATGCACCATTAGTGAAGAAAAACTCTCAAGCAATTGAACCTCGTACACCAATTTCTTTACCAATTAGACAACGTGGAAACAAAAATTAATACTTTCAACAAATGGTAATAAATCCAACGCAAACTGCAAAATCACAAATTGAAAAACACAAAACACCAAAACATGACAAAGTAACTACTTTACATGATGAATCTTTAAATCAACAAACTTTCTTCAAAAATTCAATCTACATGAAAAAAAATTACAGAGAGTACTACTTCTAGTTCTTAACCCTTTTTGTTAAAGGATCCGGTGAGGTAAATAATGAAGAATTTACTGGATCTTGAAGGAAAATCTTTGTTACACATGCATGCAAAAATATGTAAAAATATACTAACCATGCTTGAAACAGAACATTTTGTAACTCAACATTTTACCTGAGAGATTAAAAATAGGCTAAAATAAAAGCAAAGCTTGCTACATAAAATGAATCATAATTCAACAAGAAAACACAGCTGATTCATCAAACAAAAAAGGTATTTTCTTCTAACAAGTTTGAAACAACAACTAAATTCATTACTACTTCAACAAATGCGGAAAGCACAATTCAACAAGTTGACTCAACTCTTTCCAGCACATGGCAAAATATAAACTACTTCAAGTATTTCACAGACTTAATAAAAATAGTTTAATTCAACCACCATGGATTTTCTGATGCTTAAAATTTTCACAAGAATGACTAAGACATTTGCAAGAAAATTTAATGATACTGGTAACACCAAAAACTCAAAAAAATCAACAATCAAAAAATTTCTTCAAAATTGCTTAAGAAACATGCACAGTATCAATTTCATCAGCATCAGCTCAACAAATTTGCAATTCGTAAAACATCTGCTAGCTGTTATATTGTTGCAGTCTACTGCTCCCACTTGTTATGATTTTTAACAAAAGGGTGCTTTGTTTGTGATCCCACTACCTGAAGTTGGTTCTTGGAGTACATTAGGCTTTAGCTAGCAGCCGGCCTTGCTTTGGAGGTGGAACGATCTCTAGTCTGATGACTTTCCAGGCTGTGCCTTGTGAACATGAAAGGGAGACTAGCGGCGGCTCTGGAAAAAAGAGGGTTCGTTTGTGTCTGGCGTGCAGGGCAGTAATCGGATCCAAAGAAAGAAGCACCGCCATCATATAGAAAAGAAAAAAAAATACTCACCGCTGTCTTAATAATCCACCTTCAGCCCATTCTAAAGGAAAAAAGAGAGGGGGCCCCCGAGTGGAATTTTTATAGACTGAGGAAATGGATTATGGGTAGAGTGTCATAGATAAAACCGACCGACCGATTCACCCGGGGGTTGGTGGCGTCAATTTCTTGGCGAGAAGCTGAAGCAGAGAGAAACAGTGAAAAGGTGGAAGGAGGAAAGTGGAGGAGGAAGACGAAGAGGCGTAGCAAGAAACCAGCTGGGAGAACTTTGGATTGAAATCCAACGGTCTCTGGTTCGATCCCTGGCTCTGCACTCATTAGAAGAAAGTGTGCAACAAGCTATTTCGGCGTAATGGGGGACAGGTTCGACCTGAAATTGATTCCAGAGTTCAGTGGCTTGACCCCAGTACTTGACTGGGTGGAAAAAGTGGAACTGCATTGTCTCTTGTCTGGTGTCAAAAGCATTGAACATGTGATTCCTCTGCGTTTGTCCGGTGGGGCTTTCGCTGTGTATCAACAGCTCAGTGCTGAGGAAAAACAGAATTATGAGAGGATCAAGGCAGCCCTATACAAAGCGTTTGCTATCGACCCCGCCACTGCCTGGGAGCAATTTGAGGCAAGACAGTTACATCCTGGCGAAACTGTGGACGTATATTTGGCCGAGCTGACGAAGTTGACGGTGTTTTTCGGTGGGCTGCCCGAGCGGGCCTTGGCATATAAATTTCTGGCGGGGCTCCCAACCGGAGCAAAACAGCTCCTGCGGGCGAGCTCAAACATAACCTCGTTGTCCCTTAATGACCTGGTGGACCGAGCCAGAACCGTGATGAAGGATAATTCCGAGCTGAGAGATCCGGTAATCGCCGCTGCACAATCCACACCGAGTGATGATAAACCGTCTCAGGAGCTTAGCCCGCGTGGTGGGGTCGTGTGTTATAGGTGCGATGGCCAGGGCCACATTGCAAGGAACTGCAGACGGCGACTGACAGCTGTTCGCTGCTACCGGTGTAATGAAACCGGACATATGGCCCGGGATTGTGCGGGAAACGGGGCCGGGGACAAGGTGCCGGCGTCGACCTTTCCCCAGAGCAGAAATTAGAGGCGCTTCCGATCATTCAGGTCTATGTCAACGAGACATTGTGCTCAGCACTCCTCGATTCCGGGTGCTCCCGCACCATAGTGTTCGTGGACCTCTGCCGCACTTGGAAAGAGAAGGGTGTCAGGGTAACCACCATCAGTGGAGAATCGCGGACATGTTGCGGGGTGGGTGCGATAAACATCCGTACAAGAACAGGAAACTCGGCCAACGTCGAGGCGCTAGTAGCGCTCAAAAAACCACTGAACTTTGACCTGCTTCTAGGCTATGATGCCATCAGAGCCCTAGGTGGTGTTCACATAACGCAGACAGGGGCAGTGCAGTTTCAGGAGAAGACCCCAGTGTGCGCAGCGCTGAGGATCGACCAGCCAGACTTTAGTGTCGAATTTGACCAGCACCAGAAGGCTTGGACCGCCTCATGGAAGTGGTCGGGAAATCAGGAGCCAGCAAAATTGCGGAACGAAGTAGCCGAGTACCATGTGCCCGACCAAATAAGGCCTGCATACGAAGAGGAGCTTCGTGAATGGATCAAGGATGGCTGGTTAATTCCTTACCCCTATGAGAAACTTGGACCTCCCAAAGGTTTGATCCCGCTGATGGCGGTTACTCAGCACAACAAAGCAAAAGTGAGGCCAGTGATGGACTACCGCGAACTAAATGCGCATGTTGATGCATTTACGGCAGATGCTGATGTTTGCGCCAGCAAGCTACGAGAATGGCGCCAGCAGGGTTCCAATGTGTCCCTGCTGGATCTAAGAAAAGCGTATCTGCAGGTCCGGGTCAGCGAGACGATGTGGCCGTTTCAGACGGTGGTGTTTGCCGGCAGAAGGTACTGCCTTACCAGACTGGGCTTCGGGCTGAACGTGGCACCCCAAATAATGAATACCATAGTCAACGCTGTGTTGTCACAGCAAGAAACAATGAAAGAGGGGACATCGACGTACCTTGATGACATATACGTGAACGAAGACGTTGTATCATCATCACGCGTAAGGACCAAACTGGCCGAGTTTGGCCTGATTTGCAAGGACCCGGAACATTTGGAGGATGGCGCCCGTGTCTTGGGCCTGAAAGTTCGAAAGGAGCGGGGGACCTTGAAGTGGGGGCGCGGAACTGCAGTTCCTGAAGTCCCCGAAGTCTTCACGAGACGAGTGGTCTTCTCTCTGTGTGGAAAACTTGTGGGGCACCTACCAGTGTGTGGATGGACTCGTGTAGCAACAGGCACCATAAAAAGGAGGGCAAGCGCAGTCACCAAAGACTGGGATGATGAAACGACGGACGATCTGTTGGTTCGCATGGTGAAGGAGACCATCGCAAGGGTAAAGCAGGATGACCCCGCAAAGGGAGACTGGTGCGTGCAGGGAGACGAATTGAGTGTGTGGGTGGATGCGAGCTCTGTGGCGATTGGTGTGCTGCTGGAGAAGAACGGAGCTGCGATTGAGGACGCCTGCTGGCTGCGACCAACGAATGACGCTGCTCACATCAACCTGGCAGAGCTCGATGCGGTGACGAAAGGCATTAACCTGGCACTCCAGTGGAAAGTCAAGAAATTACACATACACACAGATTCGCTGTGCGTGTACCACTGGATATCGAACACACTGACAGGTAAGGCCAGGGTGCGCACCAAGGCGGCCAGCGAGATGCTGATCAGACGGAGGTTGGAGACCATAAGAAAGCTAGTAACAGAGTACAATCTGTCTGTGGATGTGGTACTTGTCACCTCAAACTGCAACCTCGCTGATAGGCTGATAGGCTCACTCGGGTGCCTCAGAGATGGATTGATGCCGTGAAGAAAGAAGCTGGGCCAGTACCGTTACTATGTGCTGCCTCTGTTGAGGCGGCGGACAAAATCAGGGAAATACACCACATCAGTGGGCACCCCGGAGTGAGACGGACATGCTATTTTGTACAATTGACCAATCCGTCAGTGTCAAAAAGTGCAGTGAGAGCGGTGGTCAAGGAATGCCAAACATGCCAGTCGATCGACCCCGCTCCAGCGAGATGGCGGAGGGGTCGGCTGGGAACAGACACGACTTGGAGCCGGCTGGGTATGGACATAACCCATTATGGCAGCCAGCACTTCCTCACACTAATAGATTGCGGACCGACGAGGTTTGCAATCTGGCGCCCGTTGGCACGACAGGACTCCTCCAGTGTCATCCGTGAATTGGAATCCATATTTTACGAAAGGGGGCCGCCTGAAGAGATCCTCACGGACAACGATACTGCCTTCTGCAGCGTAGAGTTTAGGCGTTTTGTAGACGAGTGGGGGATCAGGCTCAGACACCGATGTGCATATGTGCCGAGTGGCAACGGCATAGCAGAGCGGTGCCACCGAAGCGTGAAGAGGACCGCGGCCAGGAAGGCGTGCAACTATTGCAGAAGCGGTCTATAGATATAATGCAACACCGAGGGATGCTGTGACTGCTGCGAGCGCACCCGCCAATGCGATCCATCGCTACCGAGTGAGCATCAAGGGCATTGACGCGCGTCTGCCTGATCGGCGGGGAACAAGAGGGCTGTATGAATTAGGGGACACCGTTTGGGTGAAGCCTCCCAATAGCCGGTGCACCACCAGTTTTCGAAGGGGACGAATCACCGGCATCGTCAGTGAGCAGGCCGTGCTGGTTGATGGTACTCCACGCCATGTGAGGGACATTCGGCCCGCCCTGAATACGAATCCGTTGACAAGTAGCGGCAGTGGTGAATCATCCAATGACGAACTGTGGATCCGACCTACGCCCCGCGAGTCTGATGGTCCGACTGCGAACCCCGACGCTGTTGCCAATAATTCCGATGCCACTTCTGAGAGCTCAGATGAAGAAATCCAGACAATTCCCCTTCGTAGGAGTGCCCGCAACAAGCGGCCACGTCCGCCTTGCCACATGTGTGGTCTTGAGCCCAGTGGGGAGTGTGAACATGAAAGGGAGACTAGCGGCGGCTCTGGAAAAAAGAGGGTTCGTTTGTGTCTGGCGTGCAGGGCAGTAATCGGATCCAAAGAAAGAAGCACCGCCATCATATAGAAAAGAAAAAAAAATACTCACCGCTGTCTTAATAATCCACCTTCAGCCCATTCTAAAGGAAAAAAGAGAGGGGGCCCCCGAGTGGAATTTTTATAGACTGAGGAAATGGATTATGGGTAGAGTGTCATAGATAAAACCGACCGACCGATTCACCCGGGGGTTGGTGGCGTCAATTTCTTGGCGAGAAGCTGAAGCAGAGAGAAACAGTGAAAAGGTGGAAGGAGGAAAGTGGAGGAGGAAGACGAAGAGGCGTAGCAAGAAACCAGCTGGGAGAGCTTTGGATTGAAATCCAACGGTCTCTGGTTCGATCCCTGGCTCTGCACTCATTAGAAGAAAGTGTGCAACATGCCTTTTATGTTGATGATGTTCCTGCCTACCAAAGACGACTTTCCCACTTGAGCCATATATGCGACATTTCTGCCAGCCAATGTAGGGGATTTGGTAAGAAATATGTATCCCATACCAACAACTTTCCAGCCTGTACCTTTCATACCAGTGTGGCACTGCCCGGCCCGTCGCTGTTTGTTTCGATCCAGCCAGCTGGTCGTAGATTGACTCTGTCACGGTTTTCTTCCTTGTCCCATGTTGTGTTGATTAATCACAAGGTAGTCACGTGAGCTTTTCACTAGCTGTCTCTCTGCCAAACTAAACCAAGCCGGGAAGTGTGCACACAATTGAGTAATAAAAGAAAGAAATGTAACATCAAAGGAAATAAGTGGACCGACGTCTGAAGTGTTGTGAAATAATGTTTTTATATACTGATTATACACAATAGTCTCTTGAATAATTTCCCATCAAACGGCACCAAATATGCCACCACCCAGAAAAATAAGTGGAATATACACAATATGCTCTTCGGGATAATTTCCCATCCCTCTACTTCTATCAACTGGTAGCAGAACGGACGTTTCTTAGGTAAATCGAATTATTCTCCTAAGCAATAACGAGGAATCTGGCTGGCTGCAGCTCGCTGCTTCGAACAGAAGCCTAAGTTCGTTATATAAGGCTAGCCAACTTGTTGCTTGTTTTCCGGAATGTTACGGAAATTGCCGAAGTGCCGGGTTATTCTCTTTCAGTTAGCAATTTCACTTCAGACTTGTCTGAAAGTTCTCTTCTTGTCTGTCTCTTAACTCTGGTTGGTTGATTGGCGACAGGCTTCTCTATGGTCGGCACCCAACAGCATGGTTATCATCTCTCTGTCTCTTTACTTCTTCGGTTGGGAACTGTCTTTGGTCATTACGTTTCTGGACCAGGAAATCGAACTCTCTGCCACTCGAGCTGTAACTCTTCATTTTGTCTGTAAATTCTCTTCTGTCTTTAACTCTGGTTAGCCAGCATCAGGCCTCTTCTGTCGATCTCTGTCATTCCGACTTCAAATGCAACTGGAAACTGCATTCAGTTGTCGATCTCAAAAACTGTCTGGAAATTCTCTTCTGTCTTTAACTCTGGTTAGCCGGCATCAGTCCGACTTCGACTCAAAAACTTTGTCTGCAAAATCACTTCTTGTCTGTCTTTAATTAGCCGGCATCAGGCCTTTATGGTTGGTCCCTGCCACTCCGACTTTGACTTCTCTGTCGCTCTCTGCAACTCAAAACTTTGACTGCAAATTCTCTTGTCTGTCTTTATCTCTGGTTGGCCGGCAGGCTCTGCAGTTGGCGCCCAACAACATGACACCTATCTTTGTCGTTACATTTTTAGGACTTTCTCTGAGCCAACTCCAACTGGAATCCAACTTAAAACTTTGACTGTGAAATCACTTCTTGTTGGTCTCTGCCACTCCAACTTTGACTTCTCTGTCTTTCTCAAAACTTTGACTGCAAAATCTCTTGTCTATCTTTATCTCTGGTTGGCCAGCAGGCTCTGCGGTTGGTGCCTATCTTCTTCGTTGTTACATCTTTGGGACTTTCTCCAAGCCAACTGATTTGGGTCCCTCGGGACCCTGTATTTATGCCCATGCCATGGTGTGGGGCCGACGATCGCTAGGTGTCTAATCCCCCGTCTTGGCAACCAATAAAATCCTGAGGTTAGCTGCTACTCGTTGTTGCCTGTGGTTTAACCAATGGGATTAGTTTTCTTTCCATGACGTCAATTGTTAGTCGTCTCCCCCTTTCGGGGCTTATTCATAGGACCAATGGAATCTCTCTCGATCTTATGACGTCATCTCCCCATACCCCTTTTCTGGCTGGACTTAACCAAATTTTCTTTCTCGAGAAACAATTTCGGGGATTTTTTTCTTTCTTAAAACAATAGGTATTAACCTTTTTTTTAACTTTTTTCGCCCAAAACAAGTTGACAAGGGTCCATTGACATTGTTACCCAAATAATAATTTCTACGCACCTGTTTTTAATATCCATTCTCTGAGTCACCTATATTTTCAAGTGACAAGAATGCCTTATCAGTCCCACCCTAATGTCAGTGAAAATACCTTTTCTCTAAAGTACTTACTCGGAATCAAAACATTTGTTATTCTTCTCACAATTTGGGACCAGTGTTATCTTAATTCTTTTCACAATTCATGCTAGCGAGACAATCCAACACAAAAACGAAATTTCCCTTTCCTTTACCCAGAAAAAATAACAAATAAATTTATCTTTCCTTTATGTTTAGAATGACCATACTAGCTTTCTTTGGGTGGGCCAAAACCGACATCTATTGTTTCATGGCATGAAACAAATTTAGTCTTTTCTTTCTTTTTCTTCTTTCTCTGATCTTCTTTTTCTATTCTTTTGCCGGCCAAAAAAAATAACAATTGAATCTATCTTTCTTTTAGGTTCAAGAATGACACTTGTCTTTATGGGCCGAAATCAAAAACAAATCCATTTCTCTTTTCTTTCTCTTCTTTCTGGGTTTACAATAATAGAGAAATACCAGGTGTTATTTTTCGTCCCTGCTTTCTTTTTTAGGAAAATATTTTCCAGCTACAGTTAATAATTAGTTAATAAAATTAATCACCTCAGTTTTCCTTATTCGGAGGATAAGGAAAATTTCTCTTAGTATATTCTCTTATAATCTATAATAGCAATTTGAAGATTTTCCGGTTATGGTTATTTATTAATTAATTAAATTATTTCCGATCCGCTACAAAATATTGTTATACCAGATGCTGATGACGTTCCCGCTAACTAACAATATTGTTTCAGCCTGAGCTGATCCTACCAACTGCTGCTGATGTTTCAGCTTTTTCTGATTTCTTAATGTCAATTTTATCACAATAAAATTGACATTGAAACTCAACACCTTTGCCTCTGTCTCTTCATTGTCTTTGCTGTTTTCACACATACAAAAGTTTATGGGGTTGAGACCTTTACCCTACAACAATATCAATGTTGCCCAAATAAAATTCACAATAAAAATGGGTCCTTCCAAACAAAAGTAAAATGAAGCATTGGAAAACAAACAAAATCTTTTAGGCCAGAGATTTAATCTATTGGCTTGAAATTAAAGCTAAAATAAAAGCTTCAAGAAGGACTTTTCATTTATGAAAATTAATTTTAAACCTTAGGTACTGTGTTTCTGTAGAGGTATCTGCATTAAAGTTCTTAATATAATTTTTGAACTTTCATATAAAGATTAGTTGTCAGATTCTTATTGGCTATTATGCATTCATTTTTTTTACTTCCAAAAAAAAAACAGGTACTTACTTCTCAAAATTAGGATAAAATTAATGCAGTTATAAATGATAGTATTCCAATTGTAAATTTCCATTAAAAATTGCCTTCAATTTGACGATCTCAAAACCAAAGATCTATCATGTTTTTAGCATTTGAATTTCTAAATCATTATTCAGGAAATTATTTGGACTAGTCTCTTCATCATTGTTGTATTGCTGTCTTTTACACTACATTTCTGTTAATAAATTTTTCATTTGTCTTCAGGTTTAATTCTTGTAAATGTCAATTTTTTCTCAATATCAATCAAGTCTAATAAAAAAATTGATAAATAAGTGTTGCTTGACTTGTGAAAGGTTATAAATTAGAATATATACCTAATGATGGTTGGAGAGTATTGGTCAAAACATAGTGGTAGTAACAGAAAGATGAAAATTGTTTTAATAATTTATCTAATAATTATCATATTTACTTTTATAATCAATAGCTCAATTAATATATATATAATATTCAGTTAGTCACTATTTTAAGAATATTAAATGTGAAGGGAAATAAAAATGCATTTACTCTCTATTAATCCGCTGTATAATGTAAAGGTACTTTCTTGGTGCTCTAGCTTGGGAGACCATGCAATCTTGACTACACTATAAAACTTAATAATCTTTTAGATAGTATTTATAATCTAATAATCAATAGGTAACAATCAAGTAAATCATAAATTTTATGGCTTCCCTGTTTGCAGACTGATCACACCATGTCAATTCTTATGACAGATTTGTTTTATTGCCAGAAAGAATTATCCTAAATCTATATTTTTTTGTTTCAATCTTTTAACACACAAATCAATGTTTTCTCTAACTATATTCATTGAATAGCTCTTTCCAGTATGTGAATTTTTGTACCATATTTGAATTAATAAATTTTTGTTTTTGATCATTGCTGAAAATGCGAGAATTTTCTTGCTGAAATAGCTATCCAACAAATATAGAATTTGGAATTTTTTTTATATACTATGCATATTCAGATCTGTAAATAGATAATACTATTTACACTGAGCCCTCCATCTTGATCATTTTTAATATTAATGATATGTCTCTTCCATCCAGCTATGGATCAAATAACAAAACAGATTGGGTTGGCAACCAGTCTACTGCAGAAAGTAATGGCAACCTACTGCAAGAAAATCTTCTTCCCAGTCATGTCTCTTTCAAGACATGATCACCCAAGCATGGGTGGCACTTAATTGCCTGACTAGTAATATAGACAAATACCAAACCTGGCTTATTTCTTTCTTACTGCTTTTACAGCAAAATCACTTGGGTTAGGCACAATCAACTTACAAATAAAATCTTAATTCATTTTTCTTTTCCATATCTGTCTATGTGTATCTGGCTTGCTGCTTTTTCTTTCATCAGTGTACTCTAAGCATGGTAATAATGCCACTAAGATGCAAAAGAGTGACAGAGAATGAAAAACGTTTAGAAGGGATTGGAAACTTAATCCTAAACAGGAAACAAAGGATAAACCTCTACTCCTGTTCAAAAGACTGTGGAAGAGTATGAACCAGACAGTAGGTGAAGCAATTTACTAAAGTTCTCTAAATAAGTAGATAAAGTGTTTTCTTGCAATGCTTTTGTCTGTTTGCGCTAATGATATGTTACTATATCATGGGTATGGTAATGCTTATGTTGGGATGGTAAGGTAATTCTAATACTACCAACCATTCCAATAGTAGTTTGTAAACTTTCTTCATCATTTTGTTTTTACTTCTCCCCAATACCATCTAATGCTGTTTCCACTGAGTGCAAGTATAGACTGCCTTGCCCAGGGATTGAACTCACAATTACTATGTTACCAAATTTAAAAATCAATTCTTTAGTCCATTAGGTTATTATCCATTATTATCCACCAGGGATGTATGCTTCATTCCATTGATAATTATTTCAATCACAGGATGTGCCTCTTTCATGACTTGCTAGAGGATGAGACCAGCATTGATGTCATGTCCCCTAATTCATTTCCTGGACACTTTGATGTAATATAGCTGACTTCATGGCATCAAAAGCATTGTACATCAGTACTTGCCTTTCATAAAAAACAATTGGTAAAGATTTTCACATGCACTAATGATGGTAATTTGGTGATCTGTGCTTTACACATCTCGTGTGTAGTTGTTATCAGGATACTTTTTTGGCAATTTCATCAACTCCCTTTTGAGAATATGAATCTAGAAAAGTGTACTTTTTTTATTGTTTGACTATAGGCAGTCACTATTTGTTTCCTTTAATGCTCATTTGTAATAATAATTACTTGGTTCCTCTCTGGAATTACATACTTACATTCTAATAGATAATCTGATGAAAATGTTGACTTTCTGTGTACAGACATTCTTTCAACTACAGCCTGATATAAACAGGATGAAAGCTTGGCTATGGGTTCACCATTATCACCAGTGATGGAAAACATACACATGGAATATTTTGAGGAAATGGTTATAGGAACGGCACCACTGAAGTCAACAATATATTTGTTTACTCAAAATGAAACACAAAACTATACAAATATTGGTGGACCATGTGAACTTAATAACACTTTCAATCTGGTTCATAATGGAAGAAAATAATAATAAACAGCTAAATTTACTAAATGTACTAATAACTTACAAAGAGAATGGGTTAAAGACCTCTGTATATCATGAAAGCAAAAGCGTTTTAAGTTCTTGATGTTATTTTGTTTTGTTTACTAATTCAGTAATGAATTTCTTCCTTTATTATTTATTTCTCAAATATTCATCTTTAGCAACAATAATAATAAAAAGTATATATGCTTATATTTAATGATAATTTTATACTTTTAATTGTTTCTTATCTATTGATTTGTTACAATTATAATGGAGGTTCAATGAGTTGATGAGTGAACATACCAATGTTTTAAAATGTTTAAAACCTTTATTTAAATACGTAAATGACAAATTATTTTGTGACTTAGCCTTAGGTTATTATCTTTTAAATAAATACAAAATTTAACTTCAAAGAAAACATTTAAATTATTTAAAATGTGCTTTTCAGTTTTTATGTAAAATCTATGCTCTTTCTTTCTTATGTCATTTGTTTAGCAAATTTTGTGAGGTTTTTGAGCCTGTTTTGATTTATAACAATTTTTTTTGTAATTGCAGTTACCCAAACCTTGTTGCTAGTGAGAAGAGGGTCCTCTTCATCACAATGATCTTTGCACTTTGAAGCTCTTGCAAGAGAAATAATGCTCTTTGAAGTTTTTTGGATGTTGCTCTGTTGTTGCTTGCAAAAGGGCATTCAAAACAGTTCAAGCTTCTTGGTTCCAAAAATATTTGTCCACTATAAATTGTTGGAATCTGAACTGCCCAGGTTTTTGTTAACTGAGTGTTGAGATCACAAACATTTAACAACAACAACACATCTTTTAAATGAAACATATAAAACATATAATAGGTTATTTTCTGAAGGAAAAGTAGAAGCAGAACATCAGTTGAAATAACATTTATATATTCTTCTCATAAATAACAATAAAATGTTCAATTTTCCTTGCAGTAAAGTTTATTTTATCAAGTAATTAAGAGTGTGTCATATGATGTAAAATATGAACAGACTTACTATTGACTTCCTAATGCATTTGTGAGTTCATAGACAAAGATGTAGTTGGTGGCTGCTGGTTATTCCCTTCTAATGTGTGCATTAGGCTTTACTCGGTGATTGCTAGTTGTCATCTCTTTCATTGTGTGCATGTATGTGGGAGCATGTGTATGCATGCATGTGTAGATCAAACTGGATCCAAAATTATTTTGAACCCCAAGAAGCAGTAGGCTTGTATTTTTATATCTGTAATGAAGATCAAAAATTTAATTTCAATAGAGTTCTGAACTGTTTTAATACACGGTTTTCATTAGTTAGAAAATAATTTCACACTGGCTTATGGAAATCTATTTCTTGAATTTGTGGAAGTGGTGAAAGGAGTTATTATTGTTATTTTCTAAATGGTCCAAAAATAACACATGGTAGGTCTACAACTACATCTACCAGTAACTTGGTAGTATTTTCCTTTGTAATAATTGTTTATCAAACAAATCTTCTGATGGGATTATAGGTTGAAAACTATATATTAATATATAAGATTTAATTCCTATAAGATTGCAGTGCCTTGATAAGGATTGAACAATGGCAAAATGATATGAGAGTAACTTACAACTCATCATGCTTGTTTGGCATGAAGAACATATTCATAACAATAATTAAATGGTAATATTATCTGTTTCTCTATAAGGAAACATTTGGCATTCATTCACTGAGTAGCCAGTAGTGTCTTTGGTCAAAATTTATTAAATTTTTCTTTTATAAAGGCTTGTTTTGTTTTTTTGTGTCTTTTTGTGTATATGGGCAATTAGTCTTAGAACATATTTAATGCAAGTCCATTTCTTTTCTCTGCTGATTAATTTAAATAATTTTTTATTTCATTTTATAGAAATTAATAAAAAATAACAATTTTTAAAGTAAAATTCTTTTGATAAAACAGTAGTAAAAAGTGTACTGTTAGCATTTTCAATTTAAAAACCCAAGAGTAGATATTTTTAAAATTCAAATTAACAAGTTAAATAAAGTAACAATTTTTTCCTGTGTATCTTTTAAAAACAGATATTCATCATCATCATCATTATTTGTAATCAAACTGTTATCTCCATTATTGAAATTGGACCATTACTCTTTAGTCTTCTTCTTCTTTGAGTCTTTCTTCCTACTTCTTGAATATTGGTAAAATTGGTAAAGGCTGCTTTCTTTGGCAATTACAAGAAAAATATGGCAGTGACAGTGCATTTAAAACCTGAAGAATTTGTTCTAACTAAAATACAGAAAATAATATAATAATAATTTAATAGAAACAACGTAAAATCATCCATAAGGTTTGTTGGTGCCTCAATCAACTCGTGGTTTATATAGTAGTAGCAGTTAAACTCATTTTTCAGCTTTTGGAAACGCCTTGTTCTCGTGTCACACACACACACACACACACACACACAAAGTAAATAAAAATACGTACTTAATTTTTTTAAAATAATTTTTTCTTACTTTTTACTTTTTTTGTGAGCTATGTCGGAAAGAAAGGTGCCAATAACGAATGTACCTGAAGAGAGACAGGTCGTATTTGGAGGTAACGTTTGTATTTTTAAAATTTTTTAAAATTTAAAATTTAACCTGTCTTTTTTAAACCTTTTCTTCATTTGACTAATAATTAGTCACGAACTATTACGACGACCACGTAACGTATATCTGATTATTGAATTAAACAGCTAAAAAATGAATAACGTCTCTCTATTCGGAGTAAAAATTAAAATCGTTTTTTTTTTTTTCGGTTATATTGATTGAACAATGTAACAATGAATGATGATGATCCAATCATGATAAACTGAATTTTTCCCCTTTTTATTTTTTATCAGTCTCTCTACATCAATAATAATTTTGGCAAGTAAGCAATAGATCAGGTCCTTCATTGTTTAACTCTTTAGAAACAGCTTTTTTAGGGGTTTTTTTTTGTTGTTGTTGTTTATAACTGCATCTTTTTAAAATAACATTTTAAACCTGTTTTTAGTGTTTATTTGAAACTTTGAAAGCATTTACTGTACCATTACCTGAACAGAGTTTTTTAGTTGAGTATTGTTCTCTAAAATTGCTTTGTGTGTAGTTTATTTTCCAATTTGTTTAACTTACTTTGTTTATGAAAGATAGTTCAAAATATAGCTTGTCCCTGATGATTCAGATGATGAACTTAGACATTGTCATATTTTAATTTTATGCATTGTTTTACACGAGTGAAACTGATGTCATCATTTCTCTCTCGTGACATTTATCATTTAAAGGCTTCCGAACGTATCATTGATGTGCGCTCTTTTTGTTTTTTTCCATCACTCAGTGTTACTGTCCCACTTAGTAGTCATTCATTATCGACATTTTTTACTAGGTTTCGAAGTCATAAAAATAATTTATAGTTGTTTGTATTTAATTTATTTATTGACAATCTTACTTTCATCAAAAATTGTTTATCTTACGTTAAATTAAATTTTTATTAGTTTTTATTTTAATTTTGGCTTAATATCCGATGTCATAATGGCAAAAACTAGAAGTGTGACTGTGAAGCAGTGGGTTATTCTTCTTAAAGAAATCCTCTGAATAAGCTAAGTTAAGCAGGTGACTTCTCTTAAAAATATATATATTAAAAAAAAAAGTAAGAAAAACCTATTTCTAAAATAAAAACTAGTATTTCCGAGATTTTATAAAATAAATATACTTGTTGAATTTTCATAATGAGAGAAATAGAGAAAAAAAATATATTGACACTTAGTAACAATAATACACAAATTATTTTATTTTGCGTGAATACGTGTTTCGTTAAAATTGATTCTTTTTTCTTTTTTTAAATTTAAAATTTTTTAAGCAAGCGCCTTAAATTCTGAAATTTTGCTTCCTGTGTTACAGAAATTTTAGAATTTTTTTTTTTACCGTTTTTATTGTGATTGAAGAATGTTTGTTTAACTAATTCTCAGAATACGACCTTGTTTTTAAAACGTAAAAGTAATCATCTTATTTTTTTTTTAAATAGATATATTTTTTAAACATGGTCATCATTTTTTATTTTTAAAGTTTATTTTTATTTGATTAAAATATTTTTTAGTTTGTTTTTAGGGAATCAATAATCCATTTTTGCTGAAAAAAATAAATTCGATCTGATAAACATTCTTCCAATATTGTCAAATTGTTCTAAATGACATTTCATAGCAGTGAAACTAAAAAAAAAAAAAAGATATTAAAACTAAAAACATCCTATTTTCCGACTGATTTATAAGTAATTTATAGGCTTTTTACTTCATGCTCAATTTTTTTTCCAAAGAAGGCCACAAACTCTCTCATTCTCTTTAACGGCTAAAACGTGTTTTACTTCATTAAAAACCCCAGAGTCCAGAAATATTATTATCACTTTTTCTCTTTATTTATTTATGATATTAAAAACGTTGTGTAAAAAGAAAAAAAAATATCAGAGATGAAAAAAAAAGTACTTACATTTTTTAGAAAGTTATCCATTCATAAACAAAAATGCTAAACTAAAACTAAAAGCGTCAAATAATTTCATTTTAATTTTTAAATCTAGTACTCAAGAATGAATGAATAATGTAATGAATGAGTTCTTCATTCTTTAGCTTGCGCAGTTGATTACTGTCATTCATGTTCTAATTGTAAATAAACAAACAGGAATTTTCAATAAAATTAATCGTCTCTATTGCCATTTACATTTTTTGCGCTAAAGGACTATGCTTCCATGAAAAATTTCAAAGCAAACCGATAAACTTGCTCTCTTTGTATATTCCTCATCATAACACGTGAGCATGAGCCAAATTGTCCGAAAAAGTGAAATTCACAAATTGCCTATGTCCATTTTTGTGTATTCAATAAAAAAGTAACACAGCGTATTCTTAAACTGGGAGCTTCCAAAAATGAATACTTTAAATATTCTTATGTAATTGAGATGAGCATTAATTTGTCTGATTTGTGTTTCTCTATCTTTGAAAGTTGAAGAAGTATTTCTACTGTAAAAAATCGTGAACCAGTGATTTCTATCTTTGAGTCTTAGTTTTCAAAGCTTCATTATTACTCCTGTCATCATTAGCAATAACAGCATAATTTCAGTAGTTGATTGGTTTTGAATTTTGATGATGTTCTTTTTCTCTTGCAAATCATATTCAATAATGGAAACTTTGATTTTAAACTATAACAGACATATTATTTAAATTATTCAGACTGTTGTCCTCATCTTTGTTGATATGTTTTTACAATGTTTCAGCTGTTGTAAGCTCTGGCCTTCTTCAGGTGCTAGAAAGTTTGAACCAAACCCTTTTATTACAATCACTGGGGTATATCATTCTCATTCCATATGTGATCCTACTTCCGATAGCCATGTAGTTATCCCCCTTTAACTTAACTTTAAGTTATTTGTTAACCATTGGCGTAGCCTGGTATTGAACTCACAGCTTGGTTTAAGTCATTGGAACCTACGCCTACATCCATTGCCATTGTATACTATATATTATAGCCATTATCACCATCATAAGCTAACAAGGAATACTTTGAAAAGATGGCATTAAAATCCGCAGTACTAAAGCTAACTCAATGGCTGAGATACATTGATGACACATTCATAAGACCATGTGAACTTAATAAGATGGGAACCAGTAATATGGAGTGCTAGAGAAAATCATTAGCATTAAAGATTGCAATATGAGCTCTGGTAAAAACAAAAAATTCTAGAGAAAATCATTAGCATCAAAGATTGCAATATGAGCTCTGGTAAAAAAAATGGTTACTGAGACATAAGGTTTATAAGTCCCAGAAATTCATATACTGATGTCTCTAAGGACACATGACCCAGTGGATACAGGTGTTGGTTAGTTTCAGTGACTTGACTGAAAGAGTTGTGAGTTCAATACCAAGCTACAAGGTAAATAACTACATGACTACTGGAAGCACATAGAATGAGAATGATATACCCTAGTGATTAAAATAAAGTGTTCGGTTCAAAATTCCTAGCACCTGAAGAAGACTGGACCATATAAAAGCCAAAACATTGTAAACCTGGCAATAAAGATGAGGACAACAGTCTGAACAGTGTAAATAATATAAATACTACCTCATCTCAAAAGTATAGATAAATATTACAAACATTATTTATTTCTACCACATAGTCTAAAATCTCAAACAAATTCATTCATATTTAGATTATTATGTAGACGATTTGCACTTTTTCCTGTATTTCACTGAAACATGCTGGCATTATTATAAAATTGGAATGACTGGTAGTGGTAGTGTGTAAATTAACTATTTCCACAGAAACTACAACAGATACAAAGATTCTAGGGATTTTTGACAAAATCTGAAGAAGAATTTGCAATATTATTAGTCTAGCCTGGCATCTTGATTTCAGTCACTTTCTCACTACTGTAATGTACTTTCCCTGTGCCTTTTCACTATTTTCATAGCAATTGTTCTGATGAGTTTTCCACTTTATACCTCATTTTCATGAATTTAAGTGCAGTATGTGCGTTGTGGTCCAGTGGGTATCGGCTCAGAATGAGAAACCGGGGAGCCAAGTTCGAATTCCAGTTGAATCTATCATATTCACTTACGCGCAAATACCCTTGGGAAAGGTATTAATCCGTCTCTTCCTTCCAGTTATGGGTTAAATTACAGGACAGATTGGGTTCTATAGCCTTGGCCGGCAACCAGTCTACCACAGAAAGCAATGGCAACCTACTGTGGGATAATCTTCTGCCCAGTCAGTCATGTCTCTTTCGAGACATGATCGCCCAAGCGTGTATCACGTATGGCAATTAACTGACTGACTAGACTAGCAGCTAGGTTTCATTTTACAGTTATTGCTAAATTCTAACTATTAGAATGCTGTTCTTTTTTTTTTTTTTTTAATCATCTCACCCCAAGCAAGGCATTCCACTGCCACTATTGCGCATGGGGCTATATAGGAGAAGGTAAAGAGAAGGAGTGGTTAGACATAGGGAATGTCAGGAGGAAGGTGACAGATGAGTAAGGATAGCGAGGATGAGGGTCGGGCAGATGGGAAGAGTGTTTGATAGAATGGATCAAAGGAAGCAGGTTAGTGTGTTAGGAGGTGTCTATTGACCGTCGGGGAAGCAATCGTGTGGAAGAGAATTCCACAGTCAGGAAGTGCGAGGAAAGAAACTGTTGGAGTAGAAGTTATGGCTGCATTTTATCGGTTTCACTGTAAAAGGGTGGGATCTAGTTGCTAATCTAGTATCTCGTTCAAATTCGTATTTAGGGGGCACCTAAGTTCATTGGAGCAGAAGCCGTGAAAGTATTTATAGAAGAGACACAGGGAAGCCACGTCGCGCCGGTGGGAGAGAGACTGCAGGTGGTCTGCCAAGTTGGTATCTATCACATTACAGACCCTCCTCTGAACCTTATCAAGAAGCCTGAGGAGAATAGCAGGGGCACCCGACCAGATATGGCAGCAGTATTCAATGCACGGGCGGATGGTAGATTTATATATGTGCAGGATAGATTTAGACGGAAAAAACTTCCGGGCCCTACACAGAGAACCAACTTTCATAGCAGCGGATTTAGCAATAGATTCGATATAGTCATTCCATTTGATGTCCGCTGAAAGTGTGAGACCAAGGAGGCGTAGTGTTTTACTCTCTGGGAGGCAAGCCTGGTCCATGCTAATGGGAGGTAGGTGAGATTGTCGATGATGGTTAATTGAGAGTAGCTTCGTTTTAGAAGCATTAAAATTTGCTAGCCATTTCTTACCCCAGTCCAATATGGATTGGAGGTCTTTTTCAATCTCGGCTGCGAGGTTAGCTGTGACGCCTACACCAGATTTTTGTAGGAGGCAAGAGTAAACTGTGGTGTCATCGGCGTACAAACCTATTTGGGCTCTTATGGAATCAGGGAGATCATTAATGTATATCAGAAAGAGTGTAGGACCTAAGATGGAGCCTTGGGGGACACCTGTGTTTGTATGGTAGTTCTGAGAGGCATGTCCGTTTAATACCACCTTCATTGTGCGGTTAGAGAGGAATGACTGGATTAGTTGAAACAAATGTCCAGTTATACCATAGCTCCGCAGTTTACATAGAAGGCCAGCATGCCAAACTCTGTCGAACGCCTTAGATATATCCAATGCAACAGTTCAGGCTTTGCCATTCCTGTCGAGTGCCTGGTATATGTACTCGGTAATGATCGTTAGCATATCAGCAGTAGACCTGGTGAAGCGGAAACCATATTGCTTGTCCGAGAGGAGCCTGTGTGCTGTGAGAAGCTGAACCACCTCGGCATTGATAATGGCTTCGAACACTTTGCCAAAGATCGGAAGAAGGCTGATAGGGCAGTAATTTGCAGTCAGAGGGTTCTCCAGTGTTTTTAAATATAGAAACTACAGAGGAAGATTTCCAACAGGCAGGAAAGCAGGAAGCAGATAGACAGAGGTTGTAGAGCTTAGAAAGGACAGAGGAGAGTTCAGGGGCACATTTCTTTAAGACTATGGTTGGGATTCCATCACCACCGCTCGCTTTGTGAGGGTCAAGTTTTAAGATTATCTTAGAGACAAGCAAAGGTGTAATGTGGACATCATTCAGTTGTGCCTCGGTTCTAGGTAAGAAGTCAGGTGTAAAAACTCTAGATGAGTCCAGACTCGAATTGTTTGAGAATCTGCGGGCAAAGCATTCAGCCTTATCTGCTGGGGAGGTGAGGACCTCAAATTTGTTGATTAGCGGGGGTATTGTGGACTTGCTCTTGTTAAGTACTCTTTTACAGAGTCGCCAGTAGTCTTTAGAGCCGAATTTAGAGCATGCTTCATTCTGGCAGCAAACAACATCTTAGCTTCATTAAGTATTCTTTTACACTTATTACGAGCTGAAGTGAAAAGGCGCCTGTTTTGGTCCGACGCGTAGTTACGATAGAGTCGGAAGAAATGATTCCGGTGGGCAATGGCAGCCGAGCAAGCGGGTGAGAACCATGGAGACGAATGAGATTTAAGCTGGAATTTCCTAGCAGAGATGAAGGCATTGATGCCAGCCTTAACCCAGGAGGAGACCTCGGATGCACATTTTTTCGATGGGAAGACTAAAGACGTTGTTCCAAGGGATGTCACAGAGGAAGTCTCGGAACGAATCCCAGTCTGCTCTTTGATAGCAGTAGGATATTCTACTTGTCTGAGTTTCATGGGTCGGGCAGGATTAGAGTGAAATATTGACGGACACTACAGTGTGGTCAGAGTTTCCGAGTGGGCAGAGTTGTCTGGTAGTGCAAGAGTCTGGGATGGAAGTGAAGCAGAGGTCTAGAAGTGAGTCCCTTCCGTTAGGGTTGTCGGAGAAACGTGTGGGGAAGTCCGCTACTTGCGTAAGGGATTGGGTGATTGAAAAGTTCATGGTGTGGACACCAGCAGGGTCAGTGACAGCGTTCTTCAGCCACTTGGTGTGGTGGGCGTTAAAGTCACCAAACACGAAGACATGGGCAGAGGGATGGGAAGAAATAGCTTTGTCAATATTGTCAGAAATGATGTCAAGTAACGAACAGTCAGGGGAGGAAGGAGAGCGGTAGAGAAAGAAGAGATAGCTAATCGAGCTGAGAAGTGAGAGGTGGAAGCACATGAAAGAATGATCTGGGGATTCAAAAGATGACACCCTAGCTAAGGGAAGGTGTTCGCTGACATAGACACCAAGCCCATGCATATGAACATTGGAGTCCTTCCTGAAGAGGAGAAGGTAGCCAGGAACGTAGAACTCAGATGAGGGGATAGAAGGGTTAAGATTAGTTTCACATAGGGCTAATATATCAGGTGAGTTATTATTCTAATACTTTAATCTCTTGCACTTATCTGTGGATCTCTCTTCTAACTTCTTGTTTTTCTTGTCAAATATGATTCTCAAAGTTTCAAATGCACCATCAACCATCAAAATTCTGTCTCTTTTGAAGCCTGTTTATTGTTTTTATTGTACTCTCTCCTCAATAAAGTTTTTTTTAGTTTCTTCCACTCTCAGTAACACCTACCATTTAAGTGGATTTATCATTGAAAAAAAAACTAAGCTTTGCCTCTCACAACATTTCCCGACACAGGGTTAACTTTTCTTATATTGAACAAATTCAAATAATAAATAATTGATGGGAATTTGAAAAGCAAGTTCATCGCTTTGGCTTGATGAAAAATTATATAGATTGTGTTTAGTAAAAAACAAAATGATCAAAGTATATTGATTTTAAGTCTTTGTAATTAAAGTCCTCAATATTAAGAAATAGAGTATAAAGAGAAAAAATACATTTTCAACTTTACCTTTATTTTTACCTATTTCTTTGCTTTTATCAATTTTATAACACACAAACAGATTATATATATATATATATATATGGGCATGTGGCCATATGGTTAGAACATTCACTTTCTGATTATGAAGCCCTAGTTCGAATCTCACCATGCTTAATTTGTCAGGAAGGTGACTTCTTGACATTATCAGCTTGGAGGAGTCAATCTCAGCATACAGAACCTTTGAAAGGTGTCTAAAATGATACCACCGGTTAACCCAAGCCTTGTGAGTGAAATTGGGTAGATGTCTCCATTTGAGGAGTTGTTGATGGCTGTGTTAGCTCAAAGTCACAAGTCATCATGACTGAAGGTTTGAGCATCCTGGCCTTGTTCAGACTGTTATTCATGCTAGATAATGCACATAGTTGGGCTCTGTGGGGGCTGAACCAACACAAGTGTGACTGAGCAGGCGTCTACAATGGGGATTAGCTAGCTGCCATGATAGATGGGTATCCTCAAATATTAGTGGTCAGCCATTATTATATATATATATATATATATATATATATTGTTATCTAAATTATACAAAAAGGAAAATAACACTGTCATTTCATTTTAACAAATATATTTACCAAAATATTATTTTGAAACACTAAAGAGCAAATATATTCAATAAAATTTGAATAAATTTTCCCTTTGAATAAAGTTTATTTATATATATTATCTCTATTTAATTCAACTCTCTAAGTTTTTGGTTCACCACTACTCTAGCCAGTGCTCATATTACAATCTTGATGTTTGTAATTGATTTTCTCTAGAATTCCATATTACTAGTTCCTATATTGTATTCATTTTCATGCTTGGCTGATTTTTGGCCCAACATAAAATTTTCTTATTTTCCAGTAGTGTTCTCTTTGTAGTATTTCAATTTCATCCCACAGTAGATGGTAAATTCCCTTTTCCTTCCATATAACTGATTTTTCTATTTCCCATCATTTTACGGTCTTGCAATGTTCTTGCAGCCTTATCTTAAAGGGGTGGCTCATTTCTGCCTTATATTTCTTATCACATCTGAATGGTACAGTGTAGACACAGTCCTTAGTCATGTTCTCTTCTTCTATTAGGGGTCTTCCTCAGAAAGGTATCTGCGAAGTGTTGAACCACTTTTGAAGGTCATCTTGATCTTATATAGAAGTGTGGCGTTTGTGTACAGAAAGTCAGCTTATACATCAGGTTATCTATTGGTATACTAGTTCATTCTCCTAGAGATGTGTTTGAGGCCAGTCTGTAAATAATGTAAATAATTACAATCCTTCATATCAGAAATATAGACAAATATTTATATATATATATATATATATATATATATATATATATATATATATATAATTCCAGGTGAAGAGGACTCAAGGTTTTACTATTTTGAGTGCCCCAGCATTTATTTTATTATAAACAGTGCTCAATATAATAAATATTATAAAGTTTAATATAATTATATAGTTATGAATTTATTGTACATTGTGAAACAGAAATTTCTATGCATCAGTGCAACAAGCTAAAACTGCAGTGTAATGAGTCTTTCCATGACCTGTGGTTTTAAAGACACTGTGGATGTATGGGCATGCGTGTGTGTAGATATAAATGAGTATACATAAATGTGTTAATTTGTGGGGTTACACATACATACATGTCCATGGGATTGGGTGTGGGCGTTTAATGATGCCCACACGCCTAATTTTATAAAAATGTACATTTCTAAATAAAATGTTTGGAATGTAGCTTTTTGTTTCCATAACATTTGTTTCCATAATACATAAGATTGTAGTATTGGTAACCTTAAGTGGAAGGAGTTTAAAATCTATCTGTAAAAAAAAATTCTTTTTAAAGATTTTTAAGTGGTCTTAAATTTTTGATCGGGAGTGTATATTATAAATTTTACATGTTTTTCAGGAATTACGGCAGAAATTAATAATTTTTAGTATAGAAAATTTGTCCTGTTTATAATTAATGTGTATTTGGCTGCAATAAAATATGTTGATGTTTTCTTGTGTGTTATTTTTAATGTTAGTGTCATGTATTTTTGTAAGAATAATTTTATTTGTTTATCAATGATGTAGTTGGAAAAATTATTGTTGACTAATGTTTGTTTTATGTGTTTCAGTTCACTCAAAAATATTCTTTGGGAGAAGGAATTTTGATGTGCTCTATTTAAGAAGTTTGTTATGACTGCTATTTTATATTTTTCTGGGCATTGGCTATTATAATTAAGAAGACAAGTGGGTGGGTTTTTTATACAGAAAAGTGATAAATTTATTGGGTTTTTACCTCTATGTTGACATCAAGAAATAGGATTTTGTTATTGTCCATGAGTTTATGAGTAAATTTCAGTCAAAAGTTATTTTCAAAATTACATTTTAGATTTATGATTTCGTCCGTATTTTTTATTAAAACAAAAATGTCATCGACATACCTTCTGTAAATCTCCAGTTTGTCGGTTGTTCTAAACACCTTGTTTTTGATATGTGATTTGTAAAAATTCAAGAAAATAGGACCCAATGGGTTTCCCATACTGACACCATGAGTTTGTATGTAGATTTTATGTTATCATTATGATCTGAAAATGCAGTTTGTGTGAGGCACACGGTAAGTAGTTTCCAAAGAATTGCTGGTTAGATTTTTGGAGGAGAAATAGATGGATCTTTTTAAATGTAGTCGCTAATTATATTCAACATTTCTTTAATTGGGACATTAGTAAAAAAGGTTTTCAACATCCAGCAAAGCCAGAATGTTGCCTTTGGGATTGGTAGCTTTTAATATATGGAGGAATTCATTAGTTGAAGCAATGCTGTAATTGTTAGGTATGTATGGAGAAATTATATGATTTAAGGTTTTAGAATATAGTTGGTATACTAGCTGTAGGTATTTGTGATATGACGAGTTTGAGAGGAAAACCTGGTTTATAGGTTTTTATGTTACCATAAAGATATTCTGGTTGGTAATCACCAACAATTTTCTTGATTTTTAAACTACTAACATCTGCATTGTTCACTGTGCTGAATTTATTTATGTACTTTTTTAATGAATCTGTGAAATTTTGTCTTAATTTAGTAAATTTTGTTGTGTCATCTAGGATATATTGTAATTTTTGGTTGTAATTTTGTTGGTTAAGAACTATGAGATTGTTGGTTTTGTCAGTACATCTAATGATGATATTAGTGATGTTTTGTAAATCTTTTGCAGATAATTTTAGTTTGTTTGTAAGCATATTATTCTCTTTGTTATGTGGAGAATGTTTTTTAAAGCTTTAGCTTTTAGAAGATTTTTCAGATTTGGGTGTTCTGTAATTTTTCGTTTTTTAACTGTTGGATAGATTAGTAGAGTATTTTGATTTCAGTTTTTTTTTAATGGGATCATATTGAGGCTGCAAGTGACAATTTGGGCCAATATTCAAGAATTCTATTTGATCATGAGTTTTTGGTCAGACAAGTTTATAAAGTTACAATTATAATAGAATTTTTTCTTTATATAGATTGCAAAGTTTGTTTAGTAATATTGTGTTTTAGGTTTAGTTCTAACGTGCTGTTGTGGTGTTTGAGATGACGTTCAATAGTTATTAATTCTGTCGTACTCTTTGTATTTTGTAGAATATCCTTTTGTCTTTGAATTTGTTTTAACACTGCAAATCTTTTCTTTGGTTTTTGTCAGTTGTTGTTCCACAAGTTTTCTCCAGAATGTGCTTGTTTTTCTTGCTGGCTGCCAGGTTATGTAGTTTAATTAATGTATTTTTGAGCAGCAATCTTTTATTTGAACATGTTTTGTTAAAAAAGAATTGACAAGGAAGATTTTATTAATTTTTTATTTAATTTTTCCAGTATTCTTACTTGTTTCCTTTTTGCTAGAGATAATGTAAAAATGTTCCATAATTTTTAACTTTCCAAGTACTTTCAGCCTCTTCACAGCAATGTTTTATGTCAATACAAGATAATATCATCTTTGATGGTGGATGTCTTTATGTTAACATCCCTGTAACCTCTCTGAAGATGGCTCATGTGAGCCAAAAGCTTAGAACCAGTATAATAAAAAGAATATCCAAATGTTGGACAATTTTTATCTTTATTTTCACCTGAAATTAAAGCCAAAATACAATGTTTAGAATGGCTCATGATTAAACATAGTAGACATTCATTGTCTGTTATATTTAACAATATATGTTTAGAAAACTATATGTACATAAATATCTATATATATATATGATAAGTGCTCCGTCTTGTCAGATGAGTGCCATCCCTTCATTCCCTTTCTCTGTCTGCTTATCTTGGTCATGCGATCTTAAATGGCTCTTAAGATCTGCAAGCGACCTGCATAGTTTGTGACAGACGTGGCATTCCAAGTGATACTTTAAGGTGGCAGCAGCAGGAATGTTATCTCCATGAATCTTGAGGTGTTGTTTGAGTCCACTAGATGACTTACAAGCTTTGGAGTAGGATGAACCTGAGTAAATATGGGATTGAAAAGTAGGATCAACAAAGGAAGCAACAGGAATGATTCTAGATCTAGTGGTCTAATGAGACTTCATATGATTCCCCAGTCCTTCCTTTAACAAAAGAGAACAACCACACACCTCACAATTCATCCCGAGTTCTCTGGCATTTACTTTTTAAAAAAAGTGCTCAATACAATATATATTGTAGAACGTAGTAGAATTATAATTAAATTTGTTTTATTTTAAATTAATTTAATTTACATTGTGACACAGACATTTCTGTTTCGAGATTTTATCTCATCATCAGGCAATGTATGTATGCAAATCACATTGTAGATCAACAAATAAGATGATATTTCAAAAACCCTAACACACATCAAACAGAATATGGTAATTTCACAAAAGACCCTAAATATATCAAACTTTTATTGTAACCAGATGCATGATGACTATTGACAGGATGAAAAAAATCATGTAAAATCTCATTCGTTCTAATATATCTCCCGTTGATCTTAATAAAAAATTAATATTAATAATATATTATAAAAAATACAACACTACTAATTTAATTATCCATAATAACTCCTCCTCACCAAATGATGTACTATAACAACAAAATATAGGTGGAGGACAGTAAACAACTGTCCTCAAAGGTACTAAGCAATAAAAAATGAGGAAGTAGAGCAAAAATGCACTTAAAATATTTGGGATCCATATCACACTATCCGGGTTTCAACTGTTAGGTCTCTTCAGGCATGGATATGGAAAAACCAATGGATGTTGCCCCTAAATACACAAACATCAGAAGAAAGAGGAGAAGAAAAAAATCTTAAAGTAGAGAAAAGAATTTACCCACTACCAATGAGAGGTAGAAGGCTGAAGGAAAATAGAAATTCATCCGAGTCTGTAAATGCCCACAACTTTTGTTCTTAAAATTCCTACAGTTTGACATTATTTCACTTTTCACATTTAGCAACTCTCTTTTATTTTTTAAAGAAATAATGGCTAATTTTTCTTCCTGGCACAGTCTGCAGCAAATATCTCCAAGAGGTATGGTTATAATAGTGCCTTTTGAATGGCCCATCAGTGCAAAATATTAATTTCATCACTGACTTCCACCATGTATACCCCGCCTTCAATGTAGCAATTTCCATTTAGTGGACAGTTGGTCTTGTTTCTGCAATTGCATGTTCTATTCTTTTTGTTTTCTTTTGCTGTATCCAATAACCTTGTGTTATTGGATTTAATTATTCTTTGTAAATTCCTTGATAACTTAGCTTTGTGGTATTTTTGTTAAATTAACTTACTCCAAATTAGCCGGAAAATGTTTTTCAATTAGTTCAAAGAATATTCTTCTAATTTTGGTTTGTAGCTGCTGATAATATAATGGATTAAACCATATTATATTTCTGCCTTGAAGTATACTTTTGTTGTTTGAAAATACTAAGCTTTCTGTGTGCCTCTCCTCTCTTAGTGCTTTTTGTAAACTACCTTCTTTTCATTGAAAATTTCACCCATACTGGAATTGTTAGAAATTCTGCACTGCATGCCTTTGGGAATTTGCTGTACAGATTTTGGGTGGTCTGACCTGGTGTTTACATATTTCATGTTTGTATTGGTGAAATTGTACTATCATTGAGGTTGAGCTCTACATGTAAATACTAGGCTATTTTTGCACTGACCTCTATTGTTATACTAAAGACCAACTATCTGAATACTTTATGTACATTCTTTCTAATTGTATCATTCGCCCTTTTTATATTGAGAACCATCATTAGGTCATTGTCCCTGTATAGCCCATGATTATCTATATGCACAATTTTATTTAACTTCCTCAATATATTCATCCCTACTAGTTTTGCAACCTCTGCCCCATCAAAGGATTCTTGGGATACATCAAAGTCACTGCCACTTGACTTAATCCATGCTTTACTTTCATGAATTTGCACTGATCTTGTGCAGCAAAATATTAACTCCATCCATTCAGGCTTGTTGTTTATGAATTGCTTGGTGAAATCAAGTGCTTCATTCAGATTTTTTTCTGAAATAGACAGATAAAAGTAGTATATATTGCCTTCTCTGTATTGCTTTCCAAATAGAAACAATTATTGTTTCACATGCAATATACAATAACTTTAACATTCATTACCCACAACTGGTTTTTATTAAAACAAAATTATCAGTCAAATGGCCTTCACATGGCTTCAGATTTTGAACATGTGATTTTACTTCGAGTAAACTTTTAAGCTCTCAACTGACACTGAGAGTCTTTGCAGCTTCTTTCATTGACCAACTGTCAACAACTAAATTAGTTATTGTTCCTGGCAGACATTTGGCTTGTTTTCATAACTTTCAGTCCCTGTGAACTGTTTTTATATAGTTTAACCATTTTCATGTGAAGTGTATATCAAAATAAAATTTATTATTATTACCAGCAACCAAATAGTGTCACACAATATATATATATATATATATATATATATATATATATATACATATACATAGACAAGATATTTACATACACAATATATATATGCATACACAATATATATATATATATATATATATATATATATATATATACAGGCACAAAATGTCAGATAAAATAAATTGCAAACATTGTGTCTGTTTATTTTTAATAAAATCTGTTAATGCTCACAGATAATCTTTTGTATTGAAATTGTATAATTGAAAGATATAAGAAATGAGCTGTAACTTTGACAGATAATTTTATTATTCATTCCGTGTTGTTCCCAAGTACTTTCAATCTTATCCCGAGATCATCTTCAGGGGTGTGAGTTTTGGTAACAAAAATATTAAGCAGACTCTCATTAATGACTTCCCAAAACACATTGTAGATCAACAAATAAGACAATATTTTCAAAAACCTCAACACATCAAAAAGAATATAATACTTTCACAAAAGACCCTAAACATATCAAACATTTTGTTGCAACCAGATGCATGATAACTACAAACAGGATGAAAAAATCATGAAAAATCTCATTCGTACTAATATATCTCCTGTTGATCCTAATAAAAAATTAGAATTAATAATATATTATAAAAAATACAATACTACTAATTTAATTATCCATCATAACTTTGCCCTACCAACTGATGTGTTACGTAAACCATTATATGTGAAGCAAGAATAAAATTTATAGTAATTTTTAGCAACACAGCTTTGTGGTTATTTTTTGTTACCACAACTCACATCCCTGAAGATGTTCTTGGAATGAGATTGAAAGTACTTGGGAACATCGAAAAATGAATAAAAATATCATCTGTCAATGTTACAGCTCATCTCTAAAATTTTTCAATGATAATATGCGAAAGATTATCCATTAGTATTAACAGATTTCATTAAAAATAAGCAGGCACAATATTTGCAATTTATTTAATCTGACATATCTAAAAGAAAATTTGTTGCCTAAATACATAAATTTAAAGATCTATATATATATATATATATATATAGCTTTTTCAATGTCGTAAATACACAAATTTTAAAGTATATATATATATATAGCTTTTTCAATGTCGTAAATACACAAATTTTAAAGTATATATATATATATAGCTTTTTCAATGTCGTAAATACACAAATTTTAAATTATATATATATATATATATATATTATTCTTTCAATGTCGTAACAAAATGTACAATTTTGTAGTAGCTGGTAGTTTGTACATGTTCTAAAGTATAATTTATAATATTCATGGCTCTATTTTTAACTGTTTTAATTTTTAACTGTTTTAATTTAATATTTTGAACATTGCAAATATTTTCTTTGTTCCTTATTCATTTGGATACATGTGTGTGTATATGTGTGTGTGTACATATGTATTTATATATGTATGTGATATCTGTGTATATATATATATATTTATGTGTGTATATGTATGTATGTGTATATGTTTGTATGTGTATAGGCATATATATATATAAAATACAGAGAGAGCTAGACAACCTACCAAGGTTTCACCTAAACCTAGTATTGAGCACTTTTTTGTTAGTTGATTGCTCGTATCAGTGTTTTTTCTTTGGGCTGCATGCTGACTTGGTCTGAACTTTTTTGACTGATGTTCATGTATTTACTCTTTCTTTTTTAAAACCATTTTTTCCCTTCTTCATAGATACTTGGAAGGTTTTTCAACACGAGTATAGTTATTATCTCTTTTATATATATATGTATGTATGTATGCATATCATGCCAAATCTTTCTGAACTTCCTAAAATATCAGTGAACATTTAACCCTTTGTTGCATATTGGTTACAATTGTAACCAATATGCAACAAAGGTTTAATGACCCTTCGACTTCATCTCAGTGGATCACAATATGTTACAATCATTAGTGCCTATGCTCCAACAATGGACAGTACCAACATTTTAAAGGCTCAATTCTATGAGTCCTTGAGAAGTATACTCCACATGATTATAAAAGTTGACATGATTGTCATCCTTTGTTACTTCAATGCCTGAATTAGAGTGCATTGGGAGACCTGGAGTATTTTGAGGAAATATGGCATTGGGAAAATCAACACTAATGGCTTAATACTTATTGAACTTTGCACTGAGTTTAATCTTTTCATATCCAGCACTCAATTCATGTATAGGGGGGATCATGTTACAATGTGGATGCATCCCCATTCATGCCAGTGGAATCTCATTCATTATGTCATTGTCTGCAGGAGAGATGTGCAGGATGTCCATATTGTTAGATCGTGATTATGGTATGGATTGTTGGACTGATCATGCTTTAGTGAGGGCCAAAATGAACTTTGTTCTTAAACCAGCAAATAGACAAAACAATGGAAAGCCTGCTGCATGTCTGAATGTTGCAAAACTGCCCTACCTGGAAACAGGAATCACTAAAACAACGACTTTCTGAAATCATTGATACATCTTCATGGGACTCCTTGAAGAAGAATATATATAAAGCAGCTGAGGAAGTTTTAGGTAAAATTCCAGGAAAACTTTTAGACTGGTTTGATGATAATGAAGATGCTATCAAGAAGGTCATTGCAAGAAAGAATCAGATATGGAGTTCTGTGTTGCAAAAAAAGGAAAAAAAAGGCCTGTCCAATGAACAACATATTGAAATGTACAAGGAGTTTAAATCTGCAAAATCAGAAGCTCAATGTGCTCTTCAAACTATGCAGGAAAAATGGTGGTCAGAGCTAGCAGGTGATATACAGAATGCAACAAATTCAAATAATACCAAACAGATGTATTGCTTGATGACATGAGTATTTGGCACCAGATCCACCAAGATCACTCTTCTCAGGACAGAGGACTGCAATGATCTCCTCACAGATATTGATGGCATGGCCATAGATGGAAGAAACACAAGTTCTCGTGAAAATACTTCAAAGACTCATATTAGTAGAACTTGACAGCCAACCATCACTGGGCAAAGTTCTACATGACATGGAGGAACTCAACATGGGCAGGGCTACTGGGGCTGACAATCTTCCTGCTGAGTTATTCAAATTTGGTGGAATACATTTAAATCAACTTATGCATGATCTTATTGTAAAGGTTTGGAAAGATGGAGAAGTGCTAAAGGATTGGAGGGATGCAATAAAGATACCTATATATGAGGGTAAAAATGCCTGGGAATTATGTGGTAGTTATAGAAGGATTGCTCCCGTTTCTTCAGAAGGTAAGATCTTAGCCTCTGTTCTTTTATTATGATTAAACCAGAGCATAGTTGACAATATACTGCCTGAGTCACAGTGAGGGTTCACAGATATGATTTTCACAGCAAGACAAATCCAAGAAAAGAGCTGTGAACAACATATGGACTCTTTCTGAGTTTAGTGCGCAACCTTCTCCATGTCAATGACTGACCTGGTCATGCACACAATTCAGCACACATAGGAGTTGATGGATCAACTATCAAAGTCATGTAAGGCTTTTGGACTGTCTATCAGCCTTGATAAGACAATGGTGATGTATCAGCCTGCCCAAGGAATTCAGTATATAGAACCATCAATTTATGTTGATGGTAGTCAACTTGGAGTAATAGATAAGTTTGTATACCTTGGTAGCACCCTCAACTGCCACTACTCTTTTGACGATGAGATAGTGTTTTGGATTAAGAAGGCCTCCGATGCATTTGCATTTTGGAGTCAGAATGGCATAATAAAGCAGACAAAAATTAAAATATATAATGTCTGCATTATATCATCACTGCTGAAATGGTCTATTGCAAACATCTGAAGACACTGGAACATTTTCATCAATGCAGCCTTCAGTCTGTGCTTGAAATCCACTAGATGTCTAACACACCTGATACTGTTGTTCTACAAAGAGCCAATTTACTCTCTGTGGAAGCACTTATACACAAGTACAGATTGCAATGGGCAGGCCATGTTGTTCATATGGTGAATTACAGAATTCCAAAACAAATAATGTATAAAGAATTAAAAATGGGAAAAAGACCACAGCACAAGCCCAAATTTGTTGTTACCCTATTTCCACGTAAATATATATATGTTTTTTTGGTTTAATACAACGAAGTGAGGGAAATTGTTATTAGAGGTATTGTTAGTTGTGCTTTATTGTAATTCACAATATGAGCTTACTCAGAGATATTTAATACTATTATGTACTTGTAAAATCTGAGGGGTAGAGAAATTGGCTGACACTTGGGGAAAAAGTAAAAAATTTATTTTTTCTTCTTTTTTCATAATTGAAGTGAATTGTTTTGGGCTAGTGAAAGTTTAAAAATGTCCGTAGCCATAACAAAATGTCAGGAATTTTTTTATGAGGTCAGGTAAGGTTAAATCCTCAAAATATTTCCTGAGAACAGATTCTAAAGTCAGAAAAATAGATGATGCAATTGAGAGGAAGAAGACAAAATGACATTACATCATGTGAGGTGTTGATATTTCATTTGTTGAGCCATAACTCCCCTTTAAATAATGTAGGTGGAAAATAATGTCATTGGTCAAAGTTTTGAGTTGCATAGATATTCGGCCCATCCCCCAAGAGAATTGGGGACAGCTATAAAAATTGAGACCGAGTGAGAAAAATCAGTTGGTTGGGTAGTTTTTGAAATTGCAGTCAAGATGTAACAACTGAGGGAAAAGTGTTCCCAACTGGGGGCCATGACCCAGAGACTGGTCGCCTTTCATAGAGCTCCGGGCTGAAGATGTAAAGAAACACAGAAAAGCCTGCCACCGATCAACTTAAAAGAGTTAAAGTCAAATACTACACCTCCAATAGAGTCCTAGCTAATGATGTATAAAACAGAATGAACTGTGAAAGAATTAAACTAGCTGAAAAGAGAAATTTTATTGCTGAGCAAAAGAGACAAGACAAATCTACTATTATCACCAGAATGGTCAACTTTGGCTATTTCCGTAAAGTTTTGGAAGAGAGCTGGGACAAGACTTGTTTTTATTTGGAGAATTGACAGCTCTGATTGTTTTTAATGAAACTTCGCACTGTTATAAAAAGTCAGTCAGTCAGTTAAGTGCCATGCGCGATACACGCTTGAGCGATCATGTCTCGAAAGAGACATGACTGACTGGGCAGAAGATTATCTCGCAGTAAGTTGCCATTGCTTTCTGCAGTAGACTGGTTGCCGACCAAGGCTATTTAACCCATAACTGGGAGGAAGAGACGGATTAATACCTTTCCCAAGGGTATTTGCACGTAAGTGAATACGATGGATTCAACTAGAATTCGAACTTGGCTCCCCGGATTCTCGTTCCAAGCTGATATCCACTGTACCACAATGCACATACTTATTTTTATTTGGAAAATTTGAAAGCTCTGATTATTTTTAAATGAATCCTTCTCTCCATTGTAAACTTTGAAATTTGGTGATTGTACATTCTGTTTTTTTATAATTAATTATTTTTTTTATATATAAAGACTTTCTTTCGTAACTCATCCAGGCATCTTCAAAGTTATTCATTTATTTTTTTTTTTTTTGGTGCTGTATTTATTTATTTTTCCAACACAAGTGTACAGTCTGATTTGAGGAGGTAGAGAGACGACCACCTGGTTTTTCAATGTGACTTTTCCAAGATCAAAAGTACACAGCGTGGGCAGAGAAGTTCACAGTTGTAATAGACGTCTTGAGGACCAGCTACTGTAACGATCGTAATTCGGTATCCGTGATCATCCACAGGCCAGGGTCACAAGTGGTTGCCATGACCGAGAATACACCCTGTGTTGCCACAACGGGGCCAACAGTGTTAATTGTTACAAAGATTGCCTTAAAAAGTGCGATGTTGGTCTGGATAACTGAGAGACTCTAGCTGAAGACCAGGTTTCTTGGTGAGCTAGTATTGCTGACGGCATCAGGACCTTCCATGAGGCATCACAAAAATATGCAGAACTGAAGAGAGAGGTTTGGAAGAGATCCCTGAATTGCCAATGAGGTGCCAACCTGGCTATGTGTCCAATGTAATGGAATATGTCTTTCCAGGGTGGGTCTGCTCAGCCACCAGCGATCACACCTAGAGTAGTAATCTACTGTATATGATGATTTCATAAGGGCACACTTTGAATGCCCGACTTGTACCTAATGAGGCATATGAAAAGGCATATTGGAAATGATAGTGATTAAAGTTAACTTCCATCATCCAGAAATGATTTGATATGCCTTATATGTGAAAAGGAATTTAGATGGATGGCTACCTTTATGAGCCACTGTCATTCACACAACCAATGAATGAAATATTGGGGGGCATTAACTGAATGGATGGACATGTTTGTGATGGTCATACTTGCTTTGTGAGTTGACAGCCACTATGTTTGTGTGTGTGTGTGTGTGTGTCTGTGTGTGTATATATATATATATATATATATATATATATACGGACAGGCAGGTGTAAACCAAAGAAAAGACTGATTTCACTTTGTATCCTTGAGAAGACACAAAAATACCTTGTTTTAGGTAAGAAGAAATCTCAGTTGCACATTTCTCAATAAAAATGAAATAAAGAATTAAAATTTCACTCCAAGGTATGTTGTGAAAAAAATTTACCAAATGTATCCCAATCAAATGCTTTTGTACTTTATTCAGCAAAAAGAAAATCTCAAGAAAGTCACTTACATTTGAATATCCATTATCCATCATTAACAACATCTTAAAGCAACATTGTTTTTCATACAATCTCATTTTGATTACCATCCACTTTTTTTCTATGTTGTTCTTCTATTTAATTTTTTAGATAGGTATTTGTTGTTCAAAAATATTATTGAGAGAATTTCATGTATTGACTGAATTTTCTAGAGAATTTAAGCAAAAAACTGTATTTTACTTCTTCCTTGATAAATGAAGTAGTATCAATAAAATCTTCTGTTTTTTGTTTTTTTTATTTTGTTGGAAACAATTCCACTTTTTAAAATTCTGTAATGCTGAAAAAATTACTCTTTTTTTTACAAATACATTTAAAATGAACCAATACAAGGATAAACAACAGAATCTTTTTATAAAGAAAAATTTTGACCAATTTTGTTTTTCATCAAAGTTTTTTGCTATTGTTTCTGTTAAATGTCTCTAATTTTTATTTAATTTATTTATTTTTTTCAGCTGCTGGTGAGACCTATGAAGGACTTGGGGTCTGTGGCTGGTTATTAACAATCCTATCATGGCTTCTGGTATTTGCCACTATACCCTTCTCTCTGATGCTTTGCTTCAAGGTAAATTTATGTCTTATCATACTCAATGAGGTTTGTTTTCTATGATATATTCTGGAAAGCATCTATTAACATTGAAAAGGATATAGGTTGTTCTGAAATCAATATTTTTTGTACCTGAACTATTTTACCTATTGTATATGAATCTTGTAAAAACATTTAGTAATATCCATATTATATAAAAGCTAATATCAGTTTGTTTGTTTGTCAGACAGAAATATAAAGTTAAATAGATCCTGCTTCTAAGTAAGCAGGCATGCAATGTATCAGTATACCTGCTGAAATATTTGGGTAAAATTATGTGGTGACAAAGGAGAAAATTAAGACTTACCTGGAAAAAGAATATAAAAAACATGAGGTATACCATAGTAAGGTCTTGGAATATGGTATTTGTTTGCACTTGCCTACCATCCTCAACCAATTACAGCCTTTCTTACTCCAATAAAAGAATTTGTTGTATATACAAATTTTTTACTACTTTTGATTTATACCCCTGGCATTATTTGTTTGCACTTTGAAATTACAAAGCTAGACTTTAAAATTTTTCCCCATTGCTCTTTTCTCACAAGTTATTTCAGCAAAATCTTCACAAGATGGCAGATAAACCATTTGACATAAGATTGAATCCTTAATTCAACATGATAAAACTGGTCAGCCTATAGTTGAGAGGATCTCTTCTGTAAATTATATGAGATGATCAAGATTGAATGTGTACTACCACTACATTTGAGATAAGGGGCTCTACAGTATATTGACAGCTGAGCTAAGAGCAGAAGGCTGATATTTGGCAGATTAAACAAGTCCTAATAACAGTATTCATAAACTTACTCATTGCTGGCATATGAATAATTGTTGATGTGATGTTTGACCTTGAGCCAACTGCAAATCAGAGCCCACCCAATCATAACTAAGGTAGAAGTGTCCTTAGCAATAGAAACAGAAAATACCAGTCTTTGTATATATGTAAATAAATTATAGATTTATTCACTCCTAATCAATGTCCTCTTTTGTTTGATGCTTGGAGAAGGAATTAACCTTCACAGTGGTCACAACAACAAAAAGCTTCTACTGTCTAGATTACCCATTTTCGCCTCTGCAACAAAAGAAAAATCCATTTGAAGCCTTATAAAGTTCCAGTTAAACAGTTAAACAGAACTCCAGCCATATTGCATGTCCATTTTTAAAAAAATCACATTTGTATGAATTATATTTAAACTGTAAATGTTTTCTTTTGTGCATTTACCAATGAAGTTTTTAATTTTTACAGGTTGTCCAGGAATATGAAAGAGCAGTCATCTTTCGACTAGGAAGACTCTTGTCTGGTGGTGCAAAAGGACCAGGTTCTATTGTTATTGATTTTTTTTTTGTCATCAACATTTTAAAATAGATGATAATGTATGGTCTGCAGCTAATAAGTGTAATAAATCATATTATAGTTTTGTAGGTGACAATATTGTATTAAGTGGTGTTTTTTACAATTCAATTAAGCTAAAGACAAAGGAAAAATCTTGCTTCTTTTAACCACAAAATAGATTTTAAATAAGATTTCTAAAATTTATTCATTTAACACATATGCAAGAAAAGTTTAATGTACAAAATACATGTTTAATAACATCAATAAAATTTTTAAACAAGGTACTGCAATTGAATAACTCAAGACAATCTTGTTATTTTACAAGATGTCGGAAAATACATTTGGCCAAGGAGAAAATCACTAATATTACATTTATGTTCTAAATGTTTGTCAAGAAAATCACTGTAAGCAGTGGAAAATTTTACAAATGTATAGAAATATACAAATCATTTTGACTGATATCAAGGTTAAAACACAAAATAAATTCAATGAGAAAACATAGTTCAATAATGAAAAGTCAAGGCTTCCGAAAAATGTTAATCAAGGGAAATAATTGTTCATTTGAATCAAAATATTCACAAAAGATAATTATTAAGATAAATACTAAAAATATCCTGGCAAAATTGTACAATCTTCGATTTTAATTTTTGTGTCCTTAAATTGAATAGAATAATTTCTTGTAAATAATTGTTGGAGTAAAGCACAAATACATATCAAATGTAAATATAAACAATAAATTTAATATGTAGATAATGTGCTATTACTTCCAAATCTTTTGGTTAAAAGGTGTTGTGTAAGAAAGTGATTAAAAATATGAGTTCACTGATCACTGTTGATTTAAACACATTATGTTCGTTGTTGTCAATAAAAATATGGTTCTTACAAGTAGTAAACTTGCTTGATTTCAAATAACATGAAACTGAATCAACATTTCACTAACTTCTTGATTTAGTGAGCAATTTCCTTCTACACTGGAAATAACTGATGCCAACATATTACACCTGTTTTGTCATTTTTTTAAACCATAGAAGCATTGTGACAATGATGATATAAAAAAATATACTCAAGAAAGTTGAAGGCCAAAATCAGAGAAAAATTGGCTAATAAGGTAGGTAATAGGCATGTGTCTCTGTTTTTGAACAGAAACAATCAGCTGAATTTTTTAAACGCTAGTTCTAAATCAAAACTTACTATGTTTTAACATAGCAAATGTTAAATGAAGAGAGAAAGTAAGTATTTTTCTGTAGTTTTGCATTTTATTTTATATTTGAATTCCAACTTAATATATATTTTTTTCTTATACAGGAATATTTTTTGTGCTACCGTGCATTGAAAGCTATACAAAAGTTGACCTGAGGACATTATCATTTGATGTACCCCCCAGGAGGTAAATTGAAATTTTCTATGGTCTGTGATAAGATGCCACTAACAGCATTTTGCTACTTAGCATTTTCAAATATTTTAGACTTGTGTATGAATGCAAAATTTTATTCTAAAAATGTCAAGAAGTGTGGCACCAAAGATCATAGGATAGAAGTATGTAAAGATAGTGATAGGCAGCACCACAATATATTCACCTTGTGAAAATATCTAGACCATTGTTCTCTGCTAATTAGGCTGCATTCAAGGTAACATGAATGATCAATATGAATGGGGCCTGATAGAGGATGCCAGACAGAATGGAAATTCTATTTCTGAAATTGTGGAGGCATTTTACATCCCTCAATCTACAGTGTCACATGTGTCCTGGGAATACTTGATGGAAGACAGAGGGTGCATATTTTTATAACAAGATTTCCTCAAATATTTAGGCTGGTAGATATATAGAGTCTAAGAGTAAAAACAGAGCATCTACCTAAATATGAGTATCCAATAAAATAACATTTAAACAAATGAATTAAAAATATGTCAGATTTAATCCATTTCCTAATATATATATATATATATTGTTGGGACGCCCGCGCCTATTCGGCTATAATGGACTATTCCATTACTATGTAAAGTAATGGTGGCATCTACGTAACAGAGTGTGCCGAGCAGCCGATCGACAAGTCAGTCGTAGACTTCCAGTGACGACCCGGAAGTACCCATTGCTCATACTACGTCTTACGACGGTTGAGACGATTAACCTTTATTCTTGTATTGGATACTAATAACCTTTGTAAATAGTATTTTCATGGAATACAACAATTAACCTATTCCTGTTGTTGAGTTATTTATTCTTACTCACGACATAACATATATATATGATGAATTTCCTAATATAAGATGATAGATTACTGATTGTTAAAGATTCTAATAAAATTAGAGTACATCGTATTAGGAAAATAATACACAGAGAATTAAAAAGTTTAAGTCTTAAAATAAAAATAACCAACAGCATTAAGCAGATGGACTTTTAGATGTTACTTTGGACCTTAACAATAATTCTTTTCAACCTTATATGAAAGTTAACTCTCACCCAATTTATGTAAATCCTAATTCTAACCATCCAACGTCAGTTATTAAGCATATACCCTCTTCTATTGAATCTACACTCAGCAATAACTCGTCTAACAAAGTAATTTTTGATCAGCATAACAAATTTTACAATTCTGCCCTTAGGAACAGTGGTTATAAGTGTACTGCTATCAAATTCAAAAATCCTACTGACAATGATAATAATAATAAGAAAGTAAAAATTCTTAAACTTTATTAATAAACACTTTCCTTAAAATTAATCCTCTAAGTAAGATATTCAATAATAATACTCTCAAGTTATCGTTGTACGGATAATCTAGAAAAATAATTAAAAAACACAATAACAAAGTCCTCAACAAAAAACTTGCTGCATTACAATGCTCAGATGGATCATACCAATGATAAGAAAACTAATACCAGTGGATGTAATTGTAGAAATTCTAAAAAATGCCCACTGCATTGCTTAGTACCATAGTTTATCTTTGTACTATCTCTACAATTAAAAATCCTGATACTAAAAAGTTTTATATTGGATCGTCTAAAAACCCATTAAAAACCTGCTGGTATCAACACACACTAGCTTTCAATAATAACTCCTATAAATACAGTACTTTGTTACCTAAGTAATTTTGGGGTTTAAAAGAAAAAAAACACCTTCTGTTAAATGGAAAGTTCTTACAAAGGGTCGAACTTGTAATTCCCTCTGTGCACCTTGCTACCTTTGTCTCAATGAGAAGTTAGAAATTATCAAATTTAAGGACAAGATTAACTTGTTAAACCAGAGAAATGAACTTACTGTTCATTGTAAACATAATTCACTATTTACTTTACAATATTTGTTATAATATTAAGAATTTATTTATACTATTTTCACTGCTGTCAATTGTTAATTGCTTTTATTTGATGGGTATTTTCATCTGATTTGGATATTTTAATTAATATTTGCTAGGTATTTAATTCAGCATATATTATCATATTAATATTTGCTAAATATTTAATCTAACATTGATCATCAAGTTATATATTTATTGATTATCATGTCAATATTTGATCGATTTTAACCTAGCATACACCATCTGGTTAATATTTAACACATTTTTATTATAGCACCAATTGTTAAATTAATATTAAATAAGTGCGATCTTTGAAGCATCATTGTTTTTTAATTTTTTATTAGTGTCTGGTTCTAACTGTTTGTACATATGTTTGTATATATATATATATATATATATATATATTATAAATTATATTTTAGAACATGTACAAAATTTTTTATATATATCCACTACAAATCATACATTTGTTTTGACATTGAAACTACAATGTCTCTTCAGGTGGTGTGGACAGGAATGGAAAGCCTCTTTTCTTATATTTGGTGAGTTGTGTGTGGGATGTTGATGGGGGATAGTGATAAGGGAATAAGTCTTGTGGATTGTCTGTTTGAAATTTGAAGCTAGTGTGGGTAGTGGAATTAGTTGATTAATGAGTGTCTGGGAGTTTTGTAGACAGATTTAACATTAGCAGTTAGAATGTAAGTTTTTATTATCTTGTGACTAGACTATATCCTTTGGATTTCTTAGAGAAGCAGAGTAGGGAGGTGTAAGTAGTGGAATGTTTATTTTGTAAAGAATATTTTTGTATTTAAGCAGAGTTTTTATAATTAATCTAATTTTGTATATTTAACCTTAATTTTGGATTTAGGCAATCGATTTTTTCTATTAAATTTTAAATTTTAATTAAATCACAGTTTATAAGATTTAATGTAAGAGATAAAATTTAATGTTAAAAATTTAAGGTAATAGGTAAGTAGGTAATAGGTGCATAATAAGTAGAATTTTATGTAGGAGGAAAGATTAAATGTTTGTATTTAAGGTAATAGGTGAATAGGTAATATGTATATTTGTATTTAAGGTAATAAGTAAATTTTAATGTGTGTATTTAAGAACAGTTTATATAATTAATCTAATGTTGTATATTTAACCTTACTTTAGAATTTAGGAAGTCGATTTTTTCTATAGAATTTTTAATTTAAAAAAAAATTTTTTTTTAAAATTAGATCACAAATGTGGTGTATGTATGAGTGTTGTTAGTACAGTGAAGGTGTATAATTTCTAGGGGGTCCTGGCTCTGATTTATGTAGCATTTTTTAGCATGATTGTAATGTTATTTCTTTAATGTGCTTGCAGTTTACTGTGGTTTCATGCCTCTGGTTTAAAAGCTTGTTGCTATTCATATATTTAATGATTTCAATTTTTTCTTGAAGACAGAGGAAACATTGTTCCTTTATGAAGAGTGACATGAAACTAGAGTAAATTGTAAACATATTAAAGAATTAACTTTACAATCCTGCTAGAATTATAAAATCTAAGGTATGAAACTCTGGCAATTATAAACTTTTTACAGTATTAATCTTACTATCTTGATAATTTACTTTAACTATATGATCTTTCTTCTTATGTTATTTTATCTCTATTTTCTATTACAAATTGTGATCTATAAAAATTTAATTTAAATTTTATCTTTAATTTTTCCTTTCATTTTTATTTTTAATTTTATTTTAACTTTAAATTTTAATTCTTAAGTTTAATTCTTATTTATTTTTTTATAAAAATTTTATTTTACTTCTCCAATTTATTTTTTAGCACTAATGAATATCTTCATGTTATGTTCTCGGATTTGCATTTTATGAATAATTCCTCTGTTTGTGTACGTGATTTCATCATTTTTTTTAAATGCTAAAGGATTTAGTTTTAACAATGTGACAAACATTTGTATCTATTTTAATTCACTTCCGGCCAAAGTTTGAAATTTCTATTTCTTTACCATTTCTGTTGTCTCACCCCACTTTCTTCCCTCTCTGCATTTTCTCACTTTTTCCTCTTTGTTAAGTCCGACATCATGTGACTGATATCTGTATATATCTATAATTTACTTTCTGCCTAAATTTAAAATTTCTCTCTCTTAGCCATTTCTATTGGTTCTTTCTTCTCGGTTCTTTCTCTCTTGTTTTCCTTTTGCTTTTTTGTTTCCTCTGTGTCTTTCTCTTTCCTTTTTCTTTTCCGTTTTTTGATTTCTCTTTTTGCTTTCTCATTTTTTCTGCCCTTTTTTAATATCCTGTTACCTCATACAAAAAGATTTAAAAAAATTAAATTTTCTTTTAAAAAAAACATTTATTACTATCATTATTAAGTACCTGATGAGACATTGTTCTTTCAATGTCAAAACAAAATGTACAATTTTGTAGTAGCTTGTAGTTTATATATGTTCTGAAGTATACATTATAATTTATATATATATATATATATATATATAAACTTTCGGCTCCACTTTTTTCCACTCTGTTTATATTAGAATATATACTTGGGTGCCTGGGTTTGTTGATGTATTAGTGTATGCATGTATATGGGTGTGCATATGGTTATAGTACTAGTAGACATATTGATATTTTGTTTTATTTGCTAATGTGCATGTGTATGTTTGCATATATATATATATATATATATATATATATATATATATATATATAAAATAAATTTTGATGTTCAAAACTGTTGAATGATCATTTCAACATGAAATCCCTAAGAGAGATTTCACATCTCATCAGCAACTACCACGTTTCAAAATGAAATAAAAAAGAAATAAAAAAAAATTTACGTCACAAAAAAAAAATCGGTTAGCAATCAATGTCTATGTTTAACCCACATCTTAATCAAACACCCCTTTCCCATTGTAAAGCTAGACAAAGCCAAATTTTCAAATTTTTTCACTTACAACTCAATCTAAAAGTAAAATTGTCCAAAATCTAAAAATAGACATTGATTGCTAACCGATTTTTTTTTTTTTGTGGCGTAAATTTTTTACTTCTTCTGGTGGTGAATTCTTAACCTTCAATTTTTTTATTTCTTTTTTATTTCAACAGTTCTGAACATCAAAATTTATTTTATTTTATAATTGGCTCTGTAATTTTAATTACATTGAGCTCTCCACCTGTATCATTTTTAATATTAAAATATTAATACTAATATTAATTAGGATCAGGTCTTTGAGATTTACCTTCCTACTTTTCCTTTTGGATTAAAGTTATTTAAAAATATATATATATATATGCACCTTTATATATGTATATTCTCATATTTATGCGTGTGTATGTATTTGTGTGTATATATGTCCGGATGTCCTTGTATGTGTGTCTATACAAATATATATATGTGTTTATGTATGTTTGTGTATGTGTATATATAGATCTTGTCTATTCATGTTTATATGCGTGTATGCTTCTGTGTGAATATTCCTGTGCTTATTTGTGTATATTTATGCCAGAAGTTGTGTATAAGTAGTTTCATGTATGTGGTTATATTTTTTAATTTGTATATGATGATCTGTGGAGTTTTTTGTTGCTAACATTTTTGTTTTTAGCTTGTGTGATTATATATAATTATGTTTATTTGTCCATACACTGAAATATGACTGTGCATGAATTGACATCATTCATTCAAGGCTCTTGCCATCTTACGAATTAGCTCTTACATGTATCCAATATTGTAGCCTTTACAGATGCTTTCCAAACTTGGCTTTGGGGTTTAGCAGATATATTGACAAGTCGATAAAAACAAAATTGTGTATGTATATGTGTATGCATATAATAATCTGTGCATGTGTCTGTGTGCCAGTGTGTGTTCATGTGTGTATATACTTATCTATTTGTCTATATGTGGATGTCTTTAGATTTGAATATGTATATACTCACATTTTTTACTCATTTAATATCTAAATAACCTTATAGTAATCTAAATTTGTTAAACTTAGAATTTAAGATTTATAATAAAGTAAAGTGAATCTAATAGTCGATTAATAATGCTGATCTCTATTTTAATCAAATATTAATATTAATGCCTCAATAAATTGTTGTTAGAGTCTGCTCTCATATTCTTCAAATTTGAAATTACTTTATTTTGATTGGTCCACTCTGTCCATGTAACAATGCCTTCTTGATTAAGGGGATTTGGCTAGTCTTGAACCTTTTAAAACTCTCCAACTTGAAATAAACCTCATCATTTGATAAGACACAGATAGTGTCAAAACGAAATTGCTACTTTTGTAGTGATATTATAACATGTTTATGTTATAAATTCTAAATAAATATTATTCGCTCTACTTTGTATTGAGCACTTCTTAAAAAATAGTGTTTCTTTGGATACGAAACTTTATTCAGTCTATAGCTACTCTATACTTGTGTGTGTGTGTATATATAAGTACCTTCAAAGATTCACTAAAAATGAAAAATGCCCCAAACTTAATAAAATTAAAATTTTATTGTTAAAATCTTTGTTATTATTATGAGAAAAGACCAAATATTTTTTTATTATTAAATTATGTTATTTGATCTTAGAACTTTCAAAATTTGTTTTTCTTGATTCAGCAAGTGACCATAAATTAACATCTTTTTGCAGTAAAAAAATCATCGATTTAGAATTCTTTTGCAAAATCAGACAGTTGTCAGATTTTAATGAAACTTTCTGGACATATTCACAAATGAATTAAATTATTTTTTAAATATTTCTTTAATAGAAAATTTTTATAAAAATTATGATTTTTTTTCCATCTGTTAATGCCAATTTTTCATGAAAGTTTTATGAAATTTCAAGAAACTTTTTTGTAGTACTTAATGTTTATAGTAGTTATAAGGTCATGTCCTTGAATAATTTAAATCCTGAAATTTTGAGATCAAATAAAACCTCCTGTTAAAGAATATCTACTCTGAATTGTAAAATAAAAAATGCAATAGAACTATGACATTATGTAATTCGAGAAGCTTTTAATTGCTTTTATTATGTATATATAATTGTCTTAAGAAATTCTTTTTTTGATAAATAATGAATTTTTGAAAAATTTTAATTAGAAAAATTCATTAACTTTAAAATCTTTTCCAATTCTGTATTAATTTGCTGTGTTCAAGTGATATTGTTATTAAATTAAGATTAGTTACTAATCATGAATGGAAAAGCTTACAATTTAACTTAATTCACTTACAATTTAATGGCCCCCAATATTTTTTTTTAATTTTAAATTTGTTTTGTGTATAAATGTGTCAGTTTTTATAAATACAGATGTCCAGAAATAAGATCAGTAACTATCAAAGTTCAAATTTTCTAAAATTTTTTAGATGGTAATTTTTTAACTTTTTCTCAACAAGTCTCTTTATAAGGCAGATTATAAAGCCAAAGTACCTAAAATTCAATAAAGTATTAGACTGATTAGAATATTTTCTTAAATTTTTAAGATGACTAGGTAATTAATTTTTTTAAAACTGGCTTTCATATTATATTCAAGTAATTATCCCTCTTAAATTTATCAAAAAATGTGTTAGCACCTCATAAAAACACTTACCCCTGTGTTAAAAAATGCTTTTTTTCAATATTTTAAACTAAAGTAATATCTGTTTTAAGTCAAGTTAATTAAACTTGAAATCAGCTAAAATCTTCAAATAAGGTTTCAGAAAAGTATATTTTATTTTTGAAAGATTCTTTAGATAAAAAGAATTGTTTTGTTGACAAATTTGTCAATATGAATGATTTTAATATCTTTACCAATCAAAAAGAAGAACTTATTCCAATTAATTTAAATTCAGTTTGAAAATTTATTACTTATTGGAAATAATAAATTTAAACTATTAGCTTGAAATTAAAACTAAAATAAAAACTTCAAGAAAGATGTTTCATTTTTAAAAATGCCGCTTAAATTTTAGGTATTTAGCAGTACATTTTTATATATATATAAAAATGGATGACTGTGTTTAGAATGAAACAGACTGTCATGTCTGGGTGTTGATAAGGAAATTCAAAATAAAAAATTCTACAATATTAGATGAATTTAATGGAATGGAAGATAACTTAAAAGATTTGTGGTTGTAGACCAATAAATATTGAGACATAAAAGTGTAGCAATGTGCTTATATTGACAGGGGGAAACTAAGTGTCAGTTGTGTCAGTTTAAATAAGTATGGAACAAATATGTAACCAAAATATTATTTGAGATGTGACAAAATTGACATTAAAAAAGTAAAATATTTATGTTAAAGGATGTTGTTAATATGAAAATAATTTTAATATAAAGAAATAGGTGTAAGGTCATAAAGTTAATTATTAAAGGCAGAATTAGTCGATTTTAGAATTAAGTGGCAGTAAAAGTAAGCATAAACAGCAGTTTAATAAAGTTTATAAAGGTTGGATTTGAGGTATATATAATTAACTAAAAGGGGTAAGAATATAAATTATAGCATATAGTAAACAGTTTGAGATAATGTTAGATATATTCAAGAGTGTGAATTATCTTGTGATGGCAGTAAGTAGTTATTACATTGGTTTAATAAGTTAGTTTTCGAGAACTTAATCATTTGGATTTTTCTTGTAAGCAAAGAAAACATTTTTCATGCAAAAATTTACATGTTCCATCTTTTGTTAATATCTTCTATCTTACTGTAACTGTTTTATTTGCATATTTCAATTGCCAATAGTATTTGGAAAGTGAAGTTGGGTTACTATACATTTTATTATCAAAGGATAGCTTATGCTTATACAATCATGACTTGAAAGTGTTTTAGTACTTCCAATAAAATGTTTGATAAGAGTTTCTGTAGTGGAAATGATAGCTTGGTAGACTATAGAATCAGTAAGATTTCTATTTTGCAGAGGACATTCGTTTGGGTCACGACAATTGCAAGTATTAGTATTATTGTCATTATTTGTAATAGGCTGGTTTTGATTGCTAATCTTGTTATATTTTAGGATTTTATTATGTTTATTTACTATCATTTCAAGATTATAACTAAGTTTCAGTGAATTCTTATTGAAAATTTTGCTAAGGGCTTATAGTTGGGAAGTGTTTCTAAACTAGGTTAAGGAATTTATTGCCTAACTTAGTACTAATCATTTGTTTAAATGCTGGTGTGTATCAAATTATTTTTCTATTATGTTTGGTATTATTATATTTTTGCTTATAAAATTTAATGTCATTGCATTTATAGCTGCTGTTTTTAGGGCAGTATTGTAACATTGACTATGTTTACAAAATATGTCTTCAGTTGAGGAATTGTTTATTCTGTGTTTAACAGAGTAGGGTATGTGTTTAATAATAGATGGTGGGCAATTTGATTTAAGATGTACGTAAATGTAGTTAACATTATATTTTACGTGGAGTGAGTATGCATCATTAACTATATCTAGAGTAACATCTAGGAAGTCAACTTTTTTAGGTTAGTTTGTATTATTACTTTAAGACTAAAGTTTTTTATTAGTCTATGTATTAATTTATGAATTCTATCTTCTTTAGAGTTTGTAGAATTATGAATAATCATGAGACCATTGTCTCTATATAACCCAATGTCATCTATATCAACATCATTATGCTCAGTTAAATTGTACAAAGTAAATAGACCTACAAGATCCAATTATTCTGCAAAATCTAATGAACCCATAGTAATGTCGAATAGGTCCTTGGAATTGGTCTTTGTTCCTTGTGTGACATGTTTTCTGCATTACAAAGTAATAAACACAAAACATGTCACACCATTTTTAGCTTCATGTGATGAAAACCTGGTTTAAGGTACATGAAACAGCTATGGATTAAATAGTAGAGCAGACTGGGTTGGCAACCAGTCTAGAAAAGCAACTTTGATTTCAAAAAACCATATGTAGCCCTCACAAAGCCTCTAATATATGTAGTTAACTAAAGGATCGTGGAGTTCACAATGACTATGGTCACAACCACAGTTGGTATAAAAACATTTTTGATCTTGGTTCTTTTGTTAGGTGTTGAGCCGTGACAGTGTAACAGTCTCTGTTGATGCAGTCGTCTACTACCGAGTGTCCAATCCAACAATTTCAGTGGCCAATGTGGAAAATGCACACCATTCCACTCGTCTTTTGGCCCAGACCACATTGAGAAACATGCTTGGGACAAAAAACTTATCAGAAATTCTAGCAGATAGAGAGGCAGTCAGTCAAGGGATGCAGGTAAGATAAATGTTGAATTCTTTGTAAATGGATTTGTACTTGAAAATATATTTTCCCTCTTATGTATTAATTACTATTTTATACATATATGATTTTATGAGTCTGATATTTTATAGTTACTAAGTTTTTGATCTGGTTGTGCAGGTTATTTTAACATTTACACTGTCAGATTTTTAATAATTATGGCAAAACACCATCAGCAGCTGACCTCACAACAGTTAACTTAAGTGGCATGATCGATTTTTTAATAGGATTTTGACATAAATAATAAAGATCATTAAGACCTAACAAAGCGCATGTTAACCAGTGAATTACTGGAGTTTAATGTGTCTAAAGGTAAGTAATTTTTTTAAAATAAAAGTAGTCACTGTTAAAAAATAGAGCAACAATATGTTACTGATAAATAAAAGTTCAAAGGACTTATTTTCCAACTTTCAGTTTTGCAAATACACTGTTCTACTTGCCAGAGTAAGATGAATCTATTGAATCCATCAACAGATATATCTATATGTGATTTTATAAAAACATTAATTATTGACTGCAAATAAATTTCAGACCTGTTCTATACTAAAAATGTTATAAATTGTTTGATTTATAGTTTTATAATTTCACCATTATAAAATGTATTTGTGTAAAAATCTCAGAAAAATAAACTTGTAAAAGTTACCAATGATAAGATTTTATCAAATATTTGATAAACTATGAATACTGGTAATATTTTTTCATTGTTAGAGATTATGATAAAAATTCAAGTGAAAATACTGTATTGAAAAAATCCCTTACTATGATGTATGTACTTTTTTGTTTTGTTTTTATTCTTGTTGATATCTACAACATAAAAATATTCAGAGAATTTTAAAACATTGTTTATTTTTAATCTGACATTTATATTTCCACAGTTAAGTAAAAAGGAAATTATCAAATTTGTATTCACTGATATTAAATATTTACCAATTATTAATTGTAACTCTGAACCCTCTCCTTCAGTTGCTATCTCTGCTTTGTTGAGTAACATCTACTTTGCATGTCTTTTATCTTCTCAGCTGTGGCCAGTGTGTTTTTTTGGTAGGGTTGAGTTGGGTTTCCCAAATTTTACAATATTGGGGTTGACGGTTATGCCTCATGGTGCACCAAAATGTATATTGTGTACTGCAGATAAAAAAATGAGCAATTCTTGACTACAGACATGGTATGTTTTGTCTTTGCACCCAAGACAAACACCTTCAATAAAATGAACAACACTGTTGATAACTCTAACATTTATTGAATATTAAAACTGGAGAATAAAATGTCTATTATCTACTGAAGGGATAAGTTCTACAACCACTGGATGGTAGCTTGAGAAATATAACAGTAATTACTATAATTTGGTGGAAGCAAGACTAGCCAGTTGCCTCTCAGTTAATGCTTCCTTTATTCATGTGTCTGTGAAATCACAGGTATGAGGATGTTTTCTTGTGAGGCGATGGCTGTCAATGATGCAACCCAGAGCAAATCACTGATGACTTTTGCTGGGCCTTGACTCTTTGTGTTTGGACCCTGTGGATATTTGTTTATGTAGATACCCCCCAAACCCCCCACCTGAAATTTTTTTTGTCCTATTTTAGGAAATCTTTTCATAAACCATATTCTGTAAAAATATAGACATTTTGTGCTTATTGCATTAAACAAACCCTGAATGCTGGTTCTCATAAACCTCATGTCTTCCTTTAAGAATTTAGGTCACTCTTTTTTTCTGTAAGAATATAGGTGTTTTGGGTAAATAGTATTAACTCTGAATTTGCAGTCTCATAACCAGGAATCAATCGTCTTCTTACGAGAGGGAAGTTGATGGATTGAGGGAAAATTTTGTTTTGCTCAATTTTACTGAATCTTAGTTATTTGGGGTTTAATTGTCTTTGAACTATTCTTAAATTCATTTCATTGTTTAAAACAGCATTATTGACTCATTTCTTTTTCCATCTTTCTCTCAATCATTCAATCTATTCTCCCAAAAAATTTAATTATTATCCACTTAGTAGTACCTCCAGATCATCATCCAGCAATTTCATGCAATTGAAGTTGAATAGGACCAATGCCTTGTTATAAGATTTATCAAACATTTGTTCATAATAATTCACATTAATGCCATGTTCAATTGGAATGGTTGTTATTTTATCAGAAGAACAAAATAACAGGGGATTTGGGATTTAATCATTGATATAAGGCTATCAGTTGATCATTTTTCTGTTTCATCAAATGACTTTTGCATATCCTGGGCATATAACTTATTAAAAATTTATAAATAATTGTGAAACATTAGTAGTAAACATGGCTTCATTTTGATGTATAAGGAGCAAAAATTCACACTCAATTTCATACATTTTAGTCTGATTTTGCTTATTTTCTGATTCATCTAAATTTTGTTTAATCAATAATGAAAACAAATCTGTTAAATTTTTAATTATCACTGCTGGCTCACTACAGTCTATTTAGAAAAAGCGATGACTCTTTGCTATAATTGCTCAGCTTAAGGTAAAAAAAAAAAAGATGACCCACTGTCAATATATTGGCCAGTTACTGATGAAATATTATTATCCAATATACTGGAAAAACTTTACATATAAAGCATAAAATTCTTTAGTAAACCTAAGGAGCAGTGGAACCTTTAATCATTCATCCACCCAGTTATTCAGTAGACTGGTCACATAAAAATTGTGAATGATGTTTTACAGAAACTAAACAAAGTACTAAGACATAAGAAATATCACTAGACACACACACACACACAGTACTGAACTGCTATGTAATATTTAATTTCCATTATCATATTCAGTACTGGACAATTTCCTAACAGATTAAGAGACTCAAAGTGACAGATATTGGTATTTTTAGTATTTGTTAGACACAAATACTAAAAATACCACAAACAGAGCATGTAAGTAATGAGAAAGTTTAAAGGAAAACAGGAACTAAAAGGAAACTAATAATTACAATCAGAAAGAGTCAGCTGAAATTTCTGGAAAACATAATGAGAAAGAAGAACTAGAGAATTCAACACTACTAAAATATATCAGAAACAAGTAGGTTACTTGCTGTTTCTCCCTAACAAATATGTTAATTGATGTCAGAATCAAAGACAAAGAGAGATGGTAAGATCTCAAAAGTTACTCAGAGCAATAAAAAGAAACCCAGAAAGTTGTGTAGAGCCATGATTGTCTACGTTCTGAAAGAACTAATCACAAAAATGAGAGTTACTTCAATTTTTAATACAATGTTTATATTCTAGAATACACATTTCCAGTTAAGATTATTTGATGCTCATGTATCTAAACTTATTTATAAATGGAACTTTGTCTGTGTGTGTGTGTGTGTGTATCCATTACCTATAGACTCCGAAACAGCTGAACCGATTTTCTTGAAAATTTACACAGTTGTACTATAAGCGTCTGTGAGTGTTCTTAGCTAGGTTTTGTGTCGAGGTACCCCCAATAAATATCGATAATCAAAAAAATCGGGTTATAGAAGGAGTGGTTCGATTTTAATCAAATTTCATACACTCATAGACAAAGACATAAGAAATGATATTCAGAAGTTTCAAGGTTGCAGTTCTTACAATAGTGCAGAAAATCGATTATATATATATATAAAAGACAAGATGTTTGTGTGTCTGTCTGTTTATCTGTCCTTTATACAAATCCACAATTTTTATCCATTTCTCACCAAACTTCACATAAATATTCTTTAGGCTGAGTCTGAGCTCGAGGACCATGGATTAGTTTTAAAGCTTTTATTACACCCGAGCAACACCAGGCTATACTGCTAGTAAAAAGATAAAACATTTATCAATTTTTACTTCATTTCTTACATATATTGTTGTATTTCAACATCAAATGAAGGATAATTTTTAAGTCAGTTTTTACTGGGAAAAAGCAAAAAGAGAAAAAATGTATTAAGTACTAACTCTATTTTCTTGTATACTGACTTATAAAGAATATATACTCGAGTGTAAATGAGATTTTAGTGAAGAACTTATTTGGACTTTTTCAGTTGTAAACATAATATGAAGTAAATATTTTTGATGAAAATCTGTAATTAAAAACAAACATTTCCAAATGTTTATTTACAGTCTGCACTTGATGAAGCCACAGAAAACTGGGGAATTCATGTAGAGAGAGTTGCCATGTAAGCCCAATATAAATTGTTAATCTTGAAGTAAAATTAATACTTAAAACTTTCTTTTATTAATCATATTTACTAATCTTTTTAATATTTTCTTAAAAAGCAAAGCTTTGTAAAGATACAATAAAAAATATCTCAGTTGATTATTTGTAAAACAACAAAAATAATGACATGTCATAAGAAGCTTTCATAGAAAATGAATTTAAAATTACTTTACAGTCAAACTTTACAAAAGGTAAGCACACTATTTGAGAATTATATTCTGCAGCATTATTCAGTAAAAAAAGTAATATTTTTTATTATTTTTGTGTATTCCCCTTTGCAGCAAAGATGTGCGATTACCTGTGCAACTTCAAAGAGCTATGGCTGCTGAAGCAGAAGCTTCTAGAGAGGCCAAAGCCAAGGTAAGCTTAATTCTTTGCAATACAGGTTTCCTGCTACCTCATTTTTTGGACAAATTAGTAATTGTCTCAAGTTCAGTATTCCCTACTCTATGACAAATGCTGCTGAAAAATCCTCAGTTCAATCAAGAGGAAGTCATCTTTAAAAAAATGAAAAAAAAAAAAATGAACTTACAAGTCAAAACTTTATAACTATTGCCATATCCACAATATTCTATGCTAGCTTATAATCAGAAAAAATCTTTTGTCAAATTTTATTCTGTAAGTGAATATTTTCACAATCAAATTGGTATTAACCAAATGATGATGGTAATATTTTCAGGATATACTTATGAGCAACTAGCAGTATAGCCCAGTGTTGCTCGGGTGTAATGAAAGCTTTAAAACTAATCCATGGTCCTGGAGCTCAGACTCTTTGGACGTTGGCATGAAAGACTAAAAGGTAATAGTTGTTTCCAGTTAAAGCGAAACTGTAGACTGAAAGAAAAATGAATGGATGTAAGTCAAATTTTGATTTCCTGCTATCGATATAAAATTTTCTGCACTATTGTAAGAACTGCAACCTTGAAACTTCTGAATATCATTTCTTATGTCTTTGTCTATGAGTGTATGAAATTTGATTAAAATTGGACCACTCCTTCTATAACCCGATTTTTTTGATTATCGACATTTATTGGGGGTACTTCAACACAAAATCTAGCTAAGAACACTCGCAGACATTTATAGTACAACTGTGTAAATTTTCAAGAAAATCAGTTCAGCTGTTTCGGAGTCTATAGGTAACGGGGACACACACACACAGACAGACAGACAGACAGACAAAGTTCTATTTTTTTTCTTTTTAATCATATCACCCCTAGCAAGGCGGTAACGCCACTGGTGCGCAGGGGGCTACGTAAGAGTAAGAAGATTGGAAAAGAGAAAACCGGAAACCACATCCTAAACAGGGAACAAGGGATGAGCCTCTTCACCTGTTCAATAGATGTGGGTGGAGTGTGAACCGGGCGATAGTTTAGTCTATCTACTCCAAGATTTAGATATATCATGTGAGTTTCAGCTTAATAAAAATAATTATAGCTTGTTTTGTGGGTGTACCAGATTTTATTTTGCAAAGTACAACATAAATTTTTATTTATAAATAAAAGAACATAATAGAAACATTTAACACAATATCACATATCCCTGAATAAATTAATATTTTACATGTTAATATGAACTCCTTGACACTTAATCAGGAGCTCTGAACATGGATTGAGAATGGCTGGTCAATTCCATTGCCTGAACAAAATCTTAGAACTCTCTTCCACACTGAACTCCCAGCAGAACACAGAAAAAGTGTAACTGATTGTTGTATCCTGGACAAGGGTACAATTCAACAAAGTGTAAATCCAAGTGGAAAAAAGGCATAAAAGGTTTATTCAGCACGAGAATTATTACAGAGAAGAATAGTACTACCAGTTTCTAATCAGTAAGCCAGAGGTATTTATCACCTTCCCACCAAGGCAGATATGATACAAGGTCAATTAATGTGAGGATTCTGAGTTCTTAAACTCAGCCAAAAATATCCTGTAACCCCAGCTGGTTCAGGCTCGTTTTTTCACCCCAAATGAGACTCTAGCCTTTGGTGGAGCCTGGTTTGGGCCCCTTCATCTTTTCATACTGCCAAGGGACAGTGTAGGGTCGAACTGCACACTCTATCACTGAGCTGGTGAAGGAGGTGAACAGCGAGCAACCCTGACAAACTGACCAGGACAGCACAAAAGCGCTCAACGACTTTCTGTCATTAGAACATCAACCCTCTTGGGGTTAAATTGTAAACTAAAAGGTTAGTTTCCTTTTGAAGAAGCACAAGCCAAATGGATAGGAGTAAAGCAGAGAAAGCTGTACACTATGGATTACAAGTAATCATTGACAGATGCTCTTCACATTAATCTGCTCAGAATACACCACAAGCATACCTGCATCATTTAATATTTCTTAACATACTTCCCATTGTTTTTGTTGAGTTTCATTGTTGTGCTCAATGTTCCATAGTGATTGACTTGGTGAATTTTCTCATCAAATTTGATTTAATTGATTATTTTCAGACTAAAAGATCTTGGTGACAGTTTGTCAGGCTGATGAGAATGTTTTGTTAATGTACTAAAATCAGCACTGTTATTATTAATTTATTTTGGTGCTTCAGTCCCCATTTTGTTTTTATTTGAATTTGTGCAATATGCTGTTCACAACATATACCCACCTATTTTATTTGATAACTTATTTCAGTATTATTTATGTTATTACAGAAAATATTTTCTTTGAATTTTGTATCCTACAGAAAGTTGGGAGTATCACTGATCAATTTTAACCCCATATTTCTAAGCTGATTCAAGGGAAATTGCTTACATTTTTTAGAGGAATGTTCACCTAATCTGTTTTTAAGTCAACACAAAACAACTTGTTATAATTCTCAAAAAATATACTTTTTTATTGACCTGTGATTAAGTGTAAATACTGTTTTTGTTTAATATGTAAGAATTTTAATTAAAAAAAAATTGTTCTGTCAATTTAAGTGATTCAGAACAATTAAAATTGTTTTTCAGGATGATGGTAAAAAAAAATTAGCATGGAGCTCTGAATTTTCTGGGGACCCATTCAAATCAAATCCATGGGTCCCAGGACTCATTAAATTAAAAAGCTATCAGTATCACTGTACACCCTCTATGATCATGCAGATCAGATGCAGGTTGTTTGGCCCTTCACAGCACAAGTCTGCTCAGGTCCCAACAGTATCTCAGCAACTGACTGTAAATGCTTCGTCAGGATCTTGGCTGAAATCTTTAACTGTGTCTAGCAGAGTTATGGGCCTATAATCATCTAAGTCCCTCCTAACACTTGACTTTTTTCAACAGCGTGATCCCACCCCTGGAATCTGCCAAAACCAGTTATTGAACACTACCATTAAAATTAGTACAAAGATGTGCAACAGCCTCAAGTACAATTCATAGGGTAGACCATCAAGTCCTAAGACTTGCCACTGCCAACCCTCTTCAATGCAAAGTGAACTTCGCCCTTCGTGATCTCACCCTCGCAGTTAGTTGCTTCAACCGGCACAAGCTGATGAAAGTCAGCCAAATAGCTGTTTTCACAGAGACCAGGCTCTTGGTAAAGTGGCTCTCGAAATGTTACCAAAACACCTGACACCTCACACATATTGTCAGTTGACCTCAGAGTACACTCATCTAGGGTTTTGACCTCTTGAATATATCGATCACCACCCTTCCTTGCGCAATTCTGTGCCCATACTCACAGCTTCGTTAGCCGTCTTGTTTAACCTATGCCTAATTACCTGACTCCAGTAATGCTTGCTAGCCAACCACTCCTGCTTAGCTAATGTTATCTCTGCAAGATCCCAACCTGCCTCTGTCTGGGATAGTCTATCTTTGTTGTCACCTTGTTAGCCTTAGCCGTGGTGAGTTTACAGCTATAGTCAGCAGTGAAAGACCTACTGCTATCCTTAAGCCTCTCCTACCACCTATTCCAAATAACTGGCCCTACTAATTTCCGCTGCAATTTACTTCCGCATCAGTAAGAAACCCGGCGTGGTGGACAAACATAATCTCACTGCTGACCTTGAGAGGGATCTACATTCTGTGGTGAATTGGGGTAAGAAGTGGCTTGTCAATTTCAATGCGTCTAAAACCAAGCTGTCAATCATCACAGGAAACCTCTCCTGCCTCCCATAAGCATGGACCAAGCGAATCTCCCTGAGAGCAATACTCTGACCCTCCTTGGCCTTAACCTCTCTTCTGATCTCAAATGGAACCACTACATTAAGTCCATAGCTAAATCCACAGCTAAGAAGGTTGGGTCACTGTGTTGGGCCAGGATGTTTTTCCCGCCTGAATCCATCCTGTGTATATACAAATCAACCATTCATCCATGCATGGAATACTGCTGCCATATATGGTCAGGCGCCCCTGCTGTTCATCTCAGTGTTCTTGACAGGCTCCAAAGGAAAATCAGTAATGTGATAGGTACCAACTTGGCGGCTCGACTACAGCCACTTCCTCACTGACAAGATGTGGCCTCCCTTTGTCTGTTCTATAAATACTTTCATGGCTTCTGCTCCAATGAACTTAAATCACTGGTGCCTCTGCAACAGGTGTTTACTCGTACAACCAGATTAGCAACTGAGACGAACTACTGTTCATGGAAATAGTGGCCACAACCAACTGACCGCCCCCGCAATGCCGATATGGACAAGGTTTACCCTTGCACCCAGGGTACGTTTAACCAACAAGGAAACACCTCTGGCCTGCTGGTCCCTGTATGCTGAATAGACAACAAAGTCACTGGACAGCACATGAGCGTCAACTTTGTAAACAAAGTGGGTCTCCTGAATCGCAGCTCCATCTACCCCAAAAAACAAGAGATCACGAAGTAGGCAGGTAGCCTTACCTCCATCCTCTAGGCCCCTTGCATTCAAGCTGGCTAGCATGATAGACATTTTTCAAGTTTAATTCCTTAGGCATACAACAGCCAGAAATCTGCTGCAGTCAAGACCCCAACATTGTCCCAGATTACCTATGCCAATATCGAACATAATTCGTCAGTCCATTGGGTACGTAAGTTTTAGAGCCCTATACAAAGAGGGGTGGAAAATTGCCCCACCTGTGCAAGATCTTTAGTATAGGTGACTCAATTTAAGCCATCTTGATTTTCAGAAATGCTTCCTTCGTCTCCATGTGGTGATCCCACACTTTTGAATTGCCTCCAGTATTCTGGATTAGGGTGATCACCCCAGGAGCATCAGAGAAGTTGTTAGATAGATTTTCAATAGATTTTCCCTCCACAGAGGACATTTTAAATAATGGCCTCAAAAGAAAAGGTCCTTCTCAAGGACTTATCTGTTCACTTTGCATAATCTCTTGTCCTTATAATGAAGTTTTCTTTGTTTTTTCTTTTTTTCTTTCTCTTGAGCCGGACTTAGGAATGTTTTGGGTGAGGAGGAAAAAGAGACTCCTTTCCTTAAGTGGGGTCTTTTGCTGTTCTTTCACCGATGAGACTGGGGCAGATTGATTCTTTGCGATAACCAAGGCCCTTTCTGCTCTGCTTCGATCTGCTTTCTTTTTTTTTGTCATCATTTTATTCCCTTCCTCTTGCTCTTCTTCCCTCCCCCTTTCTAGTGATGAGGATCGTGGTGGAGGCATTTCCTCAATCTCCAAATTCTGCTCATGTTGAGGTACATTCGCCTGCCGTATTCTCTGGAGAACTGAGTTTTTTTTGCTTTGCCTGTTTCACCTCTTGTTGCTTGTTTGGAGATGGCTTCTGCAAAGACTTCTTGGTGACAATGCCTTCTTCTCAGCAACATCCTGCTGGGGAGGAGGATGGGTAGCAGGTTTTTTGCCCCTCCTCACCACCTCTGTTGATTCATTGGAACTACTGCAATGCTGACTGGACTTATCTGCCACACCACTGTATCTATTGATGTTGAAGGCTTAACTGGTGTTACCGGTGCAGTCACTAGATTCTTGGTGATGCACATTTTAGACAAGTACACCACGGCACCACATGACCAGCAGTAGGGTCTCCTTCCTTCAACAACTAAGAAAAGTGTTCTCCCTCTGCAAACAAATATATCCAGGTCCCTTTGGAATTCTTGCCCATTCAATATAACCAGAAAACAAAAGTCTTCAGTTGCCTTGCTCTGGGAGACCTCATCCACTAACCCAAAATAAGTAAAGAAGCCACTCACATGGTTGGTGATGACGTCTAGTAGCACACTGTGCACCATAAATTTCATTTGTCTTGTGCCCATATACTTTGCTTCTAAGTGGATATTCATGGTAATCAAAATACTTCTTGACCTCATCTTTCGTCCCCAGTAGAACACCCCACATGGATCTTGTCCTTTTTGTCAAAATTTTGGCCATTATTTGCTGACTTTTTAGAGTATCCTCCATTACCTCCCTGCTGACAGATTAGTTTGTGGGTCTTATCATCAGTTGTCAACAGGGAGATAGTTCTCACTATGATTGCCTCTTTTGTGTCTGGGACAAACTCCCATTCATTGCCACTGACGTTGATGTAGTCCTTATATTTCAAACACATCTGGTCATAGTGTACTGCATCCTTTTTGACAACAGTTGCTGACAAGACAGATGGCAACAATGGTGGTGCAACAGCCGGCTAGGGTGACTCAGTCATTGCCCTCACACACAACACAAGAAACATGGAAAAAGAAGTTCAGCAAATGAATACACAAAAATAATATACACACAAACACTATATTCACAGGTAATAATATAACACGATCCCAAAGCATACCATGACCAATTCTTGAACCCTAACCAATTCCGACACTGTGTTTGTTTGATCTTGAACCTGCCAAAGTAGGATTTCCTGTTATCATCTGGCTAGGTTAGCCCTGACACACGAGAGGTTGGGTATATATTTAAGACCAGATTTACGTAATCCGTGGTAACTGATAGTTGACAAATGGAATATAATCAGTAGAACACTGCAATGCCACGGGTGTAGTTATTTTATATATATTTATATATCGATTATATACACAATTATAAGCAAGTCAAAGCTGGTGACACGCAATGGTTGGCTGGTATTTCAATAATACATTCAGTAACAATGTTCTGAGATAGGGTTTGCTCAGTCGTCTCTAGCAGCACGCCAATTTCAGTTCAACTGTCTTATTCGAATTATGGACCCCAAACCTGCTAATTTTGTTTCCACCTTGTTTTTATTGAAAAGGCACAAAATCAGGGTGGTAAAGGGTAGCTACAGGAGTTCAATTTTCTCTCTCTGTATAATTCTTACCAGCTCGAAATGAAAATAATATCAGTTATCCATTTCAACTTAGTCTCCATGCCCCCTTACTCTCTCTTATCTCTTGCCTCTCCATCCCCAAAACTCAATGGCCCAAGATAAAAAATTGTCAAAGTTCAATTTTAACCTAGGGTCAACAATTTGTCAAAACAGATGACAATATTATGTCTATGATTCTTTTACGCAGATTCAATCAATTCGGTTACTTTTCCCAACAAAAATAACTGTGTTCTCCAAGTTTAAAGAAATCTCTTATCTTTAAAATTAATAAAAAATTAATACCAGCCATCTGGAAATAGTGTTACAATAAAACTTTGGAAAAAAAACAAAAAAACAAACTTAACTGCATCTTCAATGTGATAAATAAGCAAGACTCACTAGTCTCATTTATTCATGAGAGACTTAGTCCACCATAGTGTTCATAGAGGGTGTTGGGATATTCCATTATAACACCAATGATGGACTATATCAATACATTTTCACTTCAGTCAACACAGATGTCTGCAAGTATACTGAAAGTGGTTTCAGCAAGTTGGTAATGTATCCTTGTTGGGTCTCAGAATAGTCTATTTTTGGGTATATATCACTATGGCCAGACCAGATGATGTTCCTTGGGAAGAAATACTATCTCCGACTGAACACCATTACAAGCTACTGAGGAACAACCATCAAGTTAGATAGGAATAACTTATTTGTTGGTGTGAGACTAAAAAAAGTGATGGTATATTTATATCCTTTGGTTGGTTAATAGCAATTTTAATGTAAAAATATCAAGTAAATAATGAAAACAATTACTTTAACTTTCTTACCTTTATTGCTGCTGCTACATATTTTTGACCTACCAATTAAATTACATGAATTTGGAACAGGAAAGTAGTCTCTCATTCACAGCATTTTTATAAAATAGATTTGTAATTACAAAAGAATTTAAGCCAAATTTAAATGGGTCGATATAATCTAATTAAAAAAAATTTTACTTAAAAATATATGAAGTAAATGAAAAATAAATGTCTGAAAGATTTTTGAATGTTTGTTATCAACTGTGAACTGACAAATTATTGTCTAATTCATAAAATTCTATCCTAAAAATAATCTATAGAATCAATTTATCTGAAAATTTAGAGTAACTATATACCTTATTCAAAAGTACTGATATATCATGATTATGGAATGTTTAAAGTGTACAAGACAGGCTTAGTTAGCATTGACTTAGTTATTTTAGTCAAATGATTATGCTGCATTTATTGTACTTTTTTGCTGCTACGATGATCTGTCATTTTGTTTTGGCAAATTAAACATTGATGCTGCTTATATTCCCTTTGCTTTCCACCTAGTGCAACATGGCTTGAATTAGAGAAGGCATTTTAGCATCTTATTACAACTGATATCATTTTCATCTATTTTTTCACAGGTGATAGCTGCTGAGGGTGAACACCAAGCCTCTCGAGCCCTCAAAGAAGCTGCAAACATAATCAATGAATCACCTTCTGCCTTACAGCTGCGCTACCTGCAAACTCTCAGCACCATATCAGCTGAAAAGAATTCCACCATTGTATTCCCTCTGCCTATTGATATGTTACAACAGTTCATGAGATAAACAGCCATTTCTATAAAAGCCATTTCTAACCCTTCAATCATACCTGATGACCCCACTTTACTCATTTAGTTTGACTTCCTTTTAACCACATAGCATATGCCATGCCTTTGGTTGCTCAGTTAAACAATTTCCAACCAGTTATAGTACTGTAATTTCTTCTGGCTTGTAATAAATTCCCATAATCCATTTCCTTAAGTCAAACAATCCACTGCAATACTGTGTCTCTTTGCTACAGCAGTCACCATTCTGAAACCAACTCAATCTCTTTCATGAAGCAGTCCAAACCTTCTTCTGATAGTGGAATTGCACACCAAAATCAGATTCTCAATGAAAATTATGGGAATTGATTACAAGTCTGAAGAAACTACAAGTACCAATTAATTTTACAAGATGAGGAGGTATTATCATCGTTCCTGTGATGTTACTTGTTAAGTCCTTTGACTCAGATTAAAGTCAAGGCACCAACACTTGGACATTTGGTATGTTTTTCACAACTCCTCAAAACCACAAAATCTGTAATACTCAGTTGTTTCTAATTATCTTATAATGAAGTGTTTTTTCTGTTTAGTTTAACCCAGTTACATATTATGAAATTTGTCATCTGTCAGCACCCTTCATTCACTATTCTTTCATTTCTTTTATCACACAAACCTCTTTGCCATGTGGTCTTCATTTTTCAAATTCACATTTTCCTTTTGCTATTGAAAAGGTGTATGCTGCCATAGTATAAAATAAAACTGCATTAATCATTAGAAAGACAGCTCTCTTGCATCAGAATTTGGAAAGCAGAAAAATTTATGCACATCATTTGGCTAGAGAAAGTGCAAAGAGGTTGAATACATTTGCAATCTCAGAAAAACAAATCCATGAATAAAAACCATTCAAACTGCTTTGCTATTTTGTGTTTTAATTGTATTTTTGAAAATCTGGTTCTTTTAGTTTCTTTAAAAAAAAAAAACTAAAGTGTTTTAAATTTAATAATATTTTTACTATTTTATACTTAAATATTGTTGCTGAAAACCAAGAAAATTAAATCATTATTATAAAATTTCTTCACTTTATTTAACTTGTTTATTTTTAAAGAGAGCAACATTTATTGGGTTAATGATTGTATTAATTCTTAATAAGTATTTTTGGTTACAAAAATATGAATTAAATCTGAAAGAATGATTAAGAAAGGACAAATATAAAACATTTATACATTTGACATGTTTGGCTAAATTTATTATAGCTTCATCAGAAATTTTCTGGAAATGAAGAGGCACACAAAAAATGCTTCAGCATTTTAAATTCTATGCTGTTTGTTTTTATTGGTTGGTCAATATCTCATTGATATTTTGTGGTGTTAGAATGTATCTAAAATCTAATATGAATTTTTTGTGTGTAACTACTGAAAATGGTAGTGAGTCTAAATGGAAAGTATGTGTATATGTGGGTTGGGCATATGGTGACTACTGCTAGATTCTGTGTATGTATTAACTGGAATAAATTGTATTATTAATATTATTGTGGAAAATTTGTGTGCATTGAGAAATTTTTGATATGCAATAAGAATGGGTATACTTTTTTCATTTTATCATTATTAGATAGGTTTATTATTTATAATTTTTGTATGTCTTGTGTTAGAGTGATAAATTTCTTTGAGATCTACTGTTGAAGGCCAGTTTTGTACAGAGTGGCTTGAAGAACTCAGTTGAATGATTTGGCTCAAATTTAAAATACTATCATGGTTTAGATATATAATCAGCAAAAAAACTTTATTGAATCAAATGCTTCTAAAAGTAAAAACTTTCTATACAGATTATTGCAAATCATTGTTGTGTGTGTGTGTGGGGAGGGTTGAATTTTACAACATGTAAAAGTCATTTCTAAAAAATAAATTCAATGTCACTATTTTATTATCAATGGAATCTGTATATTTTGATTTTAAGAAAAGGCCTAATAAAGTATGTTTGTGTGGAGACAATTCAGTATACAGGCCAAGGAAATCATTCACGTTGTTCCTCTTTTTTCAATTGTGTGTGAAATTTATTTTCTTTTATTGAGAATAAGAAAATTCCAACTTTCTTTCCACATCATTTGTTGGATGTCTTGTGCACTCAGTGGTATTGTTCCGTAGGAGAAAGCAGCAAAATAAATGAAAACAATCACTGTCACAAAGATAATTATCACAGTGAGGTACTTCAACATGGTTGCAAGGGACTGTGAAAATCTGTAGAAGAAATAAATAGTGGAAAAAAAAGTAAGTGTTTTCTTTCCTTTTTTGTGAAAAATTGTTTAGAAAATGTTACAATAAAAATGTTAGTTAAAACTTTCTACTATTTCAAATATGTAATGCATGTGTATATTTGCACCAAGGAAGAAAAAAAAATTACCTTGAGGCCATGAAAAGTGCATGATCAAAAAGAGCAGCACAAGCAATCACTTTGAAGAGAAAGGCTGGCAGGTACTGATGTAAAAACATTGTTCTGTCTGTTACAAAATGTGGTAGGTAATGAAGAAAATAACCCCCTAATACCAATTCTCCAACAAATATGAAATGGTTCCATTCAGCTAATAGGGAAAAAAAAAAAAAATTTTATTAAGGCCTTTATTGATTTTTTTTCCTTCACAGTCCACAGTAAATTTGTGAGACACCAACAAAGTAATACTAAAATGAAAGAAATAATCACTAGATTTATGTTTAAGTTTCAGAATTTATGACTAGAAACTTTTTTTTTTTATCTGTAAAGGATGATTAAAACAAGGATATAAAATCTGATAATACAGTCAAGCCTCTTATGGTCTCTTATCTACAGATATAAAATAGATTTAATTTACCTTCATTAAGATGAAAAGCCAGGCGTTGTCTTATGATGATGTAGCACAACCAGACAACAATATAAACCAACAAAGCAACTGTTGAAAAGTACCAAATGAAAATGTTGCCAAGAAGATGAATTTGAGCCTATAAACAAAAAAAAAAAAAAATAATAATAATGTATTGGATCAGCTTGACTTGCATCTTCTTAAAGACAAAAAAATACTCCCAAGGGGTGTCTGATGGGAATTCAAAGGACAGTGGGAATTCAAAGGACAGTGACACATGAAAATGGAATTACAATGAGGAGCATAGAAAGCAAAGCACTAAATGGCCTGAAGATCCAGCAGCTTGTGATGAAATGTGTTCAGATGGCGCAAGCAGTCAGGAACTATATCTGGTCTGGAATCCATTACCAAGGCCCGTGCAGAATAACAATATCATCAGGTCAAGTGGTAATAAGCTTACAAGAAGGAATGACTCCAGTTCAATGAAAGATAACTAGACATCTTCATCAGCCTATTAGCTAGAGAAGAAAGCAGTGAAGCACTAGCACTGTATGAATCATAGAGCAAGCTAGATTCTTCAACTGTCTGAAAACTTTGATCTCCACACAAAGCTTTCAACCTTTTATTTCAAGTGCATTAGGAAGAGAAGAGGAATAAAAAGCCAAATGCCTTTCTGGCAAGCACTTTTGTGTTTACAAAACATTAAAACAAACATGGTAGCCAGCCCACTTGCTTCAAAACTGAGAATGGCTACTACTTGCTTCAACTTTCATAAACATATTTGCTGCTTATAATAAAACTAAATTGAAAAATGATGAACACCAAAAATGTAGCCACAATGTGAGGCAGATAACTATAAATGAACATTTTTTGATAAAAATCTTATCTTTTTTGATTGTGAATAATTAAATGTGCTAATATTATTTATATAAAAAATTAAAAACAAAACAATTTTGAAATTCTGATAACACTGAGCTTAAAAATTAATTTTGGTGTAACATTATAATTAAAATGCTTAAATAAAAATATAGATGTGACTTTTTAAAACAATTACAATTTATTTTGTATTTTCTTTTTAAAATTTTGTTACAACCTGTGTGTCCGTAAAATCTATTTATAATTTAAAAAATATATCAAATATATCACATCAAAGGCTATGTGATAACTTAATCAGATTTGTTCGAGGCACTCAGTAGTTATCAAAGTTTTTATTCACATTGCATTCATGTATTTTAGGTATCTTGTTGATGAAAGAGGTACTGTTAAATAAACTCCTTAAAAAAATGGCTACTACCCAATGTGGGTTATGGTTTTTTGAAACAAAATCAGTTACACAAACTCAGTGAAACTACAGACTAAGTCTGGAAGAGAACCACCGTCATGTTTGTCAATTTGTGTATGCCACAAGACATTTTTTTTTTAATCATTTCACCCCAAGCAAGGCAGAAATGCCACTGATGAGCGGGGGGGGGGGGAGGGGGGGCTACATAACTGTAAAAAGATTAATTAGAAAAGAGTGAGGAGTACAAACTAGTTAGGAAGGAGCAATAGAAAGCTGAGAATGCAGGTGCGATGACAGATACATAGGTGGAGAGAAATGGAAGGTTATACGGGGGTGGGGAGAGAGCTAGAGTCCAGTGGTTAGTAGATGAGTATTGACTTTGCATTTAAATTTCTGGAGGTTGTAGCCGTCAGGAAAGCAAGAATATGGGAGCGAGTTCCACAGGCGGGAAGTGCGAGAGAAGAAGCTGCAGGAGTAGAATTGTCATCTGCATTTGGCTAACCTGACTGTGAATGGGTGGGACCCAGTTGCCAGTCTGGTTGCACGAGTAAACACCTGTTGAGGAGGCACCAGTGACTTAAGTTCGTCTGAGCAGAAGCCATGAAAGTATTTATAGAACAGACAAAGGGAGGCCACATTTCGACGGTGGGGAAGTGCCTGCAGTCGAGCTGCCAGATCAGTACCTATCACATTACAGACTCTCCTTTGGAGCCTGTCAAGAACACTGAGGAGAACAGCAGGGTCGCCTGACCATAAATAGCAGCGGTACTCCATGCACGGACGGATGGCTGGCTTATATATATGCAGAATGGATTCAGGCGGAAAAAATATCCTGGATCGACATAGTGACCCAACCTTAGCAGTAGATTTTGCTATTTTTATGGAGACAGTGATATTGTTGGCTAAAGGGAGGAGTAGACAACCAAGAACATCTGAGGAAAACATCAATCAAATCCTGTCTTAATGTGCTTTGTGCAAATAATTGAACCCATATAGAGGTGTGGATGTGTATTGTGGTGCAGTAGATATCGGCTCAAAACAGCAAATCAAGGAGCTGAGTTCGAATTCCTGTTGAATTCCTTGCATTCACTTATGCACAGATATCCTTGGGAAAAGTATTAATCTGCCTCTTCCCTCCGGTTATGGGTTAAATAACAGGACAGATTGGGTTCTATAGCCTTGGCTGGCAAACAGTCTACCGCAGAAAATAATGGCAACCTACTGTGGGATAATCTTCTGCCCAGTCAGTCATGTCTCTTTTGAGACATGATTGCTCATGCTTGTATCACGTATGGCATGTAACTGACTGATTGAGGTGTACTAGATTCATTTTTTAAAAAAATCTTCAATATTTCCTCCACATTTTGTAACAATTTCCACATTTATCTGTTCATTTGCTCTTGTAATACATTTTTTAAATTGTAAAGAGACTTTATGGACAGCATGTATATTAAAATCAAATAAATTTCAGAATAGTGACTGCAGGGCACAGATCATAGTTTAAAGATTGAATGAACAAAATAAATATTTTCTAGTTCAGTACCCTGTTGCTTCACTGATGGCAAGATGGTAAAATTTCAAATCTAATTTTTTTGTCTATCTAAAATGCTACATTTATTAGAAAATATATTCACTTTAAATACAAAAAATAATAAAAAAATAACTTCAATGGTCTGTACATTTTTTCTGTTACCCAGAAGTTAGTCTAGATGTCTATTTCAATTTCACTGAAATTAAACTGTGTACATAAATGGGTACATTCACACATGTGCCATGGATGTTCTAATTCAATTTCAGACATAAAAGTATTTCTACAAAATAAAAAACAAAAAAACAAATAAAATAATTTATTTATTAACAAATAATTTCTGAAAAGTTCAATAAAGTCTTATAATTATCTGATTTGCTTGGGGTTGAAAAATTGATTTTTTTTACTGAGAAATGGTGCTATTTTTAACTGTCTTTTGTGGTCATTAATTATTTTATTTATTTATTTTTTTAATTTAACCTGAATTCGCTTTATCATAAATAATAAACTAGATATTTATTTTATGGCCATCACTATGCTGGCAGGTATCAATTAATATATATGAATAGACTGATATATGATATGTACAAACAGATTGTAATAAACAAGAGATGGAAAAAGAATGAAATAAGTATCAATATGATACTAAACCAGTCACTGTAAATGAGAAAGGTTTTGTATCTTTAGTAAGATAAAGCTGATTACTATTATTGATTTTATTTCACAGGCATATTACCTTCTAAGATTTGTTAAAAAATGAACACATATAATAAAAAAAGTGTCCTCAAATTTAAAAACAAAGTTTTATCATAAAAATCATTATTATATTGAGGAGAGACCAAAGGATGTTTTTTATTAAATTATATTTTTTAATCTTTTTCAGAACCTTCAAAATTTTTGTTAAAAATTTGTTTCACAGCAGATGACCATAAATTAGTATAGTACATTTTAGTGTCTTTTTCCAGTGACAAACACATTTGATTTGAAAAATTCTTGAAAGAGAAAAAAACAAAACAAAAAAACAAAAATCAAATTGCCGGTTTTTAATTAATCTTTCAGAATTTATTAACAACTGAATTAAATTATTTTAGAAACATTTCTTTTTTTAGAAAACCTTGGTATATATATATATATATATATATATATATATATATCTCCAGATGAAGGGAACCAATAGGCTTAGAATCCAAAGTTCTCTGGCATTTACTTTTTAAAAAAGTGCTCAATACAACATAGATTGTAGAGCATAACATAGTTAATTAATTTTTTTATTTAAAATTAATTGTGACAAGAAAATTTCTGTTTTGAGAATTAAAACTTATCTCATCATCAGGCAATTTTCAATAACTTTAATGAAAATGATTTACATTTGAATATAGAAAAAATATGTTTGCTTATTAAAGAGTTAATATGGTTGGGGGGAGACAGAAAATTTAAAACATTGGGGATGTGGAGTATTCATACATGTTTAAGAAAAACTCATTTTTTACGGCTAGACTGCTTACTTCCGGATGAGATAAAAGTTTTAAATCTTGAAACATAGAAATTCATCTGCAACAATGTAAATTAAATTAACTTTGAATAAAAAACAAATTTGATTAATATTATATATACTTTTTTTTTTTTTTAACATCTATTACCACCCACTTATTTAATTTTGTGAAATTGAGAAATTTATTTTTATAGGGCTCACTTTTTATATTAGTCTTTGGAGAATTTAGATCCTCAGCTTTTTTTTTCCTAAAACAATCTGCAGTTACTGAATTGTAAAATGCAATAAAACTAAGACATTATTTAATTAAAAGGCTTTTAATTGCTTTTATGAATAAGATTTATTATGGACACTATTGTCTTAAGAAAACTTTTTTTGAGGAATAATGAAATTTTTACAAGAATTTTCATTTTTTTTTTTAAATTTTAACTAAAAAAACTTTATAAAATTTTAAATATAAGATTCTGTATTAATTTGTACCGGTTAAGTGATATTGTTATTAAATAAAAACTATATTTACTAATCATAAATGGAAAAAGTTTACTTCCAATATTTAAAAAACATTTTGTGTGTGTATAAAAGTGCTAATTTTTGTAAATACAAATATGGATATATACATGATATTATCAGAAAATAAGAGCAGTATCTATAATAAGTTTAAAGCCAAAGTACCTAAAATTCAATAAAACATTAGATGCCTTAAAATATTTATCAAAATTTTTTAGATTACTGGATAGTTAAAAAAATTATATAAAAAGGCGTAATGATGTTCCCTGTAGAAAAAAACTACTTAAATTTCTCAAACATCACAAAACACACTTTAAAAAGGCTTTTCTGCAATATTTTAAACTAAACTAAGTAATATTTGTTTCAAATAAGCTAATCTTTCAAATAAAGTTTCAGAAAAGTACGTTTTATTTTTGAAACATTTTTTTAATAAAAAATTACATTATATTAAGAGAATGTTAACCATTTTTAGTGATTTGAAAAAAAAAAATTCTAATCAAATTGAATTGAATTTGCAATACAGCAAACTATTTTGCCTATTAGCTTGAAATTAAAACTAAAATGAAAGTTTCAAAAAGTTTTACTTTAGAAGTAATAACATATTGCATCTATAAGCAGAGAGTTTAAGAAACTATTGATAAGTTTCCCTTTTATTTTTATCTCCAAATTTCTGATTTTATTGTTCAGCCCAAGTTAGGGGTCGTCCAGACTGAATGAGAGGGGGAAACTCTTATGTTAAACTGTCAAATTGTGTGTGAGTATGCTTGTGCATGTAAATCTCTCATGCACAACACAGACATAAGTATATACAGGGTGCGATAAGTAAATTGTCGCCATTTCATATTTTTAATTTTGTACATGTGTGTAGTTTGTTTTTGACTTTGTTGACAGCACCATACCACACAAGCAAGAGGATCCAGTCATAGCTGTCAATTTCTGTGATCACATCACTCCTTACATCTGGCCACCTAACTCCCCAGACTGCAACCCTCTTGATTATTGTGTGGGGAGCAGTTTAGCGACAGACCAACAAAAATACTTTTAACACCAAAGAATGGAAGCATTCACCAACTTAAACAAAGAAGTCATCAAGAAGAGTTGCAGGATTCTGAAGTCATTTGGAAGCCGTGGTTGAAGCCAATGGCACTTTATTAAATAGATTTACTCATTAGTATTTCAAGATATTTTTGTGTAATAATGGGCAAAAGTTGAGGTTTAATCAACTCCAACTGGATCAACTGAGAATATCTGATTGTTGAGTGATTCCAGGAAGTACTACAAAATGATGAAAAAAAAAAAATGCTATTTAACTAATTTCTTTTTTACATTATTATATAGGAAGAGAAGAGTTTCACTATGAAAATCCCCAAAACCTCACTGACTTACATTTGTATCAGGGCTGATCCAGTAAGCAACGTTTTTGTCCAATAGAGGCCATTCTAATGGACCCGAACTGTACTTATGCTCCAGGTCCACATCATGGTTGGAGAAAATCATCTTCATCTACAAAAAGACAAACATAAAAGTGAAAACAAAAAGAAAATCATATAAACAGCTATTAAAAAGGCAATCATAAATTTTAGCTGCATTAGTGGGTGTTATAAAAGATATTATTCACAAGTTCAGCCAGACATGTAACCCAATCAAAATAACCTTGTCTTGATAAAAAAAGACAGTTTTCAGGCCTACTCTGCTAACTTTCCTAACATGTGAACACAGCTTCTTTGAATATAACATTGGATTGGATTTGTGAGTAAAGTCAGATTTTGTAATGTGGTTTTTGTCAAATAAGCTTTCCTTCTCAAGATTAGAAAGAAAGCATGTAACACATTTCTATACTTTGCTAGCATATTCTCTTTCTCTTATCAAGGTCAACAACAAATATTTGCTAATATAGAAAGCAGAAAATTAGTCAAAAATTTAAAATAAAAAATATAAAGGACTTGGAAGAAGTTGGATGATTTTTTTTCTAGAAAAAGAACACACCAACAAACTATAGAAATATGTTACAAGCCTTAAAATCTTAAATAACTGCACACAGTTATGGAAGCCAGTGATGAACAAATACCCCAGGGTTACAATAGAGTGAATACTGGAGTTATCAAAGCCAATTAATATGGATCAGTTAAAAGACAAATTAAATACTTTGGGAAAAGAAGATACGAGTTGGAAGAATAGTAAAGTAATCTTGGTACACTGGACAGCTGGGAGCAGTACTCTACTAACGGTTGTTGTGATGGTAGTGATAGTGTGGAAAATAAAAAAATACAGAGAAAAACAGAATAACAAGGTCTTGGTGAATGTACAGCAGATGAAGAAGAGAATACTGTCTAATGATCCATATCTGAATGAAACAGATCCAGCAGGGGAGGACAAGATCCAACTGAATCTGACCGCAAGAGCTGAAGAAGAACCAAGTCACTAAAACCTCCCCATGCAGAGAGGAGGTTGGTAACAAAAAAGAATTAAACCCTAAGAGACATATACATATCCACACCCACCTGAAAAAAAAAAGATGAAAGGACCTGTTGCTATTCCTGTTAAAAGAGGTGTGAACCCTATGTTTTAATAAAAAGACTGTTGCTGCATGAAAAAAAAAAGAAGAAAAAAATTGCACGTTATTGCATGAAATTAAAGAAAGGACATTTTTGCATTTGCATAGGATTAGAAAAAGGATATTTCTATATTGCATGGAAATTGTTTTCTTATTAGTATTGCTTAAAACTAATACGTACAATGCATGATTGCATGAAAATTGTTTGCTTTTTTTTGGGTATAGCCTAAAAATGAATACAAATGCTAAATAGTATAACTAGTAGTTTATGAAATAAATGACAGGTGACAATGGAAGTGATGTAACCCTATTTCCAGATGGCTGGTTAATTTGTTATTAATTTTAAAGATAAGAAAAGATTTCTCTAAAATGGAAGAATACAATTATTTTGTCAGGAAAAGTAACCAAAGGGATAAAAAAGGTAAAATACAATTATTTCTGTCGGGAATAATAACTGAATTGATTGAATCCAAGTAAAATGATTCTAGTCATAATATTGTCATCCTGTTTTGACAAAGTGTGAGCCAAGGTCAAAATTAGACTGTGAGAATTTTCTATCTCAAGCTGCTGGATGTTGGAAACAGACTGGCTATTGATAACAGAGAGTAAGTTCACTCCCTCTCATTAGTGAATCAGTTGAAATGGACAACTATTTTTGTTTTCATTTGAAGCTGGTAAAAGTTATGCAGTGAGGGAGAATTGAACACCCCTCCCTAACCACCCTTTACTACTCCGATTTTGTGCTTGTTTAATAAAACCAAGGTGCAGGACAAAATTAGTTAGTTGAGAACCTGCTGCTAGAAGAGATGAGTTGGGCTAGTGATTTGAATGGCAGTTTGAATAATACGGTCAGACTGACGTGCTGCTAAAAGACAATTGAGTAAACCCTAATTCAGAGGAAATTGTTACTGAAATAATTTTAAAATACCAGCCAACTGTTGAATGTTACCAGCTTTAACTTGCTTATTTTATCTGTGTATATAATTGATATATAAATATATATAAAAAACAATGACCCCCAGATTATAAGTTGGGTTATTTCTGATGCCTGTGGCATTGCAGTGGTCTACTGATTATACTCCTTATTGCGGATCACGCAAATTCAGTCTTAATAATAGGCTTGGCCTTTCGCATGTCAGGACTAATCTAGCCAGGTTGTAACAGGCAACCCTATTTTGGCTGGTCCGAGATCAAATCAAACACAATGCGTTTAAGAAGCGGGAAGGATTGGTCAAGCCACTCCCTGGGTGTCGGGTTATATATATGATAAATATTGCATTGCATTAGTTCTAATTGTATTAGTTTTTAGAATGTTGTAAATATAAAATTATGATAAATGTTTGCCAAAATATATTTTATACTAAAACAGAATTTAAAAAATTTAATTTAGGCTAAAATTAATATTCATGCATCATTTTCTTTTGAGAACCCCCCCCCCCCCCGAAAATCTAGTAATTCTGAGTATTTCCTCCTTCATGGAGTTAAAATGAGCAAATGGTATTACATATAAATAAATACTGTGTCAGTTCATAAATATTTAGGAAACTTCATCTGAAGAATAAAAATTTACAAAAGTAATAAACATTGACAAACCTGCAATTCACAAAATTTGGCCCACAAAGAAAGATGTGTTGGTTCTGAGGGGATCATTTCAGCTTGGCTCAATTCTCGAGCTTGACCTTCTTTCTCAGAAGCTGAACCAAACATAAAAGTTTATCATTTTATAATAACTAGATTGTATATGTTTCAATACTTTTCTTCAAGTTGTTAGGACAAAATTAAACCAAACTCTATACACCACTTTTATGAAATTTCAGTCTAATAGCAGATATTCTATGAACAAGTGTGACAAAAATATTCTTAAAATATAAAACTTACATGTTTCTGAAATGCGAATAATAAAAAAAAAAAAAAAAAATTAAATTGAAACTGAAATAAATCAAAATAGTCAAAAGAATCTAGTTATTTCTATTTAACATTTTCTGATTATCATACTTAAACACTGATCTATTCAGTTAAGTCTGTACTAATATTGTATGAATAATGGATCCTCTGAATGCTTTCTTGCATAGTGTGGCAGTTTCTCAATTACTGCCTTTCACTCTTGTACCTATTCTAGTGGAAGTTAATGCATTTTGCTAGATAGGCAACAGCCAAACCTTTTCTTTAGACTGTGTAAGCTAGGATAAACAAAATGTTCAAGTTTTATCGAATGAATATTGGTTTATGATATGCAAATTCTTCAAATCCCTGTTCCATGTGAATTAGTAAATAAAGAAAGCTCATACTATTCTGTATTATCTTTTCCATTGTGAACTGTATAAAGATCTTATTAAGTACAAATGAATCATAAGTACTTGCACATCATCTTGGTAAGTCCAGAGTATAATGTTGCATCTCTACATCTCAGCTAGATTTTTGGTTGCAATAAAATTCTTAAAGGCATTTTCTTAAAGTATTTTATAGAAATATCACCATATGGAAATATTTATTTACACTATTTACATTGTTTGGACTATAAATAGTTATAATACTTCATCTCAGAAATATAGACAGATGATGAAAATATTTATTTCTATCTAGCAATCAACTTAAATAAATTTACTTAATGATCGATCATGAATTCAATCTCAGAAAAGGGACATCTCAAAACTCTAGACAAATTAACTAGTATCCTCAACTATGAACAGTAGAATGAGAACAATCTGTCCCTGTTACTTGTTCCTAGGAAGCATGTAACAAAATATCTGAAAAGCAGGTGTAATAGCAAAAATATTGTGATTTCATAATTACAGAAAGATAAAGTACTAATCTAAATAGATCAGTGTAGAATTAACAGTATTTTTTAAGGTCATGTCACTTCACAGATTCCTTCACTTTAATATCTTTGAAATTTCCATTACTTCATGAGAAAATAGGAGAATGGTTTTCCATTGTCTTTTCAATGGTATTGAATTTTAGAATCATCCTTCATCTGGATTGGCTGCTATAAAAGGGAACCTATTCTTACCTATAGTTTGAGAGAGAAGAAGTGGATACAAGTCTGTCTTAAAAATGAATGAAGAGTCCAGAATTTGAATTCTGCTTACTGATTCCTTTTTTCATATTGCTAGTTGATATACTACTTTAATATTTCCTCTAGCACTATTCTCTAGTGTTAAAAATAAAGCAGCAGTTAGTGTGTATATCCAAAACCTTTACAATAACTTCAAATATGTTTATGATGTTCATTATTAAACACAATAAGTGCCTGCAGAAAAAATTGCTGATCAAGAAAAATGTAAACAAGTCAAAAATTTTTGTTCTTTATTGTGAAAAAATCATTTTAATAATTAATAGTTCATTTTATAAATTATTCTGAACCAAAAATTGTGCAAAATTATTTCTGAAAAATTTTTTTTCTAAAGTCCATTCAGCAGAAATGTTACAAAATGTATAACTAAATAAATTTATTTCTATATATACCAGTACTATTCCACCACTAGTAGCAAAATATTTTAAGTGGTATATGATAGAATTCCTAGAGAATCTGCTCTTTTTGGAAAGTCTGTTGCCTCTCAACCTGGATTTCTTAGAGGTCACTATCACAAATGATATTACTCTTACAAAGTAGAATTCAAAAGCCACTATTGTAAATTTGTAATAATTGCTAGCTGATAAGTTAATGTTTCCCAATACACCCTCTACTAATTGTTATATTTTATAGCAGAGACTGAATGTGAGTGGAGGATTGGGACAACCCCCACAAAATGGCCATGGAAAAGCTTTCTGATTACTAATATGCAAATATGTTTTTCCCAACAGCACCAATTTTTTCCTTATATATAGTGGAAATTCTTACATTCTTTTATTGCTCAAAATCATGAAAAAAAAAAAAACTCAAAAGAAAACAAGATGAATATAGTAAACAATGATTAAGGAAATTAATTTGAAGAAGCGACATTTTGAAAATCTTTCAAAGTTGCAAGGTACTGAAAGTGTTTTAGATTGATCAAGATGTGGCTGCTCTTAAAAGTTGTAGCATAAGATGATATGAAAACCGATTAAGACAGTAAAAGTTCAGCCAAAAATCTGCAAGGCAACTGATAGACGAGTGCAATTTGTCCAATTTGGCATCAGTAGATACTACTAAACGCATCCTTCAAGAACATGAATTGAAAGAATACATTTCAGTATTCAGAAAGCAGCATTAAACAAAACATATTTGAAGGTGAGATTAAGATAATAAGCAGATGCTTTGAATAAGATCACATTAGGCAATGAAACCAAGATAGATCAGCATTCTAATAAGTGAGAATTTATCAGGTCTCCAGCAAAGTGAAATGACCTACATGTCACAAGAATACTAACATTTGGGAATAAAAGGAATGTTTTAGGGAGGCATAAAAAGTGGTGGTTTATAAATTTTAAAATTTATTTTAGTTTGAATAGTGTCAAATACATTCAATTGCTGATGAATCATTTATTACCAGACTTGGATGAAGGTAAGATTTTTGATCATGATGGAATTCTATATTACAAAATGCATAAAACAGAGCCTGGCTGATAAAAGTGTCACTGTATTGAAAGCCTTGACTTAAATATCAAGACAATGTGGACAGAACTAAAGAGCAGAGTTTGTCAGAAGAATCCAAACAATCTTGAAGAGTTGTAGGAACTTAGTCCAAGAGAATGGCATCTCATACTTCTGAAGATGTTGAAGGACTTTTACACATCTCATCCAGGGACACTGAAGCAATTATTCAAATTAACAGAAGCCACATGCATTGTTAATAATGTATAGTCATTTCTTGAAATGAAGATTATGCAATAGTTCATTTCAGGCGTTTCCTGTCTTTAATCTGGCTTGATTTACAAAAGATGGTTGAAAGATTTTGCATGGCCATTACATCAAATTGTAATAATTACAATAGCTTAAAGTGACCAAATACGTTCGTACAGTAATGTAAATATCAATAATGATGCTATCAATAGATTACTTTTATTTGAGCAGATCTTTAATCATGAGTATACTTGCTTGAATACAAATAAACAGTTTAAGATAACTAGGCATTACAAAAGTTTGTAACTTACATCTAGTGTAGCGATGTTCTTCAACATTCCAAATTGTGTGTGCCTGATCAGTTAGATGATCAGTGACAATTTCCAATTGGTGGAATCCCCATTCAGGAAGCTGTTTACCTGAGACCTATCCTCAAAATAAAAAAAAAAAACAATTTTTGGTATCAAGAGGTGTAGAAATCATAAAAAACAAAAATCATGGTTTTTATTTTTATTATATAATTGACTAGTAAGTCTGTTGTGTTCCTTGGATATCATTACTGTTCATTTGGGCTTAGGGTGTAAAAATATGAGACTGGCTACTGAAAAGTTGAAGCAATACAAAGATGTGGTAAACTTAATTTATTTATTCAAACTGCCAACTGAATCTTTCCTGATCTCAACATTCCATAGTGGGTCAGGAAGTGCTTACAATCATAATAATCAACCTTACTGATGTTGTCATAACATCCCCCTTCCTAAGGTAGTTTATTTTTTTATTTTTTTTTAATTATTTCTAACTTTTCCAAATTACAAAATAATTACAGATCAAAGTTTGTTTTGGTCACAGTCCAAGGACAATAACTCACTCAGTGAAATCAAATTCTTTTCCATTTTTTTTTCTGATAAGTTTGTCTCTCTTTTGTCTCAGTTCTACTGAATGTGTATGAGGCAAATGTCATTACTTTTTTTAATTTTTTTATTCATCTATTTTTTTAAAGTAAAGCTGCTTTGAGACCATAACTGCTAGTGTCAGTGCTAACTACTGTAGGTCTGGAAGGATCAGAATATGATTGAATTGGTGCTCAAGTTAGTAATTCCTTTACTTTTTTAAAAGAATTCTCTTTCCAGTAATCCAACATAAATACAGTGTCCTTTTTCAATAATTCCATCATTGATTGCATCATTTCAGACAAGTTTGGTAAGAATTTACCAAAGAAAGTGTTGTTTTGGTGTAAGGAATATTGTGGTTTATTTGGGTTAGTGATTGTGGTTAAGTTTAAGTACAAGACAGAAGATAACCATATCCTCCCCAATCGTCCCTTTTGACCTTGTGCCACATTTTTTTAATTTTTTATATAGTAAATATTACAGTTACCAAATATTTTTTCAACAGACCAACTTGTTATGTGCAAAAGGTGTGTTAATATTTTTTAGTCACTTTCATGAAGTAAATGTTTTGCAGATGAACTAGATATCCTCCATTAAATCAAGGTTATTTCGAAGTATATGAATTTTCATAATTTGTCTCTACCCATTTTAAAACAAGTCAGCTAGAAAGATAAAAAGTATCATTGGCAGTTTAACATAGACAATACTGTGATGCTATAGTATATGAATAGGATCAAGATCAAGGAATATGTTTCGCAAGTTATAGTGAAATTTAGAATCTTCTTTTCCAGCCTTTTTATCTGGGATAAATGTAGTATTCTAATTAAAAAATTAAAGTATCTTGAAAGCCTTATTTCAGAAGCTTTAGTGTAAAAATTAAAAGAACATAGAAAATTTCATTAAAACAAAATCCTGCTGTTTGTTTTTAAAATTATATACAGAAAAAAAAAAAAAACAGCTTCAAAACCGATTTGATTAGATAATTATTACAAAAATATTTCTTACTTATACAAAATATTTTAGGCATATAGTCTGTCTGAAGTTATTATTCAAACCACATGAATCTCAATAGCACAAATTTGCTTTGAAAAATTTTTGTTAAATTTTAAATGATTAATTTAGATGTCCAGACAGTTTTAGTTAAATATCTAGGTAGTTTCAAAATGTTTTATTAAAGTTATTGGATTTATTATAAAAACTGCAGTCTGATGTAGATTAAACAAATATTAGTTTAAAGTCTCCAAAATCTAATAACTATTTTTTTAATTTTGTTTCCATAAGACATGTTGAAACATGGATAATGGGAAGGATCTAATAAATACTGAAAAACAGAAAATAAAGTTATTGAGTGAGGGAATGTCCACACTGAAAATTGAACAATAAAAACAAAATTAAGTTGAGAACTAGAAGCAAAGAAAAAAAACTTTAAGAAATTGTCTCCTCAAGGGTAATGAAGCAGTTTTCAGCAAAACAACTACTTTTGACTAGTGCTGAGATCTTTGAACAGATTGGAATTGAGGGAATCAAGAAGGACAAAAACAAATTCAACTTATTGAAGTGTATACAATTTGCATAGCAATTACAGGGTGTGGTAGTTAGACTGTCACCATTTTATATTCTTAATTTTGTGCATGTGTGTTTTGTGCATGCATGTTGACTGCACAATATAGTAGGGTCAGCTGGGAACTGTCTGTGAGAAAAAGAACAAATCCCTCCACCAGAAATACAAAAACGACATACTGTACTACTTAGCATTTGTGTCAGAAGCTTCAATACAAATATTTCAGAATGTTTGGATGTCAATCTGAGGACAGTGCAGAGGATTCGGAAAGATTTGGATGACTTTAATGGTGATTATGATGGTGTTTGAAGTGATCACTAGTGATGACGACATTATGCTTCCATTCATTTTCTCACGAGCCCTCAGACTTAACACAGAGACCTACATCGAGTGCCCTGAGGAGGTAGTGTTTTTCTAGATCAAGAGGGTGGTTGGAAGACTATGTCTAGCAACAGGACTCAGCACCATGTTACACAAGAACCCAGTCATGGCTGTCAAACAATTTCTGCAACTACATTACCCCTTACATCTGGGCACCTAACTCCCCAGACTGCAATTCCCTTGATTATTGTGTACGGGGCGCAGTTGAGCAAGAGACCAATAAAACTCCTTGTAGCACGAAAGAGACCATCCAGGAGAGTTGCAGGAGACTCTGAAGTCACTTGGAGACCATAGTTGAAGCCAATGGCGATTTTATTGAATAAATTTACTCTTCAGTATTTCAAAATATTTTTGTGTAATTTTGGTAAATATATCTATTGAAAAGAGAGGTCAGTGTTATTTTCATTATTGCATTATTTATACGACAATTTATCAATAGCACAATAGCACGCATAAAAATGCATAATAATTATTAGCTCTTAAGCATGAATAATGTTTCCTTTTTATTTATGAGAAAAAGTGGTATTACTATTAAACATTTATCTATGCTCAGCATACTGATTTGAGCATAGTATATACACAGATTCCTTCATCTCATTTTTCTATTGGGCTTGATGTGCCTTCTGTTTTTTTCATACATGATTAACTGTGTCTCTCAAAGTCTCTTGATCAACCATGAGTAATGTCAAAATCTCGAGATGAATTACAGCTTTTCAGTATTTCTCAAAGCTTGCATTACCAGCCATAACCGTCTGGAATAATGTACATATAGTGAAACTATTTTTTAATAGTTTCCTGATATTGTATGAAGCACAGGTTCCTTAGATTTTCTCTGATATGCCTCTAATATGTGGTAGAGTTACAGTAACCAGTTTCCAATTGTTTTCCAAATCTATATTTGTAGTTGTTGATAAGATTGTCATTTGTTGAGAGGATGTTGCTTTTTTATCTCACTGATATTGGTTATAAGTTTTGCTTGATGTTGTAGATAATGGACAATCCCTTTTTAATATTCTATGGATGATTGGAACAAAAGTTCACATGAAGTCACTTTTTAACCTATGCTCTGTACAAAATATTAGTTCAACCAAAAAGGCAAAAGTTGTTGGTTCTTTCTTTTGTTAGAATCTTTCTATGTTAGAATCTTATAGAATTCACATAATTCTTGCTCATCCCTCTGGTAAGGCCTGACTATAAAGGTGTCATCTATGTATCTTAGCCAGATGGTTAGCTTAAAATAATGTTATGCTTAAAATCATTTCTTCAAAGTATTCTACTTATATTTTTTTGTTATTGGAGACAATGGCAATCTCATAACCATGTTTTCTTATAGATACATGTCAGCTGGAAGTCTATTGAGACATGAGTACAGCCATCAAATGCTACATCGTATTTCACTTCTCTCATCTGTTTGAACATTGGTCAATAGGCTCACGTCTAAGTTGACTATGTGAAAGGATTAATTCTTTTATAAGGTTAACTTTGACATCAACCATCTTTAATTTTTTATGCACCAACGTTATATAGGATGAAGTTTTGTCAATTGACTGATTGTATCTGCTAGATATCTACTGAACATATGTAGTAGCTTGCTATAAAATTAGCAATTTATATTTGCTGGTAATTAAGTCATCTCTGCTCTTCTTCAAGCTTCATTTCTTTTGTTTAATTTGCAGTAACTATCATCTTTCACTATTAATTTCTCCTCCATTTTCTGAATATTCTAATTTACCCATTTTGCAAAGCTTTTGTCTATTATTAGTATCACTCTGTATGGTTTTTAAAAGCCATGAGATAACAGCTAATAAAATCAATAACATATAATTGTAACATTTCCATAATCTTATGCAAATGACTTGAGAGAATTTTAAAAAAAAGAAAAAAAAGAAAGGAACGTTTATATGAGAGTTTCTATAAGACAACAGGTTCTATGTTTTGCTCACCTTCAGTGCTTGGCTTGTACTGACATGATGCAGCCGTACAAAACTCTTGATTGTTTGCCAATTTTTCTCATTAGAATTATGATTGATTAATTCCTGAGAAGAAACCAAAAATTAGGATTGGATAAAAAAAATTGGAGATTGTTCAAAATCATTTGAGTGAAATAAAAGCAATTTCTAATAATATTTGCTGTTATATATATATATTTTTAATATTCCACAATAAATTCTGCATATACAGTATGCAGTATGATTTTAAACAGAACTCATTGAAAATTAAACTAAATTATTAGGTTTACTTTTTATAATCATATTTTGTTGCTATTTTTTCATATTTAATTGTTTTGATTTAATTATTTTTTTGAAGTTCAAAATTCTTTATTGGGGATATAATCCGTTCATTGAAAAAATATATGTTCTTGGTTGAAACAAGTGCAGATATTTTTTAAAAGAAATTCTGACATGGAATTTGATAATACTAATGATAAAGCAACAATGTTTAGATATTTTCTTCAATTAACATTGTCCTTACCACTTTCCAAAGATTCTGTGCAGCCATAGAAACATTGTAGTCAATGTAACAAGAAACTTCTTGGTTCTGAGGGCTCACGGGAGCAGCAACATCATGGCTGGAAAAATATCACTCGTATCAATAAAAGTTCAGTCTGGTAAATATTTTACAGTTCCACTTTTTTAAATTGGAAGCAAAAATAAAGTAGTTTACCATTCAAGCAACAATGCTTTTTTAAAATAAGCTGCTAAGTTGAAATTTATTTTTAAAAATTAGTAAATTTGTTCTTACTTTTACAATTCCTAAAATGAACATAATTGAATTTGAATGAATAGACAAAAGTAGAGAATTAACAAACTAATATAAATTTCAAATAACTTATGTTTACTTGTAATTTAACAATTTAGATATTCTTTATTGAATTTCAAAATAAAAAACTTTTCAGATTTGATTCTTAAGATTGATTAGATTCAAAGAAAAAGTAATCAAATCAGACTTGGTTTTTAATACTTCTTTTTTAATTCAAGTACTAAAAAAATAGTGTTAAAAACCAATTTTCAAAACAAACTGATTTTTGATTTTGATAGTCATATTTATTTTTTTAAATTTGTATTTAGAAACAAATCACATAAAACATTAAAAAAAATAACTAAAATTAATTTCTTTCAGAATTGGAAGCATGAGCATGAAAAATAAGATCATAAAATACATTTGTTTCCAATTTCTTTAAGTTAGAACAATTACATACCTGTTAAGTGCCCGTCCAGTCAAACCATGGACTAATTGAATTAAATCACCATGTTTTACAGGTTGGGGAGGGTCACTGACCATCAATGTATTACTAAAAGAAAAACAAAACAAGTGATTTTTGTTTCTTAAAATCGATAAATTCAAATGCCAATACTTGATTCATAACAGTTATCTTCAAAGCAAATTTTTATTTAGTTTCAGCAATTGCATTCTACAAGACAATTTTTGAAACAAATCTTATAAGTTAACTTATAAGAGAAGTGAGGAGAAACTCTGGACTTCTTAAAGTACGGGAGAGTGGTTTTCTCAATTGAACATTCTTCTCCATCAACCATCTTGGCATGTTCATGATGCAATGTAGGATTCATGCTTTTCTTAAAAGCACATCAGATTCAATATGAAGATAATCAGTCTCCGTCAAAATTCAAACAGTTCAACATTTCTATTTTCCATTATGACAAATGTTACACAACTTGCAAAACAAAGCAGAGAAAGCATTAAAAAATTGAAATGTCTTTCCTCATAAAAACAAACAATAAAACTAAGATCTTAAAAAACTTAACAACCAATTCTTTATTTCCACTATTTAACCAAAGAATATGTGGTTTTGTATTTCTTCAATTTATAAAAATATGATCAATTACAAAGTCAATTATATCCAAAATTTTATTTAGAAATATAAGTTTTGTAGTTGTACATTGCAATATAATCATGTAAGAGTAATAATGATAAAAAAAAAAAATGTTTACAATTATAGACATAAATATTCCATTTAATTTAATGTTTTAAAAAGAACTGAACTTCTGGAAGTAACTAACAATTGTAGAGTCACACTAACCTGTTTGGATGCTTAATAATCCACCAGTTATACAAATCTTTGAAGATATAACACGTTACTTGCTGCTGATGGCTGCTACCACGACCATCAGGGTATCGTATTGGATAAACATGAGGATGTGAATGTAGCCAACAAGGTCGACTAGGAGATTGATTGTTAGAGAATCGAAGAGTTATCTGAGAACCATAAACAACATTGAGTGGTTGACCTTTGGTTAGTGCTGCCAGGCCACCCTAAAGAGAAAGCACAATGATTTTTTTTTTAAACAATGATTTTGTTATTACTGTTCATCATAAATTAAAAAATAAGAAAACAAATAATAGCTGATGCCAATTGGTTATTAAATATTTTGCCAAATTGTTAAGAGTAAGGATCCTTATGCCTGCTTCTAAGTTTATATTTACCTAGATAAGATGTACTGATCTGCTGACTGGAATGAAGTATTCATTAAACCATCTCTTTTAGGACTTTTTGATTATGTGCTTTATTGTGATCAATGATTTATGAGTAAACTATTTGAGAATAGAACTCTTCAAATGAAGTTTTTTTTGTTTTCTTATATAAAAATATAGTAATGACTAAGATAAAACCTCAAGTAGTCAAATCTATCAGATCAATATTTTAATAGAGATCTTGGGATAGAGAGATTGTTAGCAAGTTGCTCTCACAGTGTAGAGAGTTCAATCTTCACCAAGGGCACTAGTTTGTGGATACCAGGCAGCTCTGCCCCTCGGAAACTGTGACCATGCCGTAGTTTCCGTCAACATCTCAATCCGCGCTAACTCTACCCAAGAAAACCAGACAGCAGAATATCATACTGCTACCAGAGAGCAGACTGGGACTCGTTCCAAGACTTCCTCTGTGATGTCCCCTGGAACAACGTCTTCGATCATCCTATCAAAGACTGTGCCTCCGAAGTCTCCTCTTGGGTTAAGGCTGGCATCGATGCTTTTATCCTGACCAGGAAATTCCAGCTAAATTCAAATTCATCCCCCTGGTTCTCACCCACTTGCTCGGCCGCCATTGCCCACCGGAACCATTTCTTCTGGCTCTATTGAAGCTGCTCGTCGAACCAAAACAGGCGCCTTTTCGCCTCAGCACGGAATAAGTGTAAAAAAGTACTGAACGAAGCTAAGAGGGCGTTTGCTACCAGAATGAGGCAACGCATAGCATCCTCTAAGTTTGGCTCCAAAGATTATTGGTGACTCTGCAAAAGCGTGCTCAACAAGAGCAAGAGTTCAATACCCCTACTAATCAATGAATTTGAAGTTCTCACCTCCCCAGCGGACAAGGCTGAATGCTTTGCCTATAGATTCTCCACCAATTCGACACTGGACTCATTAGGAATACCTACACCCGACTTCCCACCCAGAACTAAGACTCAACTAAATAACGTCCACATTACACCCTCGCTGGTCGCCAAGATAATTGTACAACTTGACCCACACAAAGCGAGTGGCGGTGACAGAATTCCAGTCATAGTACTGAAGAAATGTGCCCCAGAACTCTCCTCTGTCCTCTCTAAACTCTATAACCTCTGCCTATCTGCTTCCTGTTTTCCTGCTTGTTGGAAGTCCTCCTGTGTAGTTCCTATATTTAAGAATTCTGGCGAACCCTCAGACCCCGCCAATTACCATCCCATTAGCCTCCTTCCGATCTTTGGCAAAGTTTTCGAAACCATTATCAACGCTGAGGTGATTCAGCATCTCACGGCCCACAGGCTTCTCTCTGACAAACAGTACAAGTTTCGCTTCACCAGGTTTACTGCTGATATGCTAACAACCATTACCAAATACATACACCGGGTACTTGACAAGAATGGCGAAGCCCGAACCGTTGCCTTGGATATCTCCAAAGCGTTCGAGAGGGTCTGGCATGCTGGCCTCTTGTGCAAACTGCGGAGCTACGGGATAACTGGACATCTGTTTGACCTCATCCAGTCATTCCTCTCTAACCGCACATTGAAGGTAGTATTAAATGGGCATGCCTCCCAAAACTATCATACGAACGCGGGCGTCCCTCAAGGTTCTATCCTAGGTCCCACGCTCTTTCTGATGTACATTAATGATCTCAACGCCATTAGATCCCAAGTAGGTATGTACGCCGATGACACAACAATCTACTCTTGCATTGATCAAAAACCAGGTGTGGGCGACAAAGCAAACCTCGCTGCCGTGCTTGAAAAGGACCTCCAATCTGTAGTGGCCTGGGGTAGGAAATGGCTAGTAAATTTCAATGCTTCTAAAACGAAGCTGTTATCAACTAACCACCATAGACAATTGCATCTACCTCCCATTAGCATGGGACAGGCTAGCCTCCCAGAGAGTAAAATACTACACCTCCTTGGCCTTACACTTTCGGCGGACCTCAAATGGAATGACAATATCGAATCCATTGCCAAATCTGCCGCTATGAAAGTCGGCTCTCTGTGCAGGGCCTGGAAGTTTCTCCCATCTGAATCTATTCTGCACATATACAAATCTACCATCCACCCATGTACTGAATATTGCTGCCATATCTGGTCGGGTGCCCCTGCTGCTCTCCTTGGGCTTCTTGACAAAATACAAAGGAGGATCTGTAACGTGGTTGATACTGACTTGGCAGACTGGCTGCAACCACTCTCTCACCGGCGTGATGTGGCTTCCCTGTGCCTCTTCTATAAGTACTTTCATGGCTTCTGCTCCGATGAACTTAGAGCACTGGTGCCGCCTAAGCAGGAATTTATACGAGATACTAGATTAGCAACTAGGTCCCACCCTTTTACAGTTAAACAGATAAGATGTAACCATAAATTCTACTCCAACAGCTTCTTTTCTTGCGCTTCCCGCCTGTGGAACTCCCTTCCACAAGTCTGCTTTCCCAACAGCTACAATCTCCAGGTGTTTAAATGTAGGGTCAATAGACACCTCCTATCACTAACTCCCAATTATTCTCAGAACACTCATCTACCCAACCCTCGTTCTCAGTATCCTTACCCGCCTATCACCCACCCTCTGACATTTCTCCACTCTATGTAGCCCCCCACGCAGTAGTGGCAGTGACATTGCCTTGTTTGGGGTGAAATGCTTATAAAAAAAAAATAAAAATAAAAAAAATAAAAATAAAAAAAATAAAAATGCCTGATATAAAATGAGCAAGCTAATTTTTCAGACCATTTGTTAGTGGAGAAGGTTTAATATTCTATGGATTTTTTACTTTTTTAACACTATGCCAGACAATGTCAAGCTTATACTCTGATGAGATAAAATAATATGATTCCTAATATGGTGTTTGTCCTCCTTGTGTTTGCAAAACAGCTCTTATCCAATCAGGCACAGACTATAAAATTTCAAAAGTTTTCCTCTGGAATCTAATGACAGAATATTAATAAATTCTTTTAATTGCTGCAACTTATGAAATGGATGTTCTGCAGCATCATCTTGTTGGTTCTGTTATAATGGAATATCCCAATACCCTCTATGAACACTATGGCAGACTAAGTCTATCATGAATAAATGAGCAAGAGCCATTTTCACTAGTGAGTCTTGCTTACGGATAAGAACTTGGAAATACTATTCTCGTCTGTAATAATTCTCATGTTGAATAAACCTTTTATTCTGGCTTAGTAATCTTTCCACTCAGATTCACACTTTGTTAAATTGTACCCTTGTCCAGGATACAACAGGTTCACATACTATAAATGTTCAATGTTTCTTTCAAGTTCCGGAAACCATTCCTGTACAACTTGGGCAATATGGCAGGACATACTGTCTTGCTGAAAGATGCCAGTGCCATTATAGTTATGAAGTAAAACACATCACTCAATAAATCCTTGGTCTAACTAATAAAACAACTTTTAGGCAAAATTTGACTTTAATCATCAACAGTCTCCTTCTAGGGTGATACACTGATTCCAATGCTTCTCTAACAATTCGATCTCATTCCAATCAAAATACGCCTCAGTTTCCAATATCACTTCATTGGAGCCAAATCTCTTTCCCTGAAGCATTCTTTTGACGTCTGCAAACAGCCAGTAGTCACTAGGGGCCAAATCTGGAGAATAGGGTGGATGCGGAAGCAATTCAAAGTGCAATTCATGTAGTTTTGTCATCATTGCAATCGATTTGTGACATGGTGCATTGTCTTGGTGAAAGATAACTTTTTCTTCGTCATTTGTGGCCGTTTTTTGGTGATTTCTTCCTTCAAATGCACCAATGATGCTATATAATATTTGCTATTGATGGTTCTTCTTTTCTCAAGGCAATCAATAAACAAAATACTTTGCACATCCCAAAATACAGAGTCCAAAACCTTGCCTGCTGATGTTTGTATCTTTGGTCGCTTTGAATGGTTTTCACCTGCTGCTGTCCACTCAGCTGACTGCTGATTTGACTCTGGAGTGAAATGGCGGATCCATGTTTCATACATTGTCACATATTTATGCAAAAAAACTACTTGTGTTGAAACAGTTGCAAACAATGCTCTAAATTGTTGATGCTTTTTTTTTTTTTGAGCAAACACAGCATTCACTTTGAACACAGCTTTCTCATTGACAAATGTTCATGGAAAATGGTGAATACACTGCCTTTTGATATGTTCAACTCCTCTGCTATCTCATGCAACTTCAATTTATGATTGGTCAAAATAAGTTGGTAGATTTTTTTGGTGTTTTCCAGGACAACTGCCACTTTTGGGTGACCTCAGCGTTCAGCATCATTTGTGTCTGTACGACAGCGTTTAAAGTCAGCATACCACCTCTTCACTGCTGTTTCCAATGGAGCAGAGTCCAAATAACTTATCAAGCCATTGTTTTGCTTGAACAGTATTTTTTCCCCATCAGAAAGCAATACTTTATCAACACACAAAATTCAGATTTTTCCATTGTTTTAAAAATTTGCAACAGTAGCTTCACTTAAATAACTGTAATTTGTAAACTAATCTGATTGGTCCCAACTTTTGTTACGTGTTATTTGAAGGTTAGTACTTCATAAAAATCAGATGGATATTTTATTACTGGCGACATCTATGTGTCAGGTCTGGGATGTATTGAGTGATGTGTTACCTAGTGTATTCTTCAGGGAAACAAAAGAAGTATACGTAGTCTTCAATGTTGTTGAGGTAGATTAAATCTGATAAGAGTTTCCCTGCAGAATGTTGTTCAAGCTATCAAACTACTTCTACCATTGTCTTGCTGCAGTACATCTAGCTGTCATCACTTCCCCAGGATAACAATGCATGTGTACTCTTCTGTTCAGTTTATTCAAGAGAAAAAATACATCAGACCAAGCAACTCTTCTATTGATAAAATATCCAGTTCTAATACTTTTCATGACCATTAAAGGTGCTTTCAGCAATAGGTGTTCTGATTGTTCTGCAGCTATGTAGCACCAATATGCGACTGATATACCATGTGTTGCAATTCTTTTCTTCACTGTAATGGAAATTATCTGCAATTTGTGCTGTAGTAGCCCTTCTGTTGGCTCATACTTGACAGGAAAACTTCTGTTCCCATCTGTAATGAGGAAGTTAGAAGCGTTTTCTCACCACAAAAGCCTTGAGTCATAACTAAAAATAGTCACCTTAGCAAAAGAATAGTAACTAGGTTATTTGGTCAGGTTTTCACCAATCTCCAAAAAAATAGTAGTAACTGGTCATGTGGTCAAGGTTCTACCACCCCAAAAAGGAGAGTAGTAGGATTTGGGTCAGTTGGTCAGGTTCTACCCTTCCCAAAAAGAGATTAACTAGCCTGGTAACTATGGTTACAGGGAAAAGAAGGAAAAAACCAGAGAAAGAGAGGGCCAATGAATATAGGCCCCTGTTTCTACATAAAAAGGAAGAAATAGTAGAAAACCCCGGAGTTGTAGGTGCTACAGGCCAGACATAGACCCCTCTCCAGCGATTCGTTCAAGACGTAGAAAGAATTTTTCATAAAGCTACCAGCTGAAATTCTCAAAACGAAAACTTTCCTCGACATCCAGTGAAGACACCACATTACTGCCGTGAAAGGTAAAGATTGTTTTACTAATCATTCTGACCAAACCCTAGCTGTGCATAGTTATATATATAATCTTTAGCCGAGTTAAATGGCCACTTTCCATTCCTCCTAAACTTCCTCCAAATATCTTCCTTGTTACACTCACCTCTTATTTTCCAGTGAATATTGTGTAAAACTAGTACAAAGTTGAACCCATTCTAGTGTCCGTTATTATATAGTTCTGTCACCTTATACCTGTGCTTTTGCTAAATATTTTTGTGTATTAAAATAAATTTCCTATTTGTATAAAATTATCTTGTGTTATAGTTTAATTCACTCCCTTCAGTATTATTCCAACTAAATTGTATTTTATGCATTGCTGACCCAAACAGGTTCGTAACACCATCTCATATCAATATGTCTTGGCTACCCAATACCCTGTCAGTGGTTGGTTGATTATTCTCTCCTCAGGCTAATACTATACAATAACTGAATGTGAGCGCCCAACAAGTGGCATTTTGACCATTGTACACTCAGACCTTCAGGTGATTGGAATTTTGTTCACCATTACTGTAGCAAGGTATTGAACTCATAACTCTTTGGATCAAGTCACCAATGTTTTTATCTACTGACTATGCATCCTTGAGGACACATGGCCTAGTGGACAAAGTGTTTTGAATTCAATACCTGGCTGAACAAAAAAATTAGAGTTGAGTTAAATGGAGATAACTGAGACAACTGAAAGTAGCATGACTCATGGAATGAGAACAACTTACACCAGTAAACAAAATAAAGGGTTCAATTCAAAATTACAATCATCTGAAGAAGGTTGGAACATTGGCTGAAGTGTTGCGAATATAACAACAAAGATGATGACAACAGTCTGAACAATGTAAATCATTTCATTATTTATTTAGATAATCCAGAATATTATGATTTAAGTACACTTTTCTGATTAATGACCTACAGCTGTTTTTCAGAATCACTCTTATTTTGTCTTTTCTCTTGATTTACTTGAATTTTCTCTTCACTAAGAATATGCACTTCTTGCCAGCTTAGATTGACAAAAAATATATATTGCATAATTTTTGAAGAAAGGAGTAGATCCAATAGATAACTATTATCATAATTATTTGGGATGTAATTCTGTTCAGCAAGCATCAATTATACTTACAAATGAAGGAAAGAAGAAATCATTTTTGATTTTAGCAAGTTTTTATTAAAATAATATTTAGAGTTGTGGTTAAAGACTACACCATGTCAGGTTTTATTATGCAATTAATGTTGGTAAAACTTTCAGAATGCATTTATATTTATAATTTATAAGCTACATGGATTTCAATTTATTCCTTTTTTTAATACAAATATTTACAATAACTTACTTAATGATGATGGTTACTCATTATATCGTAAATAAATATAATAATTTAGTTATAGACAGTTATTTTTTCAATTTCAAATATATGAAGATTGCCATGGGTCATAAGAAAAACTTCAAAAGAAAAGATATTGTAAAGTTATTAATTTATAGGGACACAACATTGTAAATTGCATAAAACATTTACAAGAAATCCAACAAGAAGTCAAAAATGAAATTGAAAAATTATCAAAACCTGAAAAAAACAGGATATCATGAGAATTAGGAAAAATGAATTGACCCACAAAAAAATATCTGAAAAAGCTGCAGTAGTAAATGTAAATAGGAAAGATGCAGAATATTAATATTATTTGCTAAAAACTTGAAAGCATCTAAGCATCTATCTTTAAGCAAACAAAAAGAAATGTCTGTTTGGCAAAAAAGAAATTGATTTCTTAACAGCAATTTTTAGTGATGAATGTTAGGACCTGACAGATGCATAAGAGACTGGGTCCTTTATGGAAATATTCAACAAGTTAGAAATGTATTTAAAAATTAGAAAAAAAAAAATCAAGCAAAGAAGATTTCTAGGAAATAATAAAAACTGCAAGTAACATTAAAATTAAAACAGAAAAAAAGTGAACAAAATCAATGAGTGAAAGACTGATGAAAGCTATAGGATGTTAAGTAATACATATAAACATAAAATAATAATTTATTCAGAAATATGGGATACTGTGTTGATCAAATCTTTTTATTGCTTTCTTTGGACTTATTTATAAATAAAATTTATGTTGTACTTTGTTTGCATAATAAAACCAGACACACCCCAAAACAAGTTCTTATCAATATTTTAATAGGGGAAGATAAGCTGAAACTCACATAAGATTATTTACATTGAGAACATTTTACCAACTATTATGGTGCCCTATCTATAGGAATGAACTTTTCCTCCATCAATAAATACTAACCTGCATGACTTCCAGGGTGACAGTCGTGAGGCAGTTGAGACGCAGAATAACTATACAGTTTGGTTTGGTTTAAGTTTAATGACCCATCAACCATTTTGGTCATTTAAGGGTCAGTCTTAAAGTTTTGTTGGTAATATATTTTTCATTCAAACAAGTTTTGTTGGTAATATATTTTTCGTTGAAAAATGTTGTGTTGGTAATATTTTTCATTCAAAAATGTTTTGTTGGTAAATACCTTCATAGTATTTTGACCCTGGTTTAGGGGTTAACTATTTACCCATAGCTGGGACCCTAGTGGTGCTACCACTCCGGGTCAGGGTGGACCTGGAAACAACAGCAATTAAGAGGTGGTTCTATGCTCCTCACAACCTCCCAGTCAGAGGCCTTGCTGCCGGATGCAGTTTATCATCATGCCCAGGACCATAACTATACAGTTTGGACTTACACTTCTATTTGCATATTGCTAATACTCTTACTTGTATATACGTTCTGTTATTCTAATATACTGTTTGAAACTACCTTCTTGTTTTCATGTCTTTCTTTTTGGCCCAAACAGCAACAAAGATTTGCCACAACACCAACATCATTTGGTTAATACCAATTTTATTGTAAAAACATGAACTTGCATAATAAAATGTGACATATATATGAATGAATAAAATATGTAAAGAAAATGACTGAAACAAAAGCAAACAATTACACAAAAACTTTCAGATTGTAAATAATTGTCTTACCTCAAGGCTAGCTTGAAATGCACTTGTCATGACATTGTCATGGGGCCCAGCTTTTGTGAGGAGAGAAAGATGAATGAAAAAAATTCCAACATACAAGAAAAGTGGGATGAAGACTAAACACAGCACTCTAGCACAGAAGTGTTGAATCAGACATAACTAAACAAGAAAAATAAATATATTGGATCAGACATAACTAAACAAGCAAAATAAAAATAAAAACAATTTATTGAATGGCTTTCAATATATTCTATCTGCAAAACAAGAAAAAAGAAAAAGTTAGGTTTTAAGTGAAAAAGCATTAATCATTGTAAATATTCCTGTCCTATCATAATGCCAAAAGGCTTTATATAGGAGAAATTAGTCCCTAATAGTGATGCAAAAATAATAAAATTGACAATAAGGGATATTCTTTGCATGCTTCATAATCATGATTTTCTGCTTGAAAGGAATTACTCAAAATGAATAAATACATAAAAGTTTATCTTTATTCAAAATATGGCTAAGACAAACTTGAAATAATATACTTTTTATTTGAGTATAGAGATAGATAAAAATATTGAAAATGTTAAGTCTTACATCAGACTTGAGTATGTCAGCCAACATACACCAATAATCCTTGGCAATTAGTAGAATTATCAATAGCACTGTCATCAAGCCAATGTATTTTATGCTGGGGAAAAACAAGATAACATTTAGTGTTTGAAGAATATGACATAAAATCTTTTATTCACAATTCTCTTTATTGTAACAAGTTCCAAACTAGAACAATATATCTACTTTATTCATTTATTTTTTGGAGTCAGATTTATTTATACACAAATAAATTCTATCTAATAGTCAACAGTAATTTTGAATGAAGTATAAGAATTTCTTTCTGGTGTTAAACATGCAAATAAAAAGATAAAATTTTACCTGAAAGCACAGGTGAAGGAAAAACCTGTTAAGATCAACCAAAACCACCACTGTAGGCTGAATTCCCTTGAAAAAATAAAAATGATTATATATATATATATATATATTTTAATTCAGATACTTTAATCCAAGGGAAAAAAGCAGGAAGGTAAATTCCAAAAACCCGATCCTAATTAATATTAAAAATTTTTTTAATATTAAAAAATGATAAAGGAAGAGAGCTCCATGTAATAAAATCTTACAGAGCAAATATAAATTAAAAAAGGATTAATTCAACATCATTGAATTAATCCTTTTTTAATTTATATATATATATATATATATATATATATATATATATATATATATATACATACACACACACAAGTATAAGGTAGGTATGGACGAAATAAAATTCTATATAAAAAATAAAAAGAACAAAAAACAAAATACTATTCTGAAAAAAGTGCTCAATACAAAGTAGAGTAAATAAATATTATTTAGAATTTATAACTACAAAAATAGCCATTTTGTTTTGACACTGTCTTATCAAATGATGATGTTGATTTCAAGTTGAAAAGTTTTAAAAGGTTCAAAACTAGCCAAACCCCCTTAATCAGGGAGACATTGTTAAGTATTCAGTGGTGACCAATCAAAATACAAGTAATTTCTAATTTGAAGAACATAAGAACAAACTCTAAAAACAAATTATTGGGGCATTAATGTTAATATTTAATTAAAAAAGAAATCAGCATAATTGATCAACTATTAGCTTTACTTTACAATAAAAATTTAAATTTAAACTTTTTTTTCTTAAATGAATTTAAATTTTTATTGTAAAGCTAATAGTCAATTAATTATGCTGATTAAAACTCTTCAACTTGAAATCAATATCATCACTGATAAGACAGTGTCAAAACAAAATGGCTATTTTTGTAGTGATATTATAATTATATATATATATATATATATATATATATATACTGTAATGGTTGTTACAATGTTTTTAAATTCATAGTATCACTACACCAAAAATTTCTCATGTTTCGAAGCCAGCCCATTATGTTTTGGCTTCATCCTCAGGTGATTTTTTTAGAAATGAGAATTATCTAGTTGAAAAGACTGTTTATTTGTGTTGGATTTGTTATTTTTGGGTGTTAGAGGGGTTGGTCTGTATTTTGAGTTCCGCTGACCTTTTTACCGGTTTTAAGGTTAAGTGTTTGTTTTTGGCAGAGTTCATGATAGGTTAATCTATTAATCTTGAAAGGGCTGGTGCTGCTGGCACCTAGCATGTTGTTGTTTGGTTTAGGGGTTGGTAGGTGTTGTTTTGTTTTGGGGTTGGTTTCTCCTTAATTTAATATATGTTATTTTGTATTGGAGTGTATGCTTTTTTTTCGTTTTTTATAAAAAAATATTTCCTAAAAAAATATTTTATAATATTCCATAATATTAAGCTATTTTATAATATTGTAAAGTATTGTATTTTATAATATTTAAGAAATATATTTCTTTTATAAAATCTATCCTTTATACAACATATTTTATAAATATAAAATATATTTTTTTTATTTATTTATCTACTATTCTGTTGCAACTGCAATATTTTTTGTTGGTATTGTATAGGGTTTGTTTTCTATTGGGGGGGTTCTGGTTGGGGTTTTTTTTTGTTTACTTAAATTTTAGCGAGAAATATTTGCAATGTTTGCATATTACTGCTAATTCGTCTCTACGGTTTAGTAAATCGTTGCTGTTAGGGTACTGGAGAATGTGTACTTTTTCACTTAGACATAAAGGGCAGATGTCATTAAGTGAGTTGCAAGTTCTAGTTTTTTTATTTAAAAAAGAAAAAAAAAACAATTTGTTACGTCTGTGGATTCTAAGGATTCCTTGGAATTAAAATTATGGAAAGAGACCACAAATTGGTTTTATAATATAAAAGAAAGGGACAACTGCTCTTTTATCCAATTTGATATCGAAGAATACTATCCATCGATATCAAAGAAACTATTTGTTACGGCCCTGGAATTTGCCACTCTTTACTCGGATATAACGGAGGAGGAGAAAACAATAATAATGAATGCAAAAACATCTGTGCTCATTCACAAAGAAGAACAGTGGAAAAAAATTAATTCCAACGAGAACAATTTTGATATTACGATGGGATTACTGCAGAATCTTCAAATCTGGTAGGATTATTAATATTATATAATCTCACAGCCTATAAGGAAGTAAACAGTAAAGACAATGGACTTTATAGAGATGACGGACTTATAGTAATAAGAAATACCACAAACTTCAAAATAGACAGGGTAGAAAAATGATACACAAAGAGTTTAAAAATCTCAATTTAAAAGTAACAATAAAAGCTAAGTAGATTTCCTCAATGTAACTTTGGATCTAGAGAAAAATATACACCAACCATACAAAAAACCAAATACCAATCCTTTATACATTCACCCAAAATCTAACCACCCTCTTTCTATCATCAAACATATACCCTCATCAATAGAATACAGAATTAGTAGAAACTCGGCAAATGAGGAAGTGTTTAATAAGCATAGCAATTTTTATAATACTGCATTAAAAAATAGTGGATACATAAACCCAAATATTAAATATGTAAACAAGAAAAGTAACCCTCGAAGAAAAAATAGAAATAGGAAAATCATCTGGTACACACCCACTTACAACCAGATGACAAATGGCAAATTGGGGAGAAAATTCGAGTTAATTAGGAAACACTTTCCGAAAAAAAATCCACTAAGTAAAGTCTTTAATAAAAACACTACAAAATTAAGTTACAGCTGTATAAACAATCTAGGAAAAATAAAAAACCACAATAGTAATATTTTTAAAAAATTCAACAAAATCACTAAAAACAACCAGACAACAGAAAATAACAATTTAGACGAGGAAAAATGTAATTGTAAAAACCCCATAGACTGTCCGCTAGAAAACAGGTGTTTGATGAAATCGATAATCTATCAATGCGAAATATCGACAAAGGAAAACCCAAATAATGTAAAAGTCTATATAGGGAGTACTAAAAAACACTCTAAAGCAGCAAATTTACCAGCACACCTCTTCATTTAACAATAGCAAATACAGAAATAGAACATCCCTATTGAGATATCATTGGTACCTAAAGGAAACAAAAAAAAACACCCACAATAAAGTGGAAAATTGTAAAAGAAGCTAAAACATGTAAGTCCTTAAATGAACCATGTTCATTATGCTTATACGAAAAACTATTTATTAGATTCCTTAAAAATAAAAATTTATTAAATAAGCGCAACAAAATTAATGTCACATGTAGACATTGTAAATTATTCACATAAGAAAATGGATAAAACCTAAATGAAATAACATACATATAACCAACAAGTACATAAGGAAAATAATCACTGACAAACTAGGTAAAAATAAAGCCAAAAATAAAATACATTTTTTAAAAATAAATCCCCCCTTTGTATAATGGAAAAAAACTTTACAACAAATAGATAAATGGAACAAAAATAAAAAAACAGTTTAGGTTTTTTACTTAAAAAATCTTTTCTTTAACAAATAGACTAAAAAGGATAAGTAAGGAAAGAATAGGGGATTGGTACTCAAAAAGAATATCACATCAAATGTAATAAAACTGAAGGGAATGAAGGGAAAATGATAAGATCAGATTAATGGGAGGTAAAACATTAAGGAAGGGAAAGAAACAAGGGAAGAATAGGACTGAGGAAAAAGGAAGAATGAAAAAAGAGGAAAAAGTTGATTAGCACGTATTCTTTGGGGTCAAACCCCAAAGTGAATCTCCATTCTGATTAGCCACAGAAAAAAAAAAAAAAAAAAAAAAAAACCCCACATACATTCACAGCAAACCAAAAGATTTTGTCATTTAAATGTAAATCATCTGCACACCCACATCAACATTGCCTGATGATGAGAACCTATCTCGAAACATGTCGCAATGTAAAACTGATACATAACTATATAATTATATATATGCATCAATTGCAAAACAAAATTTAAAACTTCAAAGAATACGACATATACACAAAATTGCTTCAAAAGTAATACTTCTTTATTTTCCTAGAAACAGATAAAAGAAGCACAATAACACCATTGAATAGAGTTAATTTTCAGATACCAAACACTACTTTTCTATGTAGTCACTACCAGTGGCTATGCATTTTCCAAGCATTTTTTTTGTGTGAAGACAGATGTGCAGGGCCACCCAAAACTTGACTTGTAACAAACCACTGATGAGCAAAATCACCTGTGTTCATATCCACTGTTTGGTCTCTGTAAATGTTCAGCAAGTGTGTAAGAAATGGCAAGGAGTACAATTTTTGAATATGGATAATACATCTCTGCTTTATTGTGATTGTTTTAAAAATCCAGTTTCTTGTAAAATTAACAATGGGTTATTTATTTAATCCCTCATTAAATTCATTCTGTAAGATTTTATAACTTATTCAAGAATTTTAAATAAATGTTACAATTTATTAAGGAATTGACTTTACATATTTTACTTTATAATTTTAAGTAAGAAATCTAGAATTAAAATACCAAGTTAGTATTTATATAATTCAATTGTTAACAATGAATGTTAATAACTATTTTATACTTAAATACTTACCTATGATAAATAAAGTGAAATTTTAGAAAACTTAAAATAGCCAGGGCCATGAAGAAAAGTAACATTCCCTCCATTAATATAAAGCGAGACTGAACAAGAACAGCATTATCTACAATATAAGGAAAAGAAAAGAAACTAAAATTCAAGTGTGGAGCCACTGAGTAAAATGTAGGAAGATGGAAATATTCAAATTAGTGAAACAAATAAAGACAAACACAAATATAAAAATAAATGTGTATATATATATATATATATATATATATATATATATATATAAAGCACTTATGCTGTTCTAACTTGTCAAACAGTCCTGACAAGTGAGAACATCATAATGGTATCCTCACAAAACAGCATGAATCTGATCTGTTAAAGAGACAAACTTTTTGTATTTATATTAATTTCACTTTACAATAAAAATAAAAATTTATTTTTTTTAAAATTTATTACAAATTAATGTTGCCATTTTTCATTTAGAAATATAAGCTTGTTTTACATGTTCTGGCATTTTTCATTTAGAAATATGAAAATAAGCTTTTTTACATGAAAGTTTCCCCATTTCTTTTATAAATATAAAAATAAGCTTCTTTGACATCACATTTTGTTTTTTTTATTTACAAATATGAAAATAAACTTCTACATCAGAGTTTATCTTTTCTTATTCAGAAATATCAATGTAAATTTCCCTCTTTTAAATAAAAAAGATAAAACCTGATGTAAATGAAACTTATTTTCATATGACTAAATAAAAAAAGAAGCTTATTTTCATATTTCTGAATAAAAAATTTCCATATTTCTAAATAAAAAAGATAATCTCTTACATAGAAGAAGCTTATTTTAAAAAAATAAAAAAATAAAAATTAAAAAAAATAAAATATGATGTAAAAGATGCTTTTTTTCATATTTCTTAAAAAAGCCCACAATCTCTTACATAAAAGAAGATTATTTTTAAATTTCTAAATAAAAAAAAGCAAAATCTGATGTAAAAGAAGCTTATTTTCAAATTTTTAAAATAAATACCCTTGGTATTCTTCTCCCTCCAGCTAGGAGATAAATAAGCAGGACAGATTTGCGCGTAAATGAATGCTCTCCAATTTTTTGTTCTGAGCTGATATCTACTACACCACAATGTACAACCCTTTTTTCAGTCATATAAAAATAAGCTTCTTTTATATAAGATTTTGTTTTTATTTAGAGATAATGAAAACAAGTTCCATTTACATCAGATTTTTTCTTTTATTTTAAAAATATGATAAGCTTCTTTTATATCAGATTTTGCTTTTTTTCTAATGTAAATGAAACTTACATTCATATTTCTTCAATGAAGAGAGCATGATTAAGAACCGCATGTATGCCATCCCATGCAGCTGTTGTAAAAAATATAAAGGAAAAACAGGCTGCCCACTTATGAATACTAAAAAGCTATAACACAAGGGGAAATAGAAAAATCAGGCCTAGCTATCACATATGGAGAGAAAAAAGAGCTCACCACCCCATGTGGGATGAAATTGAAACAATAGGCAGGGAACACAACTGGAAAATACAAAAACTTAATGTATCAGCATATATACTAGGTCACAAAAATCTCCTAAGTTGTCCAAACATAGAAATAAATACAATATCAGAAACAGTAATAGTGAGTGCTAGAGAAATGGTTACTGAGACATTAGTTTAACAAGTCCAAAAAATTCATACATTGATGTCCTGAAGAACACACGGCCAAGTGGATAAAAGCATTGGTTGGAGGCAATGACTTGACCCAAAGAGTTGTGAGTTCAATACCTGGCTAGCAGGTGAATAAGAAACTTTGAGAGTTTAGCTAAAGGGAGATAACTGATACTAAGACATCTAAAACAGGCATGGCTTATGGAACAATCTACGCTAATTAAATAAAGGATTCCGTCCAAAATTCCAATCACCTGAATAAAGCCAAAGTGTATAACAGCCAAAATATCGTGACTATGGCAACAAAGATGAGGACAACAGTCCAAACAATATAAATTTGGTAAATACTAAACCCTTCTTATTCTAAAAAATAAAAAAAAAGTTGAAATCTGCTTAATCGTTATAAAAAAACTATGCACAGTCTTTGTTTTTAAATAAGACAAGCCTCCTTAGTGCATTTGTGCCATTTTTTCACTCATTAATTTATTGTTTTGTGACAGAGAGAGTCAAACACATACAAACATTTAAAAGGTTCAGAATTCCTAGTGTCTGGAAATGGCTGAAACATCATGTTATTCATTTCTTTCTTTTTTTTCTATCAAGAATTTTTCTAAACAAAATTTTTACTTCCAGTATGGCAATTAAATTGAACATGGAAATAAAGCAGTGTAATTGTTTACCGGTAGCAAAATTGCATCTAAACAAAAGTTAGGTCATTATATTTGGGTCATCAGAAAACAATGGCGGTAAACGAAATAATTTTTTGAAAGAGATTGGAATGTCAAAATGTATTTTGGTCACCAGTGGTGAAATCTGATCTAGCATAAATTGAGTGCCATTTAATTTGGGTCATTGGAGAATGGTGGAAATGAACAAATTAATTTTATCAACTAAGAAATTTGAAATAGAGTTTAGTAAGCAAAGAGAACTTTGAAATTCACATGATTCTCGATTGTAGCTACAGACACTTGCATTAAGCGCATGGATGACCTTGCTTATAACTCACTGGTTTCCTCTATAAGCACATTGTAACGCTGAAGTAAAAAGAGTTGGCTCACAACCATGGAAGCGTACAGTTGTGGGTCATCGGGTCTCCCTGATGAAGGGGGTGCTGACAAGAGAGACACAAACCGTGCGAGCATACGGTTAATTCACCCCCACCAGTGAAGTAAGGTTGCTGACAATTCAAACTAATCAAACACCTAACTAATAACGGCTTTCAGAAAACGTAGCGATATTAATTACTTTTCTTTTGGTCGTAAATTGGGATTGAATTGAATATTGGAGTAAGCCAGCATGGTTGTTTACCAGTAGAGAAATTTGATTTAAACAGAAGTTAAATCATTATATTTGAGTCATCAGAAAACAATGGAGATAAATGAAATTATGATTTTGGATAAAGAGAATTTTGGTGAAGATTGAACATCAAGATGTATTTGTTTACTAATGGTGAAATATGAATCTAGCGTACGTTGAGTGCTGTTTAATTTGGAGGTCACCTGATTTTTGGCTGTAGCAACTAACACTTGGATCACTTATGATAAGTGCATGGTGATCTAGCTTATAACTACCGGTCTTCTATATAAGCATATCGTAATGCTGAAGTTTAAAGACCGATTCACGACCATAGAAGTATACGTGTTGTGTGTCATTGGATCTCCCCGATCAGGAGGGTGCTGACAAGAGAGTTGGTTCACAACTGTTGACGCATACAGGTCGTGTGTTATCAAGTCTCCCTGATAGGGAAGGGGTACTGACAAGAGAGACCAGAATTTTGTGAGCATAAAGGTCACCCTCCTGCTGAAGTAAGGTTGCTGACAATTCAGACCAATCAACCATCTAACTGAAGACGTCTTTGTATGAAAAAGGAGAGTAAAAAGATATTTTATATTTTACTTGCGGAGGCTTGTTGCAGATTGCATTTGTTGTGTGGTTACAACGAAAAGACGGGGAAGAGGAAGAAGATTATGAAATGATTATATGAAACTGTTGTTTTGTGAGAGGTCAAATTGAGTAGTTCCCGACAAAGAGATTTATGATTTGAAAAGTCTAAGCATCGTTCCGAAATTGTTGTGGATTGTTGAAATTTAAAAGTCGCCCAAGGACTTTGAGAACTGTCGTCATAGCAGTCACATTAAAAACTGCTGAGTATATGAAGCTGAATGTCATCACTATACCAGCAATAGCAAGAATTACATCAGCCGTCATTTTACAAGACACGTGGTTTATTTGAGAAGAATTGATTCCATCAAAAGTGTCTGAAGAACATTGTTGAAGAGAGTTATATATCTTCTGAGACAATTTAACAACAAGTAATAGCCATTACAAAACCACTGGCAGTTCCCCTCTTTTTGATTGATATTCTAGCGCTTTTAGGAAAGTCTAAATATTTTTCCACCTTAGATTTGAGGTCGGTATATTGGCAGGTAGCATTTAGCAAAAAGGATAAGGAAAAAAACGCTTTTACTTGCCACATGGGTCTCTTTAATTTTAGTCATGCCATTTGGATTAGCAAATGCCCCGGGTGTCAGTTAATGTCCATCCTATTGAATGGCACAGAGGCATTTGTGATGATGTATCTAGATGACATCATGGCATTTTCAAAATTGTCGGAGGAGCATTTTGAACATCTGCAGAAGGTTTGTTTGTTTGTTTTGGGTTTTATGGCATATCAACTGCTATGGGTCATTTAATGCTAAATCCAGACTGCGCAGATATATTAAATATATATACTTTGTAAACATAATTTAAGGATAATGTCCTTAAACCACAGCTCATTTATTCTTACTCCGATAAACTCCGGTAAATTATTTCTGATGATTTCTATCTGGTATAAGTTGGTTATTTATATCAAGTTGATTGATTTATTTGCATGGCCAATTGGTGTAGTTTTTCCACTACCAGTTTTATTTACAGTGGGTAAAGTTCCAATGTAGTATTATCTAACAGTAAATTGACTGTTTGGGCATTTATGGTTTTTAGCCTGGATTCCTCTGCAATTCTACTGTAGGATTGCATTATTTTGTAATTTCATTTTTTGGTGTGTGATTTTTCTGAATTGGGGTTATTGCACTTTTTTGATTTGTTTTTAGTGTTTGGCTCATCAATTTTCATCCTTTCCAGAAAATGAAACCCATTTTTTGTGTCAAACTTTGAAGTTGATGGTTCTGTAGGTTGACTTAAGTTTGAAATCTTTATACATTCCCATGAGGAAGATGGAGTATGGTTTCTCTTAGATTGTGATGGGCGTTCATCTTTGTTCAATTCAGTGTTTTGTATATTATTTTTCCCATTGTTGTCACTTTTAGAAGTTGAAAGACAGATTGATGATCATTGCAAATTCTGTTTTTTAGTAGGAGTGGTCTGTGATGTTTTTTTTTGCTATTTCTTTATTTTATCATGTGTTTTTTTAATCTGAGTAGGGGCTTCCAATTGAAGTGTTTGTTGAGTGCTATTGGTGTGTTCTTTCTTTAGCTCTACCTGGAATTTTGTCCACTCACTTGGGTCTAATTTTATAAGTTTTTCAATTAGCATTCTATATTTTTTTCCTTCATTGGCTGTTTCAGCTCCCCATGTAACAGAAGCATAGCTAATCTCACCCATATAAACCTCTACAATTTTCCTGGCCTCCAGGAAAGATACATTTCTCTTATGTTTTACTTCAATGATTTCTTTTTCTTTCCTGTAGATGTCACAAGATCTTGCATATGCTGGATGGTTCTGTTGACAATTTGGACATCTTAGTAGTTTTGAACATTCCTCCTCTTTATGATTTGGTTCTTTTTCTCCACATTTGGCACATGTCTGTTGTCCTCTGCAAGCATCTCTGTGGTGTCCAAATTTCTGACATTTGAAGTACCTCAGGAGAGTTGGAATGTACTGTTTGATTTTCTCCAGATAATATCCTATTTTGACCGTTTTAGGGATTTGGTGTTGATTAAAAGTCAATATATAGGTATTAGTTTCAACTTTTTTGTCACTCTTTCTTATGTTTACTCTTTTTATATCTGTCACTCCCTGTTTTCCCAGGGCCTCTCTTGTTTCCTCTTCTGAGGCTAAAGCCAACTCCCGACTTCTGATTACACTTTTGGAAGTGTTTAGCCTCTCATGTGGATAGGCTTTGCATTTGGAATCATGAAATTTTTTCATTTTTAGGAGGTTTTCTGCTTGTCTCCTGTTACCCACCTCGACAAGTAAGTTTCCATTTCTCAATTTTTTAACATTTTTTGGGGTTGCTCTTGTAGAGATAACTCTTTCAATCAAGAATGGGGAGAATTTAGCGAGACAGACCTCTTCCAAGGATTCAATGATAATGAATCTGGGGAAGTCTGCCGTTTCACATTCAGAGTCCAATTCGAATAAATTTCTTTTAGTTTTTTTTATTCAAAGATACCATGTTTTGGATTTTTATTTTCACTGGCCCGGTGCTCCACCACCCACTACGGAGTCCAACTTAAGAAGGGAATGAACCAAGGGGGAAACCCATTCGCCTTGGCTGAGACAGGGATACACGACCAGTATACTCATATTGAGTCTCTGCAAAATTTTAGTTATAGAACTCTTCAATTTAGCAGTGATGAAAAAGTCTTTTGCTCTCAACACAGTTGACCCTCATCCCCCGCCTTCTAGCTCATATAAGATAAAGGATTGTGAAATGTTCCACTAATATAATTTCAATAATACTACTAGGATAGAAAGGAATATATATGAGCTAGAGCATGTCGGGACCAGCCGACTGAAGGGATCGGGCATCTCCAACCACCCGTCTAGCCCAGGTAAGGGCCAAAGTGGTGTGCTGAAGAAACATGACCTCTTTGCACCCAGGTCATGAACTTCTCAACCACCAGGATTCCGTCCCCAGGCGTTACGGGTCGTCACCCACGGCCAACAGATGGCCTCCTTGGAGGACTTTTACCACCTGCAGATGTGCAGTCGATGTATTCTAAAGCCCCGCCGACAGGGTTGCTGCAGAAGGTGTTCGATAGATTAAGAACCAATGGATTAAAGCTAAAATTATCAAAGTGTCAGTTTATGAAAGAAGAGACAAAATACTTAGGGTTATCATATACAAAGAAGGAATAAAAATGGATTTAGAAAAAGTAGAGTTCATGAGAGCCATGCCTGCACCTAACACCGTAAGAGAGATTAGGGGATTTATTAGAGCTATCAGATATTATCGGCGGTTCATACCAGCATTTAGTTGGTTAGCAGACCCTCTGATAGCTCTAAGAAGCATGCTAGGTTTATTTAAGTGGACTGAGGATTGTCAGCATGTATTCAAGGGTCTAAAGGACCAGCTGGCAGCTATAACCATGTTGGCCTACCCAGACCTGAGTAAGCCCATGGTGCTGTACACTGATGTTAGCAATAAGTGTATCAGGGCGGTTCTTACACAACCATGTCCCGATAAGGATGGACCAGTACTGGGTGTGCCTGAGGAAGCGCCAATCTATTTTTTGTTTCATTGGCTCTCCAAGACTCAGCAAAGGTGGCAAGTAATAGAAAAAGAGGCATTCGCCATTCTGTATGCTGTGCAGACATTAGATTAATATTTGAGTGAGGCTGTCTTTATTATTAAAACAGACCATAAACCCCTCATATATTTGTTACAGGAGGAGTGGACGAATAAGAAGATTCAACAGTGGGCATTGAGGTTAAGTGGATATAACTGCAAAATAAAATACTTGGAAGGACGGATAATAGCTGTGCTGCCCTGTTATTGAGGATCCCGAGGCAATCAGAGACAGAATCTGTCAGTGTGGATGATAAAGCATTCCAAATAAATGTAATCAATTCACAGGCGTTAAAGGAGAGACTTGTTTGGGAAGACCAGGAAATGAGTGAAACAGAGGTTGTTTCCAACCCCCATTGGAGAGATATTATTAGGCAAAACCAAGAGGATAGCGAGATAGCAACTATCAGATCCAAGGTAGAAGCAGGGCGTACCTCCAAATATATGGTGCACGATGGAGCCTTGTATTTACCTTTCAGGAAGAGATGAGGAAGTAAGTTTAAAAATAGTGATACCTGAGAAGTTGAGAGCTGAAATTCTAGACCAGTGTCATAGGAGGTTAGGACACCTGGGAATTGATAAGGCGTATGGATTAATAATAAGAAATTACTATTGGCCTAAGTTGTTTAATTATGTTGTGAACCATGTAAAAAAAATGTCTAACATGTCAAGTACAGAGTCGAAGGAGTAGGGTTGCCCCAGTATTAGAAACAGATATTCCGAATTATCCATTTTAGAAGGTAAGCATGGATATTTCCAGGCCCTATGGAGAAACACATAAAGGTAATCTTTACATAGTGAGTTTTGTGAACTGGCTGAAGAATTTACCTGAGGCATTTGCCATACCGGATAAGAAGGCACGAACAGTGTCAGATATAATACTAAACGAATTATTCCCTAGGTATGGGGCCCCCGAACAGTTGGTTACCGATAATGGGTTACAGAATGTGAATCAGATTATGAGAGAGACGTTGGGAGAGTTAAACATACAGCACATAACCACCTCTCCATATCACCCCCAAAGTAATGTTATGGTTTCATAAGATCCCCACTGATGTGTTAGCTAAACTAGCAGAGGATAATAGAGAAAAATTGGGATTTATTCATAACCCAATTGTTAGCAGCTGTGAGATTCTCGGTGAACAAGACGACAAAATTTTCCCTTTAATTACTTGATCTATGACAGGGATGTAGTCTTAACTATAGACAATCTATTATGACCTAAGAGGAAATATTTGGGGGGGGATCATCACCAAATTGTTTTAGAACAACAGCATAAAATTTTTACGCAGGTGAGGAGGAGGATTCAAAGAGCCGAGAAAAGGTGAAACGATAGGATAAATAAAAATAGAGAAGTTTCCTTCCACATGGGTGATTCAGTTTATTATAAAGTACACCTGAGAGAAGGTAAATTGGACCAGAGGTGGAGTCCATACTATAGGATAGTGGAGCAGACGAGTTTGGTTTCCTTTGTGATATGGGACCAATTGATCGGGAAGGTAAAGAGAGTGCATGTGAATGATATAAAACTAGCTGAAATAGAAGAATGGAAAGGAGCTGAAACGAAAAATCAACAGAAAAGACTGAGGAAAAGTATGTTGGTAGAACCGGAAGGGTTAGAGACTGAGAGTGAAAGTGAAGGGAGTGAGGAGATTGAAATTAGCCCAACTACCCTTCGAAGGGATGTGCGTTGTGGGGTATTGGATATCGGCTCGGAACGAGAAATCGGGAAGCCAAGTTCGAATTCCAGCTGAATTCATTGCCTTCACTTACGTGCAAATACCCTTAGGAAAGGTATTAATCCATCTATTCCTTCCAGTTATGGGTTAAATAATAGGACAGACTGGGTTCTATAGCCTTGGTAAGCAACCAGTCTACCGCAGAAAGCAATGGCAACCTACTGCGGGATAATCCTCTGCCCAGTCAGTCATATCTCTTTCAACACATGATCGCCCAAGCGTGTATCACGTATGGCACTTAACTGACTGACCCTTCGATGGCTGAAGGAGGTAAATCAAAACCCCAGCAGGACATTGATCCTAACCTTAGGAAAAAAGAAAAACTGAGTAAATGGGAAGAAGAGGATGAAGAGCAAATGACAGGCTGAAAAAGCACGTAGTGTTAATGAGGAATTACCACTAAAACTGTGATTGAGGGGAGGGGTGGTGCAGCCTGAGAGCAAAGATTAAGTAAAACCAGTACAGTGGCTGTGTTGAATGAATGATAGTCTGGTACTAACAGTGCATTTATCATTGGCATTGGTGGATTGTGTGGAAGGGCCCCCATGCATGCACTGCGCTTGTGATAGTGTGGGACGGTGCTTGACATATCACTCTAAGATATAACTACTCAATAAAAACAATAATAATTGAGTAAGACAAACTATTTTCTCCATCTCCTAGCAGACATGTATGAGAGGAGGCTCGTGGTACTGACGATGCTAGTTGTGTTAGTTAATACCTGGGAACACAGTGAGAATATCGTATTTAAGAAGACTAGCGAACTGATTATAACTAAATCAAAGTGGTTGATAACTTTGGTGATAGACCTGCAGCCACACGAGAAGTTACCGGGTCAGTTGAAGGTCGAAGTGGGCAAACTAGGTACAGCCAGGACACAATCTGCCAGAGATTATTTGCAAACCCCGAAATACCACCTTATATTAGACCCCTTAGCTCAGGAATCCCTAATACTTGAGAGACAATGGAAGGATATAAGTTACTATTTGAAAGGAATAAAGTTGTTAAAGACCAGACAAAAGAGGGCAGTATTACTTATAATGGGAAAGGCGTTAACCGTGGTGTTTGGTACAGTCTCTGAAGGCAAAGTGAAGCTTAATGTCATTACTAGCCTGACAACATTGGAATTGCATCATCTGTCATTTGTACCAGCACCCTTGAACAGACACTGTGGTCCTAGTGTTTTATTTCAGAAAAATTGACTATCAAAAGAGAACATTGTTGAAAAGAGTTATATATCTTCTGAGATGATTTAACAAGTTAACCATACACACACACACTCTCTGTCTAAACTCCAGTGTGTTAGTTATTATGCTAAAAAACTTTTACTTTCTGTAACCTTTTCCTTTTTCTATTCTTTTCTTGTATATAGACATTAACAGTGCAACCAATCGAACAGTTGTTTTTTCTTCTATTTCTTTTTGCTGTATTTGAAATGTTTAACACCTGCTCTCCAGTCATGTCTACATCTTCAGTCGGCCATGAATGAACAACACTTCTGCTTTCTGGATCTAATAATCACAACATGTGCAGAAAGCAGATTTAAACCAGTGAGCCAGTTGACTGACCTACGGATGCTCAGGGACCTACAGCCAACCCCTTGAGTTCAGTTAAGACTGAATAGACACCTCAATCTGAAGAGGAAAACACCAGAGGTTGAGGGGCCAGGGTGGAAGAGTTAGGTTCGGTGCACATTGACCGGAATAGGCCCGTGGAGTGGAAGTGCCAGATATATGGTCCCAAGACCAGGATAACCACCCAGGGACGGAAAGGGTTAAATATATGGTGCCATGATAACCAGTATTCGACCCGAGGGGCCAGAGTGTTAAAGTTTTTGTTCTTTTTTGTTTTTTTGCAAGCAATGTAGACCTTCATACTTTATAATTGTGCAGGGTACTACTATAGCAAGAGGTTTAGTTCCGGTTTTGACTATAGTGTGTGGTCTACCACAGCATCGAACTATAATATAATATTGTATGTGTATACATATTTATTTAAACCTTATATTAATATTTATATACCTACATATTATTTATATTAAAAGGTAGAGAGGTAAAAATAAACACACTATAAAATACAATACATACATTTATTTTTAGCAATGAACACTTTGTAAGTCTTCTAGGAATGGCATGAATAGATCATTGGAATGTTTTCTTATCATCTTCCAGCAAAAATGATCAATATGTGACTGGAACACCTGACTACCAACATCTCACATTTTTTTGAGAATCACCGTTTTAGCATCCAACCATGATCACTCAATTGCCTGAGTGTCTGTTCTTGAGGGGAGGAGTACAGTAGGCCTCCACACTACACCTAGGTAAACCTCATGCTATAGTAGCACCTTCTGTAGACTTGCTCTATTTAACATTTGAACTTCTATAGCCAATTTAGCTAAGAATGTTGTAAAAGGCAAACTAATAACAAAATGCTAATAGTAAATTTAGTATTTTTTTTGTTACATAATACTTGTGTTTGTATACATGGGGATTTTCACAAACAGAATTTGTTTTTTGTTTATGCATAATTGTGATATTAATTCCTAAAAAAAAGAAAAAATACTTACCAAAGAGGATGAAGCTAGCAGCAAGGAGAGCTGCCCATCTTGACATGTGCAACTCAACTGCAATTTGATAGACAAGTGGCACAAGGAGGCTACCAAAAATTGCAGGAAGAAGACGTAGTTGACTGACAGGAACAGAATCAGGATATTCTTGAAAATAAAACAAAAAACATATAATTTACATGAATATTAGATGGATATTTGAATTTGTCTACAATTCATGTTGCCTCATCAGCTATTAGTACAAAAGCTAATAGATGATGAAAGTAGAGAGTTAACAATGTTGGTCATATATTACAAATGTTTTAACTTTTGCTTCATTCTTCATTTCAAGAAAATATTTTTTTTAACTTTAACTTTTTGATCAATTTGAATTACAATTATAATCTTGAGAACCTGCATATTTCAAGAAACAAATAACTACTTACCAGTTCCAATTTTGTCAAAACTAACATTTCCCTCAAACCCTGTATAATGACCTGAAAATGAACATTATATTCTCAACAAATATTTTGTGTGTAAATTGAAGTTATGTAATAAATAAGTGCCCGTCTAATTTATTGTATATTTTGATAACTGGTAAGTATTTACCATTATATGGGTACTTATTTATTAAATAGTATAATGTTTTCAAACTTCAATTGAACATGAATATCATAGTATCAACTTCAACGTTACTAGGCAAACGAAAACTGAAATATGCTAATATAAATTTTCTGTATAAACATTATTGTCATCAAAAAGTTTAAAAAATGCATTTTTTTAAATAAATAAAAGGAAAATAAGTTTTGCTAACCATGTAACAAATATTTTTAAACTTTATAAGTAAAAACAACAATAAAGCTGAGAATTTAAATTTTAAAAAATTTAAAAAGAAACTTTAATTAAATGATAAGTAAACATTTTGTTACCTGCTAAAGAGAGTAAGAGTTTCCCTAGTGGAGGATGTATATCAAAAAAAAAATCTTTTGAAGATATAAAGACACAAATTTGGAAAAGTGAAGTTCATCAAATCTGAAAATAAAATTTTGAAACAGATGACTCAAAAACAGTCAACAAATATATAAGTGGCCAAATTTAAGTATTTATATTTAATGTTGTTATAAGGTTCTATGAATATACAAACTACAAAAATTTACATAGGCAAAAAACAAAAGTATGAGAAATTATTGAAATATAAAAACAAAATGTCTGTCATTTGGTTTATAACTCAAATTTAGCTTGATCAGTTCTAGCAATTGCACTGATTTGTTTTCATTTCTATATTGATTACTTCTGTTAAAAAGCAAACAACTGAAATTAAAAGTTAAATGCTAAAAAGGTTGATATTTTAAATTTTAAAAAGGAAAGAAAAAAATTTATAAAAATTCCTTTTGCAAGTTAATTTGAATTTTGTCAGCAAATACTTTGTAGTAATTTTAAAAGTTAACATCTCAAAAACCTAATTATCTATTATGATATTCAAATAATAATTTTCTGAAAGTTAATCATTTTCTTAGTTTGTCAAATCCATGTTTTCTTTACCATACATATAAATTTTGGAAGAAATTTATCAGCATGGAGTGACAAATTTTATGTGGAGCATAAAATATAATTTTTGTCAATGCAGTTGACATGAGGAAAAATTGTTTTTTTAGTCAAAAAAATGTGTAAAGAAAAAGATGTGTAAAGAAACTGGTTAATTGTTAGTAAATTCATAAAATTACAAGAAATTAAGTTACTGACTTACACAACAGCATGAGGCAATCCAATTTGCCATGTTCTGGTTACAAGAGCACCAATGAAAAGTAGAATTTGAACAATGTCTACTTCCAGTTTAATAGAGAATGGTTTTGATTCAAACATTTTTTCTGAGTTTGGTACAAATCCTGGAGCTCCATCTCCCTGAAACAAATTTAATAAAGAAAATGAAAAGAAAATACACAGCTATATAAATTATTTTGTTTAATTAGTTGCTTATATTTAAAATTAAAGTTTTTAATTAATTTACATTTAATTTTTATTAACAAACAGAACACTTATCTACTAATTTTTCTTAATTGACAAGCATTATACTGAACAATTATTTGTTCATATAATGGCCAATATATCAGGATGAATAATCTCTGTAATCTAATATCAATTAGAAATTGTACTTTTTGTTTTGTTTCCATGATCTTTTGAGATAGTTGTAACTAATTTTAATACCAAAGTGTTTTTCAATTGCCTTTGGTGCAGTAAATTAAAACTAAAACATTTCTATTAGCTATTTTTTTAAAGTAAGAATAGTATATATATAGTCAATCTTTCATTTTAAAAGTTTTTGATTTATCAAATACTGAATTACTTCCACTGAGCATCTTTCTTTACTTAACTTCATCTTATGATCACTTTTTTTTTCTCTCTATAAAGGGAAAATTTTAAATACATGCATATATACTATAAGTCAAATATTATCAGCACTTTCGCTATAACATATCTGTAAATTTGTCACACTGCATTCTGCTCATGCATGTTTATAGTTGGTACTATTGTGACCACATGACCTTGCCAGCTTTCTTGTTACTAATGTACTGTAAGCATGGGCGGACAAGTATGAGGCATGAAGGAGTAGAACGTCCGTCAACCTCCACAACTGACAAGAAGATCCAGCAAGCTCAAGAGATGGTAATGGTGAACTGGCAAATTATCATCGACAAGATATTAGGTTCGCTGCAGATTAGTCATGGCCCTGCCTATCAAATCATCTATGACAAGCTCGGCTTCTAGAGTATGTGCAAGATTTGTGCCAAGAGAGCTTACCGCAAGAACAAACATCTTGAGATCTACATCGAAAAGGAAGGAGACTATGTAGAAAAATAATGAGCTTGTTTAACGCCTGCTTTTTAAAGTTTAGTGTAAATAAATTGAAGAAACAAGAGATAAGTTTTACTTTACATTTTCTCATAATTCAACTTTTGTGACTTTAGAAGACTTAGAGAATTTTTAAAGGTTATGTCTAAGAAGAGTAGACTTTAAAATTCAATGGCATTGAGTCAATGCAGATTGTGATTTATTGTGAAATACAAACCTGATTTTTTTATCTTTTTTTTTAACACGAGGACGGAGTAGTTTATAAACTGAATTGGTGGACCTGAAGGAGACTACCACTACCTTTAAATTTGTTGTTTTTCATTTTTTTTTTTTGCTTTTTTTCAGTGCAATCTTATTGGTTATTACATAAAGTTTCCGATTATCAAAAGAAAAATTGAAAAAATTTCGTTATTTATTTTAAACAATTTTAGTGGGTATCAGTTTCTCATACAACGGTATATTAAATCGATCCTCCATTTTGGAACCACTCGCATTAGGGTCACTTTGCTTTTTTTTTTTTTCCCCCCTTGTGACGAGGTGTTGCTGATGTTTTTGTCTGTTTCAAGTTTTCTTCAGTTCTTACGATGGCACCTTCCTCAGAAACCCCAAGAATGGCTTTATTAAAAAATTTCGCAAAGGACTCAGTTGTTGAATATGCGCAAGCAAAAAAGTTAATTGCACAGGATCGATTTAAGGTTGTAACTGAGCCCCTCCCCCAATTGTTTAAACGTTGAAATTTTTACAAATTTTTTTGGTCAATCGGAAAGTTTAGGATTTAATCGATAACACTGCACTGAAAAAAGTAAAAAAAAATTGATAATCAACAAATTTACAGGTGGTGGTAATGTCGTACCGGCGAGTAATTCCAAAATGGAGGATCGATTTACTATAACGTTGTATGAAAAACTGAGCCCCCACTAAAATTGTTTAAATATTGAAATTTTTCAAAATTTTGTTTGTCAATCGAAAAGTATAGGGTGTAATCGATAAGATTGCACTAAAAATGTTTTTTTAAAAAAAAATGAAAAGCAGCAAATTTAAAGGTGGTGGTAGTTTCCTTCAGGTCCGCCACTGAATTTTATCATCGCATTTCGGGTGCTAGTTTTCGTTTTTATCATTCCTGGCGCAAGATTTTAACAATTCGGATCATTTTTAATTTTCGTTTTAAAATTCTTATTGGACATAGAAGATGAACAATTAAAGTTTAAATGATAATCGGAGACAAACCTTAATCATGAAAGCTTGATTTTGTCAATTCCATTAAAAATAAGGAATTTAAGAATAACAAAGTAATAACAACATCAAACAAACTTCAAATATAAAAAAAAACACGCGTCATGTGCTTTTCCTTTTCTTTACATCCCAGTTTTCTTTTTCAAAGTAAAAACTTTTGTTCGTTCTAGAGATATTTTGAAATTTTAAAATTTTTAAAATGTTTGGTTACATTGTTATTTTATGCTTATTGAAGGAAAACAAAATTTATTTACAAAGCATAATTTATTCACTGATCAAATACAGATCTTTAAAAAAAAGGAATTACTTATTTCCATATTTTTTTATTATGTTGCTTTAATTTTGCCTTAGCCTTTTTGTACATTTTTTATTTTATTAAACTATGCAATCATTGTAATTTACTAAGCGCAGCTTAGATGTGGCACAAGGCCGAACGTATGGGGCGCCCAGTGAGGATCGAACTCACTATTTAATTGCAATAGTTCTAGCGAGACAAGCTTGCTAACCATTACACCACCTCGAACTATGCAATCATTTTACTTTTCGTGTTAATTTTACTTTTAATATCCAGTTCCAGATCATTCATTAGCGATCCGAAAAGGAATTTGAATTTAAAAAGAAGCAAAAAGTAGTAATAAAAAAAATCATTACCTGATCTCGTTCTTTGGGTATAGAATTAGTATCACTTTTACTACCTCCGTTGCCAAGTGATGGTGTATTCATTGTTTCTTCTTGAAATACATAAGCATTAATTCTATTTTCTTTGTAGAAATTAATTAGAGCTTTCTATCTGCATTCTCACAACTTGTTTCTCAGAGACTAAGACAAAATCTTTAAAAAAATTACGGTGTAACACAAAAATAATTCCTCGTGTAATATAACCAATCACATTATTTCAAAATATTCACTACACGAATAATAAATATTTTTTATAATGTTTATGTATGCGATATGACAATTTTGCATATTCATCCACTCTCTTTCTCTCTCTCTCTCTCTCTCTCTCTTCCTCCCTCCCCTCTCTCTTAATTTAAGTTAAGGTGTTTTGATAGGAATGAGGAATGTTAATGTTTTTTGACTTTTTGAGTGTATTTTTATTAGAAGAAAATTGTTATGGCTGCATAATACTCCAACTACAACATTTAAATTTTGCATGTATGGCACAAGGATTTTGGTTGCAATAAAAAACACAAACGATATTTTTTTTAAACAATAACATTAACAAGAATGCATAAACAATATACATTTTTAGTCACCAGACAAATTTCAAAGAACAATTTTGTTGAAAAACTCCAATGACAAAAACTGATACATTATGGAATAAGTTAGTTTATTTGCCTGCAGAAGATATTATTGAAATTGAATAATGAATATGGAGTCCAAAGTTCTGTATCAATATTCTTAAATGAATTTATGTTGTGCAGATTTGTTGGTGTTATAGTCAATTGGAATTTGAATATTTCTAAAATTTTATCTACCTTACCTTTATCTATTGCTGGTAGCTGGAACCAAATACATCTTTACTGTGTTGTTAAGTATTTCAGTTTATTAAACTGAAATACTTCTGGATGTTGTTTTCAGGCAGGGACGGTCAGCCATGTCTGGTACAAGGCCAAATCACAAACATAGCCAACACTCTCCACAACTTAACACGTTTATCAGATATCATCAGAAGGTTCGAAGAATAAAAATATTTCGCTTGTATGTTTAAAGCACATTTTCCTCTCATTCACATTCATATTAGAAGGCATGAACAGTAAAATGTTGATTAAAAATATGAGTTTTGATATAATTTACATTTCATTGAAAAAACATATTTTCCTCTCATTCATTCACATTCAATATAGACAGAATAAATTATCAAATATAGATTGAAAAATAGCAGTTTTGATATGTTTTCATTTAATTGAAAAAGCGCATTTTCCTTTCATTCATTCACATTCAATATAGAAAGCATGAAAAATGTAAAGTGTTTATAGCAGTTTTTGTATAATTTCATTTTATTAAAAAAGGCACATTTTTCTCTTATTCACATTCAATATAGGTGGAATAGAATGTAAAATATTGACTGAAACTAGCAGGTTTTGTTAAATTTCTTTTCATTGAAAAAGCCCATTTTTATTTCATTCATGCACATTCAATACAGAAGGAATCAATTTTAAAATATAGATTGAAAATAGCAGTGTTGGTATAATTTCATTTCATGAAAAGTTACATTTTCCTCTCATTTATTTGCATTCAATATAGAAGTTATAAAAAGAAAAATGATGATTGCAAATAGCAGTTTTTTATAATTTCGAAAACGCACATTTTCATCTCCTTCATATCCGAGGCGTAAATTATAAAATGTTGATTGAAAATAAGTGGTTTGGTATAATTATATTTCATTGGAAAAGCATATTTTCCTCTCATTCATTCACATTCAATTTAGAAGGCATGAAAAGTAAAAAGTGCATTGAAAATAGAAGTGTCATTATAAATTCATTTAATTGAAAAAGCACATTTTTCTCTCATTCATTCACATTCAATATAGAAGGTATTATATGTAAAATGTTGATTGAAAATTGGTGTTTTCATTAAAAAGCACATTTTTCTCTCATTCATTCATTCATTCATATTCAATATAGCAGGCATAAAATATAAAATATAGATTGAAAATAGCAGTTTTGATATAAGGACATTTTCCTTTCAATCATTCACATTCAAAATAGAAACCATAAAATGTAAAATGTTTGTTATGGTTTCTAAAATGGCGAGTGTTCTAAAAATAGAAAAAGATAGACACACTGACGCCATGAATTCAAAATTGGGCGGCAAAATAAGGAGCCGTTTCTTTTGGTAGGAGTAAGGGTAAGAAGTAGGAGTTAAGGACAGTAGTTTTGTGTAGGAGATTTGAAAAGAGGAGGACGGTAGTCAGTTGACGACTAGAGTCCAGAAGGGATAGGCTCGTTTACTACTAGCATCCCACAGTGAAGAGAATTTAGCTAGTCTGCTCCTGCATCCACACAAAATTTAAAGGTTGTAACTTGATGTAAAAACCTAAAGTTTTATACCAAAAATAAACATCATTAATTCAAGTTTGTGTTATCTTTTAATTATACCAAAACAAAGCGACACAACAGTGGTGACCCCGACATACGAACAGAAAGCAACTTCATATACAAAATATATATATACACATATAAATGGATAAATTGAGCAGACAGGAGAGGAAACGACTGATCAAGTCAATATCAAGGCACAGGAATTTATGGAAACTGCTGTAAATGGATGGTTTACGATATTAGAAGTCCAGTTTCACTTGCGAAATGTGACAACGTCGAAAACAAAGTTTTATACAGTAATATCGTCGTTACCAGCCGAAGAAGTGGGTAAACTACCAAATGCTACCCTCACATCACAAGACTACGAGGAATTAAAACGGACTCTGATAGAAGCTCACGAACAAACAAAACCGGAGCTTCTAGAAAAATTAATGTCGGCTACGACTATTTCAGGACGACCGACGACATATTTGCACGAAATGCTATCCGTAGCTAAACGGATAGGTATTAGCGACGACATTGTGAGACACAAATTCCTTCAGGCATTACCGTCAACAATAGCTCCAGTAATAGCCTCGCAAAAATATTTAAACCATACCCAACTTGGTAGGTTAGCAGATGAACTGATGCCATTATTGAATAACGATAAGGCATTTGTTGTTCAGCGACCCTTATCTACTAAGAATAACTCACAAACAAATTATAAAGGAAAATACAGCCAAGACACTTCAGTGCCACTAAATGTCAGGCCGTATCGGACAAATATTTGCAGAGCACATATTTATTTCGCCAATGAAGCAAGAACATGTAAATCTTGGTGTAAATGGCCCAAAAAGAACAATCTACAAATGTTGCCTAGTTCCCGACCAGCAACACTTACGGGAAGTGATTCGGAAAACTAATAGGGCGAACAAGTTCAGTCCCACGAGGTTCGCCGCTATTAGAAATTACCGCAAAATTAGGGGCTACCAAATTTATTGTAGATACTGGCGCAAGTATCTCAATATTGTAGATACTGGCGCAAGTATCTCAATATTACCAACTTCTTCAGTAAATGGTATTACATTAAAACTGACTCCCATATCACTATCCAATGCAAATGGGGAGAAAATAAAATGCTACGAACAAGCGAGTTTGGAAATTGGAATACCCAGTTTAAGGAGATCTTTTACTTGGACATTCGTGGTCGCTGATATCACCAACTCACTCCTTGGACTGGATTTCCTCAACAAGTTTGATCTAATAGTAGACTGCAGTAACAAAACCATTTACAATCCTACAACAACCCAGAGAAAGAGTTTTAAAATATCTGCATCAGCGGTGAATCTAGTCGTAAATGAAACGGAGCTCCCGTCATTCATACGGAACATGATTAAAGAAAAATATCCAAACCTAATCACACCACATAAGAACAGTAACAAAAAACACTGCGGCGTCTACCACAGAATTGACACAGGAAGCCATACGCCAGTATTTGCAAAACCCAGGCGGCTTAATGTAGAAAAACTGGAAACCGCGCGTAGCGAATTTAAAACCCTACAAAAAGACGGAGTGATCTCCCTTTCCAAAAGCGAGTGATCTAGCCCACTACATATAGTATCTAAACAAAGCGGAGGATTTAAATGTTGTGGAAACTATCGTTCCCTCAATAGCATAACCAAGACTGTCAGGTACCCTATACCAAATATAAGCTCTTTTTCAGCAAAACTTGCGAACAAACGACGATTCTCCAAAATCGATTTGATTTCAGCCTACCACCAAATTAAAATGCACCCGGACGATATAGCAAAACTGGTCTTTATGAATATAATTATTTATATTAATTTGGATTAAAAAATGCGTCAGCTACATTTCAATGGTATATGGACAAAATCTTTGAAGACATTGATTGTGTTTATATATATATATATATGACATTGTAATTTTCAGCAATGATGAGATTTCTCATAAAAAAGACATTGAAACTGTTTTTAATATTTTAAATGAACACAATTTAAAAATGTCAGTCACAAAATCTGTTTTCAATGTGACTTCCCTAGATTTCTTAGGCTTTCATATTAGCGTAGATGGCATTAAACCTACAACTAGTAAAATAGAAGAATTAAAATCTTTTCCTTATCCTAAGGACGCAAAAGGGCTACGCAGATTTCTTGGAATGGTAGGATTTTATAGAAAATTAATACCAAAATTTTCATAGATAGTCTTACCCCTATCTGAGAGAATGAGGTTATCCCCTAAAGGCTCGTTCACATTAGATGAATCTGAACGACAATCTTTCAATTCAGTAATTAAGGAACTTAATGATACATCCTCATTAGCTCACCCTGAACCTAACTTCACAAATTATCAATTAGTCACTGACAGTAGTAATTATGCTGTCGGTGCAGCATTGCACCAAGTGGTGGAAGGAAATCCAATACCGATCGGATTTTTCTCTAAAAATTAGCACAAACACAAATGAGATATTCTACATTCGATCGCGAACTTTTAGCAGCTTATTTATCAGTGCTGCACTTCCGTCACCTCATAGAAGGTCGCCAAGTGCTACTTTTAACTGGCCATAAGCCATTGTGTGGTTCATTTTATAGTTTAAATCCCGCTAAATCAGACAGACAACGACAATTAGCTATCCTGACAGAATTTATTTCAGATATTGAACATGTAAAAGGTAGTCAGAATATAGTTGCTGATTGTCTATCCCGACCAACTCCTGCTGTACAAATAGATGCGTGTGATTTACCAGCACTTGCAGAAGCACAGGCATGATACAGAAATTCAATCTTTTCAGGACTTAAAAAAATTCACCATAGCTGGAAATAACCAATCTTTATGGTATGACTTATTAACGTCTTACCCCAGACCTTTTGTTCCATCTAAATTGCGTGAGTCCATATTCTATAGTATCCATTCCATCAATCACCCTGGTATTAAATCATCCATTAAGATGATTAAAGCTAGATATTACTGGCCAAACATGGATAAATCAATCAAAGACTTTTGTGCATCATGCACAGCCTGCCAACAAGCAAAGGTCTACAAACATAGAAAATCATCTATACAGACATTAGAAATACCATCAGCTAGATTTCACACAGTCTACATAGATATAGTAGGACCACTCCCACCAGCAAAATGCCCAAATAGCAGTTACATCAGCCCATATAGATATATCCTCACACGTATTGACCGCACAACTCGTTGGGTAGAAGCAAAACCCATCAGCGAAATCACTGCAGCTAGTGTAGCTGAGGCTTTTATAAACACGTGCGTCACACATTGGGGTGTTCCGCTGCATGTTATAACCGACAGAGGCCGACAATTAGAAAGTGAGTTGTTTAGTGAAGTAGCAAAAATAATTGGTTTTTATAGACTACGTATGATAGCTTATCATCCTCAATGTAATGGTTTGATTGAGAGAATGCACAGGACCATTAAAACTGCTATTATAGCACGAAAAGGGTTCTGGCTCTCAGCTCTTCCAATAGTACTTATTAGGATTCGCAGTATACCCAATAACTCTGATTTTTCTCCTTTTTATGCTGTTACAGGCGCACAATGTTTGCTACCACAGCTACTAATAGATAGCACAAGCGAGGAGGCTATAACTCAAGGTTCACAAGAGATTTACATAAAACCATGTCACAAATTGATGTGAGAGACTTCAGCAAAAGAGTTAATAAGTCCGCAAAATCTTATGTCCCAGAAAAACTTCAAACTTGTGATAAAGTTTGGATTAGAGTGGACCGTGTTCGAAGACCAGTGGAGGCATCCTATTCAGGTCCCTACACAGTCCTTCAGCGAACACCTAAATATTTTCTGGTTAAGATAAATAATGATATGGATACTTAAGTTTCTGGGGACAGGTTGAAACCATATATAGAAGTACAAAAACAAATAGTACAGAAACAAGTAGAAGAACAGATGAATAAAACCAAAAGCTTAGTGATTCAGAACAAGAAATATATACAAGAAATAAAAAAGAAGATTCTCCCATGATAAATACAAAATCTCGTTCAGGTCGAACAGTTTCCTGGAAGAAATATAACGAGTACTATTATTATTAGTACACTCCCTTCTAAAGGAGGAACTTCTGTTATGGTTTATAAAATGGCGAGTGTTCTAAAAATAGAAAAAGATAGACACACTGACGCCAAAAATTCAAAATTGGGCGGCAAAATAAGAAACCATTTCTTTTGGTAGGAGTAGGAGTAGGAGTAAGAGTAGGAGTAAGAAGTAGGAGAAAAGGACAGTAGTTTTGTGTAGGAGATTTGAAAAGAGGAGGACTAGAGTCCAGAAGGGATAGGCTCGTTTACTACTAGCATCCCACAGTGAAGAGAATTTAGTTAGTCTGCTCCTGTATCCACACAAAATTTAAAGGTTGTAACTTGATGTAAAAACCTAAAGTTTTATACCAAAAATAAACATCATTAATTCAAGTTTGTGCTATCTTTTAATTATACCAAATCGAAGCAACACAACATGTTCATTGATAGTAGCAGTTTTGCTATGAGCTCATTTCATTGAAAAAGCAAGTTATTTTCCCATTCACATTCAATATAGAAGGTATAAATTGTAAAATGTTGATTAAAAATATAAATTCTGGTATCATTTTATTTCATCAAAAAAGCACATTTTTGGGTCATTCATTCACATTCAATATAGAAGGCATAAAATATAAAACATTAATTGAAAATAGCAGTTTCGTTAGAATTTCATTTCATTGAAAAAGCACATTTTTCTCTCATTCATTCAAATTCAATATAGAAGGCATAAAGTGTAAAATGTTGATTGTAAATAGCAGTTTTGTTATAATTTTATTTAATTGAAAAAACATTTTCATCTTATTTATTCACATTAAATATAAAAGGTATAAAACATAAAAGGATGATTGAAATATGAAATATATTGGGCATAATTCATAAAATATTGTTTGAAAATAGCAGTTTTAGTATAATTTTATTTTATTAAAAAAGCACATTTTCCTCTCATTCATTCACATATAATATAGAAGGCATTAAACTTGAATTGCGACAATTTTATTTTCTGCTTTTGTAATTAATTATTTTTATTATTATTATAAAGACTCTTTCGTAACTCATCCAGACATATTCAAATTTGTACTTATGACCAAAAGAAACGCTCATATTCCAAATAAGGAATTTTTGAAATAAATCCTAAAGCCATAAGGATTAAGCGTTTATACAATTTAAATACAAATTTTTCGCTTTAATAATTTTTCGTTTTTTATAATTTCTTTTTAATAATTTCAAAAAATTCAACCGTGAAACTATTTTTCAGTAAATATTAAAAATAATTACCATTCAGTTGAAATTCAGAAAAATAATTTTTACATTCTCCCAAGACAAAAAATGCGATGAAATCCTAAAAGTTTATCGCATATGAAGAAGTTAAACAATAGAAATACACTTTTCAAATTCTGAGACTGAACGAAAAAATTACAAAATTAGAAACAGTTTCAGAAATGATATATTACTACATGTCCTAGTTGTGGACATTACCATAAAAAAATTACAACTCACACTTGATATATTCAAGTGTTTACAGCAAATAGTTATACAAGAAAGTTTAAGAATTACACTTGATACACTTATCAAGTGTCTACAGCAAATAGTTTAAAAATCAAAAATAAAACAGCTATAGACCCTCTAATTTTGTTATCAAACATTATATATTATATATGTGGGCCAGAGAGGCTGCTCATTTTTTTTTTTTTTTACAAGAATAGCATTTTCTATTAAACTAGGTATTTCTATTAATAGTAGAATCAGGAGAAAAATACTTTACTTCATCAACAACAACTTGCGTTTGATGGCCGTGTGTCAATGACAATTCCATAGGATAAAGATGTTTGATGGAATGAATCTGAATACTACCATCACCTTTTTTAACATTGGCTGAACGCACATTACCATCGTCACCAATTATCAAATCTATGACCCTATCCAAAAGCCAATAGGGTCGAGTTTTAGCAGGATTTTTAACAAGCACTACGTCATCAACTTTCAGTTTATTAACAAATTGCTGTTGATGTAGGTTTTTGCATTGTTCTCTCAAGTTAAGAAGGTATTCATCATACCAAAGTTGTTAACGGTCATGTCACGTTGAATACACCGGTTCCCGCTCGATCACCGAAGTTAAGCAACGTTGAGCCTGGTCAGTACTTATGTGGGTGACCACTTGGGAATACCAGGTGCTGTTAGCGTTCACTGATGTGCGTTGTGGTGCGGTGGATGTCGGCTTGGAGGGGGAAATCGGTGAGCCGAGTTCCAATTTCAGTCGAGCACACTGCACTCACTTGCGCACTAGTACCCTTGGGAAAGGTATTAATCCGTCCGTTCCCTCCAGTTATGGGTTAAATAACGGGGTAGGACTTGGGACCCTGCCCTTAAACAAATCCCAATGAGACTTGCTCCGTCAGGGAGGAAGCCCGCTCAACCCGACTAGGGTGAATGCGACATACATACATATTCATCATACCAAAGTTTGTGAAAGTTTTTCAGTAATTTATCTCTATTATCAAGAGACATTACAGTGTCTAGTCTATTAGGAGTTATAATGCAATCATTACTTTTTTCTATTTTGAGCATTAGGCCTTCTTTAGCATACGGATTGATGAAAATTAATAGGTGAAATGATATCTACACCAGAATCAGACGAACATCTGTAAGTAAGAGGTCTTGAATTAATTGCACTTGGAATATTTGATAACAAAGTCAGCAGCTCATAAAATTCATCTTGGTTCTACCTATAGATTTATATAAACATTTTTTTTTTATGGTTTTAATCATTCTCTCCCACACGCAACCAAACCATGGGGAATATAGCGGAATAGTAAGATGTTTAATCTGGAAAATTTCAAATCTATTTTGGTAGTCGGAAGAATTTAAAAACTGATTTATAATGTTACAACCAGAAATGAAAGATCTAGAATTATCACTATATAAGTATTCAGGAATAACATACAGATTCGAAAATCTGATCAAAATTAAAACAAAAGATTTCATGTTCATATCCTCCAACAGCTCAATATGTATAGCCCTTACATTAAGGCATGTGAATACAAGCAAGTAAAGTTTTATATTTTCTTCTTTCCTGTAGATCCATAAAGGTCCAGTAAAATCCATTCCAGTATGAAAGAAAGGCCTCACTAAATTTACCCTATACTTTGTAAGATTTGTTAACTTAGGGTATTTATACACACAAAGCAACCAGCCAAGTAAACTATAACATATTGTCTAGCTCGGGGAGTTTAATAACCGTTTAATCTCAACCGTACTACGGTACTTTGTCATTTTCTCTCAGACATTTTAAATAACTCACAGGCCACTTTACAGGATCCTCACTTATCCACACTGAGCCTCTTACCCAAAAGTCAAAACAGGACTTAAATTTCTTGTTAGATAGACCTCTAGTTATAATGTCAGCAGGATTTTGCAATGAAGGAACGTACCTAAAACATAGGTTTACACCATATTTAGAAGATAATTCTTCCCTATACAGGCTAATATCTTTTAGTCTGTTGCTGACAAAAGTATTTTTGCGATTAACTTTGGATGATAACAGCCAAGCTAAGACGACTTGTGCATCTACAGCCATAAAAACGTTTTTAATTTCAAGTCGGTAAATTATATTAAATAGGCTTTTTAAACACTTAATTGCCAGATATACGGGTAACAATTCCAAAGTAGGATGAGATTTCTGAATCATAGGGGCTACTTTAGATTTGGCAAAAAAAAAAGAGAAGATTTTCCATTTTATACAAGATAAATAGCACAGCCATAGGCAGATTTAGAAGCGTCACAAAATACAAATATATCAGTAGATAAATCATCCCTATACACAAATCTAGGAAATGCAAATTTCCTTAACATGGTTAATTCTGGAGCTAAATTTCTCCATTCTTTAACCTTGTCAGCTGGTATTATATCATCCCAGCCAAGCTTTAATTTCCACAAATCACGTAGTAATAATTTTCCTCTCACTGTCACAGGTAAACATAATGAGAGAGGATCAAATACCCCAGCAGTTTGAGTCAAAATCTTCCTTTTAGTATTTGCAGAAGAATCGATTATTTTAACGTTCAGCATTAAAACGTCTTTTAGATAATCATAATTATAACCTAGCATTTTAACCAGGTCACTGCCATGCTCTATCATAGTATTGTCAGCAACCATTTGTTTCCTTAGTTTGTCTGAATTTGAATTACAAGATCTAAGGTGAAAATTACCTTCACCCATTATACTAGAGTCACAATAGCTTTTCTATAATGAATCAGGAGAATTACTAGTGAAAATTAAATTATACACATAAAATCTTGTGCTTAACATCTCACATTAGTTGTACGAATAACTTTTTAAATGGAATTGTATTAAAAAGTTAAGTATAAAGGGGCTAGCCACAAATCCAAAAATTAACGTTTTATATCTGAAACAGACCAACTGATCCCCAACTTTCATAAAAAAAAAAAACAGAATCTATTCTTATCTTTTTCAGTTTTTAATTTAATCATTAGGAATGCTTTGCGGATGTCAGCTAGAAATACATATTTGTTTCTGCTGAAATAAATTAAAATATTCAGCATATTTATGATTAAATTTATCCCTGGATAAACAGCTTTGTTTAAACAAGGAGCACCGTTTGTTTCCAACGAACAATTAAAAACAGGCCTAATTTTCTGGTTATCATAGCCGCACAAAGATTCTTTAAGGCGAGAAATGGATTAGGATCTAAAACAAAATTAACCCAGTTGTTAATATTTGGATTGTGAGCCGCGACCATAGTATTAAAGTTGTAGGAATAGAACAAGCTATCCACCCCCGGTTACAGGTTATTCAACTTGGATTATTCCAACATAAACGCATTAGCTAATCAGTGCTCTAGATTGCAGTTTAAGCAATCCCATTGGCTCAGACTCATTTTTGCGCCTAAAATCTTACGGCCTGTTTTGAGCCGATTTCGAATCTCTGAAAAGTATATAAGCTGGCCCTTTGGGACCCATGCTTTAGTGATCCCCAGTCTCCCACAACTATGTTTAACGTAATCTCACCAAGAGACTTAGATTTTTGATCAATAAAAGTTTTTACATCAAACTTCTTTTTAGGGAGATTTTCAAATGATAAGGCCAGATTTTCCAAGATTTTAGCAGAAAAATATGACGTCTGACTTCCAGTGTCTCTCAAACAATTAAATTTAAAGGTATTTTTATTTTTAATTACCATAACCTGAACGATTGGAAGGAGAAGGTCATGTTCTATAAGAGCCGAGCCCAAACAAATATTTGAAGAAGTAGAGACCTTATTAGGACAAAGTGCCCAAAATGAGTTTTTTCATTACAAAATTTACATGGTTTAAAAAACTTTTTGACACCTAAACATTGTTTAGATGAGTGACCTGGTCTGGCGCAACGGCCACATAAACCTAGATCCTTACATCTTTTTAATTTAGTTTCTACTGAGGGATATTTACTACAAACAGACATTTCATGAAAGTTTGTCAGACATAAATAACATTTATACTTCTTTTTGGTAACAATGTATGGAAAATTTTCAGGTATGTTTTACTAGACTTGTGACCTTGAGTAATAACAGGTTTATTATGAAGGAGAAACATGGGTATTCTGTAAAGAAGTATATTCTAATTTCTTAATAATGTCCGAAAACTGATACAGGATAAAATTTAGACTGGGATAAGTGGTACCAGCCAGATTTATAATTTCACTTTTTAATATATTGGGTAATTTATCAAAAATTATGTGGCTCATTAAATCACAACCAGCAGTTCCCTCGTCGAAAAAATCTAAATCAAAAGAGGACTTAAGCTCAATTAAATCAGCTTTCAGTTTTGTGAAAAATATTTTAACTGGCACAAGGTCATGGTCACTACTAAATTTAATATTTAAAATATCATTAAAAATGCATTTTTTAATAAGACCTAAATCTAAAAATTCAGATTTTAGAAGGTCTATAGCAATAGAATAGTTTACATCTGAAATTGACAGATGTTGAATAACTTGTAAAGGATAACCTCTTAGGTAACCTTTCAAAATTTGTAATGTGCATGAGTTGGCCTTAACGTTAGACATAAAGTTTTCAAATTGAGTTAAAAAAATTTTAAAAGCAAACTTATCTTGCTCGTTTCCCTGGAAAACAGGACAGCTCATTTTCGGCAACATGCATCATGGGAGGTATTTCTAGAGTCGGTTGACTGGGCCCTTGAAGAAGTTTCCGCATCAATTCCAAATGTCGTCTGCATCTCTACAAGCTTCGTCTCGATCCTTCTCCGAAAAACAACACTTCCATCCACTACATCGTTGCAGTCGTCTGCATCTTGATCTTTATCCAATATGAAGATTTAGCAGTTCATCAATTTTGCTGTCAATTTTTTCCAAGAAGGAAAATATGCCTTTTTTAAAAACACAAAATGATTGTTCATTTTCCTCGTCAATAGAAAATGAACCAAAATTACGGCTAACAGTAGCCTTTAAAAACTCAATGTTCTTAATTAACTTGGCACAACTCTTCTTAAATTCTGTACCCATATTAATACAAATATAAAAATAAATCTATTACGACAAACGCTTACCTATTTGGATCAGACCACTATAAAACTTAGCTTAGCAATATAAAAATAAGTGCAGGCTTTCTTATAAAAATAAAAAGACCGAAAACTTTTAAACAAAAAGCCTATCCTTTTGAGGAAAAACCAGATAGCTATTAAGCAGAAAGCCTAGTCTTTAAGCAGAAAGCGTAGACTTTTATGCAGAATGAAAAAAAATCTGTAAAAAATATTCATTTATGCAGAATAAAAAAAGATTTATCAATCTTTTAAGCAGAGTAAAGAATTAATTATAAAAAATCTCTGCGATTTTAGAAAGTTGCTGTTACCGTTATCGAAATAAGAATTATAAATTCTGAGAGTCCAATCCAAAAAACAATCTTTATTAATTTTAAAAGAACAATAATATACAATAAAAGGTAAAAGGCTCTTTAAGCTAGTACGATAAACGTTGTAACAGATTTTTACAAATGTTCACGAAAAAATAAATATTAAAATTAGTTAAGAAAGACTGAAATGGTATAAGTTACTTCCCTTTAACTGTTTGTATACATCAGATAATAATAATTTTTCCGTTAATTACACTAACGGAAACAAATTACATTGTCTTTTACTTATCAAAAAGGCAGTATTATTAAAAGCTCAATATTTAATTTTGAGTTATATTATATTAAAGATTTTACACATAGAAAAACTTTACTGATGTTTTTTTTCTAAAATAATATGTATATACGTAAATTAAATACGCATAAATGTAAACAAAGGGTTATATTCACCCTATTATTTAAAATATTTAAGTGACTTTTATATTATAGACTGAAAGTCTAAAGAGCCATTTACATTCAAGTTATCAAAACAATAATTTTAACTTGAATAAATTACATATTAACACAGTTAATATGTATAAATATTGATATAGAGGACATTTGTAATACGTCTTAGCGATTTACAATAATTCTACCTCTTTTAAGTTAATAAATTTAAGTTACGAATACATTTTTTCGCATCTTAGAAAATTACGATTTATTCGGAATATCCGAAGAGATCGAAGAAAATCCGAATAGTTTGTGACGCTCGGATTTTATTTTGACAAGCTTACGCAAACGAAAAATTTTGTAGACGATAATTTTTTCCGCATTGCGCCAGATTTTGAAATTAGTGCATATGACCACGGAAGCGTTCATTTCCAAGGACATATTCAAATTTGTACTTATGACCAAAAGAAACGCTCATATTCCAAATAAGGAATTTTTGGAATAAATCCTAAAGCCATAAGGATTAAGCGTTTATACAATTGAAATACAAATTTTTCGTGACAAAAACTTATAATTGAAAAAATTCAACCGTGAAAATATTTTTCAGTAAATATTAAAAATAATTACTATTTAGTTCCATTTTTTTTTTTTTTTTTTTTAGACTTATTATAAACTTATGAACAAGAGCAGAACACACACAAGATCGAATCAAAAGTCACCTACCTTTCGTTGATGTCGTCTATGGTCGTCCGGTTGCTTTCTATTTTCGTCTTCTTTTTTCTTTTTCTTCCTCTATCTAGTTGTTTTAATTCCGTCGAATTTCAATTGTCGCCGTGGTAACCAAGTTCGCATCTATCTGTTTTGTTGTTGTTGTTGTCTTAAAACAGCAAGTCACTAGGCACCAATTTGCGTATGTTATATATCGCCGTACGACGACAAAATAACGAGAACACGCATATATAAAAATATAAGGTTATATTTTTATTCTTGACGACGAACCCGTGTGGAACAGAGAATGGAAGAGTGAGAGCGCACATAGAATGGGTCGACGGGAGTGTAGTTTTTGCCTGTGGTGTCCCTCTGCTTCCACTGGCCGTTCTCTGCTGCGAATCCGTGTGTCGAGGTCTTTTTATAGTCTTCTATAACCGGGACTTTCCTTCCGGTTTTGCCTCGCCCACGCAACGCCTACGTAATGCCAAGAGACACCTGTTCTGTTTGCCTCCGTAGTCATTTCCGCCGCTGTCGGAAATAAGGTCAAACGACATCCGCTCCAGGCCCCGACAGGATGTATTTCTCAAACACCTGTCTTGTCGTTCGCCGACCCCTTCACCGACGGGAAACACCATCGCTTGCATCAACCTTCCTCGGGTGGGGCCAGATTGTTATATTACATCAGGCACTAAGTTCATTCTCATAATTAATTTTCACACAAAAGTATTATATTGAATTCCATATAAACAAGGTTTCCAGAATGATTAAAACAAATTGAAAAAGTTCATTTTCATGTTAAAATATTACAGTGGAATTCAATATAAAAGATGTATTTTTGGGTACTTAGCTTTAACAGGAGAAAGAGTCTTGGCAATCATCTGTTATTAATTTATTATCATGAAATGTGACATCAGTGAAGCATAGTCTTTGCTTTTATTCTCTCTGTGTTTGGCTTTCTTGTGATTATTAAACTGGGTGAAATAAATAAGTGAAGTTTGTAGTGACATAGATTTAGTTAGCAGCAGTTAAGTTAGCACAGCATGATAAAGATGTGGGCCAGTGTTGTTATATTTCATGGCGAATGTACAGGGGCATCTGCTTTCAGGCTGAACTGAAATTGTAGCTAGGTTGTCTTGGTTAAATAAATAGTAGCAGAAGTGGATCAAAACGCCTCAGTGAGAAAATTACATTTTGTGCAGAAATATTTTTGTGAAATTAGTTAGCCAATCAGATTGTGAGCTTTAGAAAAATTAAGAAAACTGACTGGAGCCTGCTCTCAAGAAAAGTGCACAAAATTTGACTAGTAAAAATACTGCGATAAATAATTTGTTGCCAATTGTGAAGAAAAGAAAGTTATTCTTATTTTGTATTTACCACTTGTTAAAAGTTGATTGAAAAACATATTTTCACATACTTTCATTAATATTTATATTTAGAATTTATTAATTTAAATCATATGATTTAAAAAGCACATTTCTTTCATATTCAATCTAAAAAGCATAAAAAGTAAAATTTAATTGAAAATAGCACATTTTGGTATAATTTCATTTAGATTCAGTACAAATTTCAGTACATTAACTAGTAATGTGAATTGAAGTAAAAGAACTTACTTTAATTTTAGTCAAATACATTGCCTGTATGATAAAAAATAAAAAGTTAATTGAAAAAGTTAATTTTTTCATACTTTCATTGTTAATTATATTAATGCTATGGGGACTTACCCACATGACACTTGAACTTGTCCAAAATATATATAAGTAGCAGTTCTGCTTTGTAGAAGCAAAGAGTAAGAGTAAGTGATTTACTAACGTGCGTTTGACCAGGACATACTCATTACTTTCTTCAAAAAGAACTTTATTTTCAGAGTATTGTTTGAAATCCCCATTTGTTTTTGATTTTTGGTTTCTTTCTTTTTGTTTTCAGTCCTTTTATTTATGATTTTTCTTTTTACTCGGCTTTGGCTGTTTTATTTTGTTTATTTGGCTTATGAAACTATTGCTTTATATTTTTTAATTTTTATTTCAATTGTTAGTTTTTACCCAGTTTTGACCACGATGTTGGTTTTTTAAAACCAAGTCTTCCCAGATTACAATTTTATTATATTTTTGTTGACAAGTACACGTTCTTATTGGATGTTTTTTATCTGTGAATTCTTGTGGCGATACCAACCGAACAAAAGCGATGGACCGGATGTTTGCTCTCTCACGACAAAAAGGCAAATGACCAAAAGTCGTCGCTGCGCATCCGGGTTCGCGCAGATGTTCCGGTTAAAAAATAAAAATTAATCAAATATCAAATTTCCATTTCGCGAGCCTACGCGAATTTTATTTATCAGCCAATGGGGAGCCCAGAATCAAATTCACGTGTGAAATCCCAAACGAGCTGCTTTTGATCCAAAAAGCAGATATAAAAAGCCGAGACAGAGAACAGACAGACAGACAGACCGACGGACAGAAGAGCGTGATTAGTACCTCCCTTGACCAAGTCAAGCGGCTACTATGTTCGCCTCCCTACACCTCTCCTTACTTTCTTCCCTGTCTCAAAAGTACTTACTGACCTAAGGAGCGAATACATCAAAGACATTCCTTACGTACAAGACGCCTCCACACTGCTTTAAGTATCGAATTCTCCTTGTCAGCCTTCTATTGCCAAAATGAACAACATTCCTAAGCCTTAAATCTCTTTCAGCTTATTATTTGCCATGAACATTTAACCTCCGTTAGATCTATATTCAAGCATTACTTTAATTGTAAAAACATTAATTGATATGTATATATATATATATATATAAATGTTATTTTTCAACTCAATTTGCTTTTCTTGATTTTATAATCATTTATGACTTATAGTGGGCTATCTACCACAAGGCCTAATTCCGTTAACCTGCAACAGTATACAACTACCCTTCACTAGAACGGACTCCCACTACAACGGAAAAAGAATAGATAACTAACCCACTATATACTTTCCCCTCCTTAAGTTTTTTATTTTATTGCTGTCTAAGGTTATATTTCTTATTTACTTTCCCATTCAGTGCTACTTTTTGTAATTTAATTTTTAGTTTGTTGCTGGGTCGTCGGATGAAGTCGATCCTTCAAACTTGAATTTTGATAAGTGTGAACAGTCAAGACAATGAGGAGACAAAGGCAGAGGTAAAAACAATAACAACCTTGTTTTTTATTTATGTAAGTTGGTACAAGTTGTTGTTCGGGTAGGCTCCATGTCCGGAGGGTAGTAGCCGCTAAGGAGTTGGTGCGGTGAGCGTTGAGACCTCGTCCGGTGCCGGGTCGAGATGAGGCGTTCGCAGCGGTAGATGGTCGGCTGGATGATGCTAGAAGAGTCGCCTGGCTGTTTCGGGACGTTCCGTCTTCGGGCCCGGGTTGAAGTGACGAGCGTGGAAACGAGCTTGTGCCAGTGGGGGGCGCTTGGAGAAAGGCAGTCCCTAAACAGGACCGAGTCAAGCTAAGGTCGTCGCGGATGCGAGACCGTACCGAGGGGTTAAGGAAGCGGAATACCTAAACAGGGCCGAGTAGAAGTAGGGTCGTCGCGGCTGCGACTCCGAGTGGCCGATTCGACTGTAAAAGCAGGATCAGAGCCAGAAGCTGGTGTGGCAGCTTCGATGGCTGATCGACTGCCGGGAAAGCAGGATCAATGCCAGAAGCTGATATTGCGGACTTCGATGGCTGATCAACTGCCAGGAAGAAGGCTCAATGCCAGAAGCGGGTATAGCGACTTTGATGGCCAATTCGACTGCCGGGAGGCAGGATCAGTGCCGGAAGCACGGAGTGTTATGACTAGACAACTCCAATATTTACCCTTCTCCTACACTTGAGAGAGATGTGAGACAAGGTCTTTTTTAACGTGGGGAACCTGAGCACGTACGCCCAGGTACTGGTCAAAACATTACCTATCCAACGCGTGGATAGGTTCGAAACCGGTCTAAACTGGTCTTAAACTGGTCTAGGTGTTGTGACGAGACAACTCCTTTATTTAACTTTGTATACAAAGTTTATGGCATAAGGCCGAAAAGAGTTGGGGGAACAAAACTCGGGTTGGTCTTCAAGTATCTATCTTATACCTAGCTAATCCGACTCACGACCCAAACATACGTTACAATTTTTTTCAATCTCCACAACCATTTTTCCATCGACTCTCGATCCGCCATGCACCAAAATACTGCAAAGCATTCCGGAGACCTAAAACGCCCCAAATGCATATTAAAATTACAATTTTATATAGTACAAAAATATATTTAAAACTTTTACATAAAATGCCATGAGTGGGAGGGGTTGATAACAATTCCCCAAAATAAAATGTTGCATCTCAAAATAATAACAAAAAACTTGATGTTAGCTGGACCCAGCTCTCCTACAAAACAAAGAGGCCGCTGTATTCTGCCCATAGGACAGAATCAAGACGCTCTTTTTCTACAGGGAATGGAGAGAAAACAATTTGGACAGGGAAAAATATAATACTGAACCAAACGAGATCAAACGGGACAAAATAAAACGGAACTGGGAATCTCGAACTGGATCATAACAAAAGAGACAGTGCCAGGAACAGGCTAGGAAAAACATTCACACACATTAACTAGGTACACAAAAATAACTTACCTTAACCAGGGGAGGGTTACAAAGGAATCCACTCCGATGTGACTAGCAAGCCTAGAATAGAAAATCAAGGTTAGCCCCGGTCACGCGAACCAGGCTCGCTACATTTATCCACCTTTTGCTGAAATCTGTCGACGTCAACCGTTTCCAATCAGTTCTAATCTTCATTTTGAGCTGGTGCTCAAAATAACGGATCAGATCCTGATGTGAAAGACGGTCACCCCGCAAGACTTCCTCCATTCGCGTCGTCCAAATCACCATTCAAGCCGTGGCTAGTAGCGTCAGAAACACCATTTGCTTCACTCCAGAAAACGGGGGCGACACCTCAGCCAAACCCTGTAAGCCAAGCCTCGACCTGTCACCTGTTCGTACCGTTTAAGCGCCTTCTGTACCACCTCAATGTAGCTGCGGGAGGACACGAAAGTGGTTAGGTCATCGGCGTACGCAGAAACCCTGGCTCGAGCACCACCAGGGACAACGATTCCACATAGGGCCGGATCCTGTCCCTTAGCCGGCGAAGGAGGGGCTCCAACGCCAAAACATAAAGTAAGGACGACAGTGGACAACCCTATCGAACTGACCTAGACAGCGCAAAAGCGCTCGACAACTTTCCGTTCACCAGTCCCACAGCCGTGGGGGAGCGATACAGGAGACTAATCCAGCGGCAGAAGTCGGGTGCGAATCAACCTTATCAAATGCCTTAGACTGATCTAAATTGATCAGCGCAGCTTCATCGTCGTCTTTTACACCCTCTAGGATCGCGCGTACCAAGTGCAGGTTGCTCTGAATTGTTCGGCCCTTCACAACACAAGTCTAATCAGGTCCCATCAGAGACTCGGCACCTAGCTGCAAACGATTCTTCAGGATCTTGGCCAAAATCTTTCATTTTGTGTTTAGCAGAGTTATGGGCCTGTAACCATCTAATTCCCTCCCAACATTCTTGCTTTTCTCAAAGGCGTGACCACATCCCTGGTGAACCGGTTGGGGATGGACCCTTGCCGGAACCAGTTGTTGAACACGACAGTCAACATCGGGACAAAAATGTGCGACAGCCTCAAGTACAATTCATAGGGCAAACCATCCAAACCTGGCGAATTGCCACTGCCAACCTTCTTCAAAGCTGCGTAGACTTCGTCCTCCGTAATCTCTCCCTCGCAACTAGCCACATCAGCCAGCAAAAGCCGGGGGAAGTCAGCCAAATAGTTGCGAAACTCGTCTTCACGGAGACCAGGCTGCTTGGTAAACCGGCGTTCGAAATGCCGACGATACGCCTCACACAGTCAACCACAGAGTACGCCCCTCCGGCTCTCGTACCTCTCGAATAAACCGATCACCGCCTCGGCGAATCTCTTCCTTGCGCAGTTCCGCGCCCATATTCACAGCTTCGAAAGACATCTTGCTTAACCTATGTCTAATTACCTGACCCATATAACGATCGCTAGTCGACCGCTCAAGGGCCTCCTTAGCTAAAGCTATCTCTAGGGGATCCCAACCAGCCTCCGCCCGGGAGAAATTAGCTCTAAGCGTCTTCACCTTGGTAGCCTTATCTAGATTGAGCCGTTGGCTGTATTCAGTGGTGAAAGACCTAATCCTATTCTTAAGATTCTCCCACCATTTATTCCCAATGACTCTCCCAGTTAACGCCCGCTGCACTATATTAATTAGCTGGGGCCGAAAGTCCCGCCTGTCCAGTAAGGACTGATTGAACTTTCAATAACCAGCCATTCTAGGCCTAAGGTCTAACACTACACGGATACAAAAAAGTTTGTGGTCCGTATAGCCTAACCAGTGAAACGTAGGGCATTCTAGGAAATCTATGTCGGCTTCTCTCAATAACATCTTATCCAGGTAACTAGATACCCGGGTAGAAGGCCAACTATGCGTCCACGTTCTCCCACCAGGATGATAGACCCGGTATCTATGAACGAGACCAAATTCGTCAATCAGATCAACCAGGCTATGATCACCACTCCTCCCGCTAGTCCCACCCTCTATCCCACTTGGGTTCCAGAATGGCATTCCAGTCCCCTATTAGGACTAGTCGCGTCGAATCGACCAGGAAGGGCTCCAACAGCCGGAAAAACGAAACACGCTCCTCTCGAGCATTGGGCGCATAAACCGCAATCAGACGAAACGAGTTGCCTTTCACTGCAATATCGGCCACGATCAACCGGCCCTCGGTACCGATATGGACAAGGTCCACCCTCGCTTCCATGGTACGCTTGAACGGCAAAGAAACACTTTTGGCAAATGCTGAAATTTCCCATATGCTGAAAGTCCGGGGACGACTACAATGTTTACCCTTCTCCCCCCACTTGAGAGATGTGACACAGGGTCTTTTTTAAAGTGGGGAACCTGAGCGCGTACGCCCAGGTACTGGTCAAAGTGCCGGAAGCGCGGGGTGTTATGACTAGACAATTCCAATATTTACCCTTCTCCTCCACTTGAGAGAGATGTGAGACAAGGTCTTTTTTAACGTGGGGAACCTGAGCGCGTACGCCCAGGTACTGGTCAAAACATTACCTATCCAACGCGTGGATAGGTTCGAAACCGGTCTAAACTGGTCTTAAACTGGTCTAGGTGTTGTGACGAGACAACTCCTTTATTTAACTTTGTATACAAAGTTTATGTCGGTGGATAGGTTTACCGCGGTGGATAGGTTCAAAACCGCTCTAAACTGGTCTTATTCGGTCTTCATTTGGTCTCTCCAGCCCGAAAGCCGAGGACGACTCCAATATTTAAACCTTCTCTCCCACTTGAGAGATAACACAGTCTTTTTTAATGTGGGGAACCTGAGCGCGTACGCCCATGTACTGGTCAAAACATTACCTATCCACAGCGGTAAATAGGTTCAAAACCGGTCTAAACTGGTCTTATTAGGTCTTAATTTGGTGTCCCCAACCCGAAGGCCGGGGACAATTTCGAAATTTTCGGACGAAACGAGGCCGGTGAGAACCGAAAGTGTTCGGTCAACTACTCCCAGATCGGTAGGAGTAGAAAAACGCTAAATAATAATTGCTCCCCATGTCGTTTGGTGTTTTGGGGAGCGCAGCCTAATTCGATGCATATTACGACAATTTTAATCTCGGACGTATTCGCTAAAATGTTTTTTGTCGCACGTGCAGTTGGATTTTTTTTACGGCAGGTCTTAAATCCGCTATTGTTTGTAAAATGTCAAGGAATGGTTAATAGCTACTGCTGCTGCTGTTATGGTCGTTTCTTTTTGGGAGTGGCTATTTGTGGCCGCGACAAGTTATTAATTTTTTTAGAACCGTTTTTCTTTTTAAGGCTACTTTTAAGTTCTCTGTTTTAAGCTACTTTTAGTTTTAATTTATAACTTTTTATTTGAACTTATACAGTAACCTTTTTTTTTTTTTTTTTACCCAGAACTTAACTTTCCTTTCAGTGTTCAATAGTTCGCCGGGAGTAAGTTTTTTTTGTTTTTTTGTTTTCACTTTTAGGGTTTTTTTTTTCTTTTTAGGCTAATTCGCCTTACTTATTCCTTTTTTTTTGTAACGTTTTAATTTTGTTTTCTTAAACCTTTAGGGGTTACATTTTTCTTTTTTTGCTGACGTAGACTTTTCAAGAAAATTATTTTTCTTTTTTTTTTAACGTTTGTTTTCTGTTTTTGAAATCATTTTCTTTGCTGTGTTTTATTTCCTCTTTTAACCTTTCAAGGTTAATTTTTTGTATTTATCTCTTGAATTATTTTAATTTCTTTTTATTAGCATTTTCCCTACCCCTCCCCTTACATTTAAATATTAAAACTTATAAAGAAAAAGAAGAATTTACTGACGCATTTTTCTTAAATTTTCATGATGGCCGACTTAAATTGGTCAATAAAGAAAAAATTATGGTTCGACCCGCCTTTAAAAGACCTTCTCAATAAGGATGTTTTATATCCCCCTCTTTCTAAAGAGATTGTTACTACAGAGACCGAAAATGGCCGAAAGACAAAATGGAATATGGTGGCCGAAAATGGCCAGAAAACTAATCCAAGTGAATCCAAGCCTCCATATGGAGGCTGAGAATGGCAAAACAAGACATGAAAAGAAATCAAAAGATGCTGATGCCGGGGAATCGCCCTGTAGCTAGAAGTCTTATCCGAAATGCAAAATCAATATAGCGGAGTTCTTGGAGAGCAAAGAGTTATGCACACCTTGTAAAAGAATGTGGGCTCTTGGAAGATCCACAAGAATTAAAGAAAAATGTGACAAGAATTCGTCAGTCTTCGTGGTGGACAAGCATTCGCACAAAACTTGTCTCTCCACGAAAAACACAGTGTTGAAATCACTGCAGTTCATGGGGATCAAGCCCTTAAGAATAATCAAAGGAGAAGTCTTTTTCATGTGGGACGTACTGCTACTTACGCCAGAAGACTGCATGGATATAGCAAGTAAGGACCTTATCAGTAATGATCTCATCATAAGAACAGAATACAACGGCAGGCGTAGCACCAAAGCAGCAGTGTATGAGGTCCCTCCTCAGGTTATCGGGGAGCGCGTGGCTGCTTACTTAGCGCAGTTTAGCCAAATACTCGATGCCTGACCAGGGGATGGTCTTTCATAATAATAATTGACCGTGAAGCCTTTCTGACCATCCCCAACTATCTTAACGTAGGGGGCTTGTCGGTGATCTTGTTCGGCTAGTTTTGCAGTCAGCACAAACTTTCTCCCTCTTATTAATAAAGTGTTGTTTTTTCTTTAATTTAAATCTTTTGTTTCATATTAAATTCTTTCTTTCCCTTTGTGCACTGCAAGATTTTTTCACGAAACAAAAAATCCCTGCACTCTGCAAAACTAATTCCATTTCCTTCTATCTATAGAGCTAAGTTCATAATTAATCTTGTTTAAATTTAAAAGAGGATTTGAGATTGTTGTGCTGGCTGCATTAACGTTCGTGTTTTTCTGACTGGTATTTCAATTTCCCAACGTTGTCTTGACTTAGTTTTGCTCTCTTGTTTTATGCGATTCTAGCCGCCATTTTGTTTGTTTCCTTCATTTTAGGCGTGCTGTAGACGCCATTTTGTCTCTTTGTTCGTTTCTGCTTGGCGTCAATTTTGTGCTCGTGTTGGAAGGATGACCTCCACTCCCACCGTCTCCTAAACCTTAAGAGAAAGGGGATACTTAAAATTAAAATCTCCACGGTCTTAGAATATTTGGAAAGCCTAGATACCCTTTCCGAAGATCAACTGCTTGTTCGCAAGGAACATATCGAAAGGTATTTTCCCTCTGTGGACATGCTAGATGATCAAATAAACAGTTCTTATTTGGAAAACGACACGAAAGAAGATATTGTCTCTTCGTTTAATAGAGAGGAGATTCAGTTTAGAGCTGGGGTCTTGAACAGCATTGCTAGGTTGCAGAGTTTGTCCAAGCCTGTTGGTTTGCTGACTCACGAAAGATAAATTCCAAGACTACTCCATATAATTTAATACCTAAGTTGGAATGCACCAAGTTTAACCCCAAGAACATCGAAAATGACAAGCAGGCTTTCCTGAATTTTCAGAAGGAATTCGTTAATTGTTTGGATAACGATGCTTTATGACTCGTGGTATTAAAAAGCACCTTGAGGGCTATACCTTTCAGCTAGTCCGACATCTGTTCATTTCTGACACTAATTTTGAGGCTGCTATGCAAATATTGGAAACAGAAGTTTTGGACAGAGGTAATATTGTTGATTCCTTATTTGCCTCTATTTTGGAGGGAAACAAAACTTATGGTGATCTCGCTTCTGCAAAGAAATTCTTTACGAATTTCAAGGCACCAGTTTACGAGTTAAAGAATTCTTTTGACTTGAAATTTCTTGAGAAAGATTCTTCGGGAAATAAACTACTAAGTCATATTGTGTTTAAAAAATTGCCTCCACCACTGAAATGTGAATTAATTCGTTGGGTAGGGAGCAATTACCTTTCCTTAGAAGAGATTTTAGGAAATTACACCGAGATTGCTCTCACCCTCGAATTGACCAAGCCAGTAGAAGCTAGTCATCGTAAGACAGTGTCTATTACATAGAAAATGGGTAAACAGGATTTCAGGAGTAAATTAGTTACTAAATAGCTCTCCACCTTGGAACATTTTTTGTGAAACCTAGTGGAGTTTATTTTAGGTGTAACTTTTGTAGGAGTAATGAACACAAGGCATTAAATTGTGCCACTTACTCATCGCTTGCTGACAGGGTAAAAAGATGTAGAGAACTGGGATTATGTGACTTTTGTACAAGCCCCTCTCACGTGAGTAATGCCTGCCCAGGTAAGGAGCTGAAACTTCATTCATGCTGGAATTGCAAGATTTGTGGGCACACGGGTGTGCTGTGCTCCTCTCTTAAAACTGCAGTAGTTTCTAATACTTTTTGGCATGACCTGTTGCCTAATATTGAAATTTCGGTTCGTGCAGGTTCTGTTGAGACGAGATTTAACTGTTTCGTGAACTCAGGAAGTGAGAAGTCCTACCTGACCGATTGTGTGCTGGATATGTTGAAGTGTAAAGAATTTAACCTGAAAAGGAAAAAACTCTTGATAAAAACCTTCTTGAATGTCGAAGAGCGGTGTTTTAATGAAATTAAATTGCATGTCAATTTTCCTAACTCTAGACATTACATTCCATTTCTGGTGGATGATAAATTGAAATTGACCTTCCACGTGAAAAGGCTGAACCTAGTTGTGAAGAACTTAACTAGAGAAGGGGCTAAGTTGGCTGCCAATTTTTCTGATATGAAAAATGATACCTTACCGGTGTATGGGCTGTTGGGAGGGGATGTTTTGAAGCTCATTGGACCCATGCGCACGCTTAATTATATGAGAGGTACTGTATGGGAATTCCCTCAGGGCATTGTACTCTTTGAAAATGTTGCTGATTTCATACCTTCCCATACTACAGATTCTGGTATTGAGACGTGTGGTCTCAACTACAATCAGGTGATTATTGACCATTCTAGGTGTAACCTAACTCATGTGTATTTTATATTAAATCCCAAATCTAATTATGGGGATCCCTTTAGTTGTTTTGACGAATCCTTGGTGGAAAGATTATTCAGTTTAGAGACCCTAGGAGTTACCTAAGGCGAAGCTAGTGATTATGATAAAGGCAGAATTGAATCCTTTCGCTCCTTCATTTGCTATAATGACAATAGATATTTTATTAGTTTGCCTAGGCAAGAAGAAAAACTGTATCTGGTCCCTTCAAATAACCAGGTGTCTCTCTCTGTACTTCATCGTGTGGTGAACAAACTGACTAAACAAAGCCTATATGATGACTATTGTCAGGTTTTTCTGGATCAAGAAAGAGAAGGAATCATTGAAAGGATCATAGTCGACCCTTCGGAGTTTATAGACTATAAATGGATCCCTCATAGGCTGACCAATATTCTACCAAAATCCGACCAGTGTTCAATTGTTCGTTAAGAACTGGAGGTAGTCCTTCCTTAAATGACTGTGCATATCCTGGGGTGAACTTATACTCCGATATGCTTAAGCTGCTGCTCAAATTCAGGACAGATCGTTTTGTCCTTTTGGCCGATATTCGTAAATCGTTTCTGATGATCCATCTTGTGTGACGCTACCCCGCCGTGTCGTCGTCGATGGCGTCGATACAGCAGTTGGTCTTCGGGTTGACATTTCCAACGGTGATCTTCCTTGCCCACGTTGTGAAATTTGATCTCAAAAAAGTCACGTTGAATTCTTGCTAGATGTTGCTCTGTCAACTCAAACCAAGCTGGATGCGCGCGCACAATTGGGTAAATGAAATCGGCACCAAAAAAAAATTGAATGACGCCTGAACAAGTTGTAGAAAGTCTTTATGTACAATAGGAAAATAGAGAAAAACAATCACCAATCGTCTTCTTCACAAACCCTGTTCCTATCAATCTGGCAACGGAACGGAAGTTTCGACCAATTCTCTCTAAGTAATAATTTGCGAAGTTTTTGGTTGGCAATATCACTTCACCTTCGGTTGGAGTTTTAAGTTTGTAACGATTTGAAATGACTTTGTTTCACTTCACATCGAAGCTTCACGGAAACTGCCGAAGAACTGTCTTTGAGTGTGGTGGGTAAAGTCGGCAGTCTCAAAACTCTGTCCGCAAAATCACTTCCTGTCTGTCTTTAACTCTGGTTGGCCATTTCAAGACTACATCTGCAAAATCACTTCTTGTCTGTCTTTATCTCTGGTTGGTCGTTTAAAACTTCGTCTGCAAAATCATTTCTTGTCTGTCTTTCATTCTGGTTGGCCGTTTCAAGACTTCAACTCCATTCGGTCGGTTGGCGACAGGCTTCTCTACGGTTGGCACCCAGCAGGGTGGCAATTATCTCTGTCTCTGTACATCTTCAGCCAGGAACTCTATGGGAGTTGACCGGCCCTGCGGTGGCTTGGCACCTATCTTCGTCGTTATATCTCTGGGCCGAGCTGGGACTCAACTGGAACTCGAACTACTTTGGCCCCACAGGGCTCTGTCCTGCTTTACTGGTGTGGGGCACGACAGACACTGGGTGTTCATGCAAAAACTAGTCTCTGGCTCTTGCAGTCAATGAAATCACTCTCGCCCCCACATTTGGGGCGGAGTTACTATATAACGTCAGCTCTCTCTGTCTTCTTCCATTTGACGCAGCCAATTGAGTAAAGTTATTTTCGCGGCGTCACTTCTTTCTATCTTCTCCTTTGTTTAACCAATGAGAAAATTTCTCTTTACCCGTTTATGCATCCAATTCTTTTCTCAGGGAAATCTCAATTTAGTCATTCCTCACAATTAATTGTCCTTTTCTTTCCGTCAACAAATCAACTTAACCTTTGTACTTGTCTGAACTTCTCAATACGCAAAATGTTTCTCCTTTAGTTTGTAACAACCTTTTTGACATTCCAGAGATGTGTTTTGACTTGTATTTCACTGAGATAAAAAGAAATAAGGTTTTCTGTTTCTGTTGTCGTATGATTTCTGATACAGATTATATTCCACATGAGTTCCTTAGGAAAGTGTTAAAAAATAACATCTTTATTCTTCATTTATTTATCTGTCTCAATTTATCACTTATTTCCGCACCTTTGACTTGCATTCACGCCAGCCACGAAACTACAGCTGGGAAACTTTCTTTGTTTTTAGAAACAAAATTTTATTGTCGCCTCTTCGTTTGTGGCGGAATCTTGACTGGTAAATGTACCTTTCACTTTGATATCAGCTAGGTCGTTGAAAAAAAAACGAATATTGTTTTAAATACAAAATTTTATTATCATTTCTCCTTGTGTGAGGAATCTTGACTGGTAAATATTCCTTTCACTTTGATATCAGGTGGGTCGTTAAGAATAAATTATCTGTGTTTCGTAGATAATATTTATTACTGTCAACAATGGCCTCCTGACTCTGTGACCTCATTAGCTTCGCCGTATCGTAGATTTCACGTGTCATATCTTATTTTTAATAAACAAGCAACAAAAAAATATCGCCTTTTCCCTCTGTTCATATTGGAACAAAATAAATGTTTCCTACTTGATTCTTTTCCATGTGTAATAATTAATAAAAAATAAAACTAACATAATTTCTTCCATTCATGCCATGCTAAAATATTGTCACACTTGAAAGAAACTCTGATAAAAATTGTTTGTTTTTTCATGAAGTTGGGTAACGAATTAGTTTGTTTTCGTTACAGAACCTTAATTTTTGGATTCGTTGCTAGTCCTTTTATCCTGAACTATGCAATAAAGTATCACGTTGAAAAATATCCACCCAGCCCATGTAAAGAAATGTTGTTCAGTAATTTCTATGTGGATAATTTAATTAAAACCCGCAACTCTTATACTCTTATAAATCTATACTTAAGTGCTGTGAATGTAATGAGCGAAGGTGGTTTCTTGCTTAACAATTGCAATTCCACGAGGAGACCCTATGTGCTCGCATGAAGGAGGATGATAATTTAGTTTCTCATGACTCTCCCTCTGAAAAGGTGCTAGGTTATTTATATGAAACTGCTTCAGATGAATTGCAATTGGCCCCTTGCATTGCTGGGGTGGCACCTGTTGCCAAAAGATGTATTTTGTCTCAAAATTCGGTAGTATTTGACACTTTAGGGTTAGTTCTTCCTGTTACTATTAAAGGTAGAATTCGTCTAAGTGAGATCTGGAAATTGGGTTTAGCAAGAGACGCCCATGTCCCTAATGATATTCAATTAATATGGAATAAGTTGTATCTCGATTTATTGAGTGTTGACAGTTCAACCGATTTGCCGTTGATACATCCGCCCCTGCTAAGTTGGTTTTGTTCTGTGATACCCCTAAGAAAGCTTATGGATTTGCTGCTTATTTGTACCAAAAGGGGTCTGCCAACTTTATTTTTTCCAAAGCAAAGGTGGCATTTTCTACTAAAAGGGCATTGCCGTCCCTTGAATTGCTGTCAGTCTATTTGTGCATAAAATGGATTCCCAGTATAATAAAGGCATACCCTCGAGATATGTTGAAGGACATTATTGTGGCTGTAGATGCACAAGTGGTCTTATCTTGGGTTCTATCTGATAATATTAAAACTAAATGTCAGTTTACAAGAAATCGTTTGAAAGATATTCGTTCTAGATTTGTAGAGCTGCATACCCTAGATTTTGAGATTACTTATAAATATGCGAACACAGATGACAACACTGCTGATTTGATAACTCGAGGAATTACCTTGTCTAAATTCGAATCGGTCTTTCGCCGTTGGATAGAGGGTTCTTTGTGGCTGAATACTGATAATTTGAATTGGCTGGAAAACGAGCTATGGTGTCTTAGCTATGAGAGTTGGAGACAAATGGCTAATGTTTGCACCTCCAACACTGAAGATCCTGAGTTGGGTCCTGTGTTGAAAATGAGTTTTGTCTCTGGTTTTTAAATTTGTTTTTTGAATTTGAAAAGGTCGGACAAAGACCCCATTTTAAAGGCTAGAATTTATTTGTTTAAATTGGTGCAGTGCTTGTATTTGCGCGAGGAAAGAAAGTTTTTGTTGAACCTTCGTAATGGCGAGATTGGATGGATGTGGAAATTTTATTCGTCCTTTCGTTTCTTTGTTTTTTCTTTCTCTCTTTTTCTCGCTGAGGCCGTTGGGAAGTTGAAATGCCTATGCTGTACCACGTGTTGCATATCTCGCCTCTGATTGGTTGGCTCCCTTTGACAGAATTTGAAAGAGCGAGGACCATCAGTTTTTTTTATTTTCGCCGACCATAGCAGTCCAGAAAATTTTAGCTCCGTTAGACAAAAGACGTTAAAAGTCAATTTTCTTGCGGGCTTGAGTAGCTCGCTAAAAAAGAAAACAAAGGGGTCCCTTCGAACGTACAGAGGAGAAATAATATTGGATACAACTTCTTCCAGAGGAAGAAGGAAAGTTTTATTTCTACTAAAGAAGAAGAACGTTTTCCCTGTCGGCCATTAACCCACGAGAGTTGAAGAAAACCAATATTGGATACAACTTCTTCCAGAGGAAAAAGGAAAGTTTTATTTCTGCTAAAGAAGAACAAGGTTCCCAGGTCGGCCAATAACCCACCAGGGTTGAAAAAGAAAGAGGATATAAAAGATTTTTTCTTCCAGCCTTTGAAGAGGAGGAAGAAGGAAATTTTGAACATTGGACATTGAAAGAAAAAAAATGGAAAAGAGTCGCTAATTCAGCGGCGAGAGGGAAGTAATTCTCCCCTACGTTCTCTCCCTTCGCAGGAAAAAAAATGGAGAAAATTTCTTTAAAAAGAAAAAGGAAAGAAAGAAGACAAGCCTCAGGACTAGCAAGGTATTTGCGAAGGACTTTTAATTTTTTTTTTTTTTGTTGTTTTTGTGGTACCAAGTCTAGCCTTTGCAAACGGACTAGTTTTGCAATCAGCACACAATTCCTTCCTGTTATTAATAAAGTGTTGTTTTTTCTTTAATTTAAATCTTTTGTTTTATATTATTTTTTCCTTTCCCTTTGTTCACAGCAGGGTTTATTTAACGAAACAAAAAATTCCTGCACTTTGCAAATTGAGCAACGTCCCGTACCCTTCAGCAACAGGTACATTTCAGTATTTCTCATCCTCGACTCTTGATCATTGACTCTTTGATCATTTCCATTCTTTATTGCACCCTGGTTGGAAAATTACAACAAAATTAATTTGCGAACGCTTTGTATGGCCGAAGATGAGTACAGACATTAAGCACTGGACCCAGTGTTATCTCACTTACCACTGTCATGTTAAGTCCACGCCTAAGCAATATACTGAACCTGATAGCCGCTTCCGGCATCTTCATGAGGATTTGGTTGGTCCGCTGCCTGAAATCCATGGGTATCAATACATATTAACAGTAATAGATAGATTCACGCGATGGCCAGTAGCCATCCATCTACAATCAACTACCGAGGATTCTGTTGCTAAGGCTATATTACGAGAATGGATCTCCATTTTCGGCTACCCATCAGTAATAACAACAGATCGTGGCCCGCAATTCCAATCAACTTTATTCAAAGAATTTGTCAGTCTACTCGAAGCAACTCAATCTCAACAACAGCGTATCCCTCTTGCGTAGAGCGTTTCCATCGGCAACTGAAGGCCGTGTTCTGACAACAGCCAATCATGGTTAGACAACCTACTGTTAGTAACGCTTTCTTTACGATTTCTCTTAAAGGAAGATCTACGGTGCACGCCTGCAGATCTTGTTTTTGGCAAATCACTTGCCAATCTCCAGGACAATTTCTAGAAGGGAATACCATTACAGGGCCTACTTCTACCTTCATCCAGTACCTTCAGCACAGAATGTCTACATTATTATTCACTCCAACTCGTTTACAATCTAAAGAAATTTACGTTTAAAGAAATCACAGTATTGAACAACTGTGATTATGTCTATTAGACAGGACGCTGTAAAGAAGCCACTGACACCTAATTAAACAGGACCCTTCAAAATACTTTCACGCAATTCCAAGTATTTTACAGTACAACTTAATAAAGGCCAGTTGAATATTTCAATTGATCGATTAAAACCAGCTTGTCGTGAACATAATGCTAACCAATTTCAACCGGATTCACACACATCCGATATTTCACAACCACCACCACCACCATCATCATCATCATTATCATCACCCAACGACAATCAGCAGTTTTCTTCGTAACCGGAACTCCAGTATACCAAGAAGGGAAGGAGGGTACATTGGCCTTCTAAATATCGACATTACTGGACAAATTTCTTTAATTTCGGAGGTAGAGGTATTGTACGGTACCTTCGTTCGTACATACACACTTACATACATTCACACATCACACCACTTTGTTAAACATTTAAACACTTTTCATGTGAAACCAATAAAATATAAACGCAAATTCTACTCCATCAGCTTCTTTTCTCGCACTCCCCGCCTGTGGAATTCCCTTCCATTTACTTGCTTCCCCGACAGCTACAATCTCCAAGAATTTAAATGTAAAGTCAATAGTCATCTCCTATCTCACTAACCTGCATCCTCTCTTTCTCTCTCTCTCTCTCTCTCTCTCTCTCTCTCCTTCTCTTGTGCTTCTTTCTCCGTCCACTCCACTCTCATCCTTCTCTTACCCACTTCCTGACACCCTCTATAACCTGTCACTCTTTCTCATAACTTTCCTCCTGTGTAACACTCTGCAAAACAGTGGCAGCAAAATGCAATATGGTTATAAAAAAAATAGTGATTGGTCAATATATCGCCAATGCATTTCATTATGAAACAAATAACAAACCGAAGCTACGCAACAATTTATAAATCACGTTATTTTCAAGTAATAATTTTTGTACACTTTTGGTAGCAGATTGGATCAAACAGACCTCTCTAATCTACCCAGCATACGCTCACTGATTGGTTAATTGTTAGCCAATCAGATCGTTCGCACGTGAAAACCTAGTTTTCCCGCACAAGCGAAGTGAGCACTTTCATTACTATTTAAGGGGCCGTTTTCCGTAGATCCTTAGCTGCCTAACGAAACCTTGTCAGTTGAAATAGTATCTTCACTCACACCCATACATACAATGAGAATTCAGCTGTTAAATCCCTGTAAGTTGGATACCGGCCAAGCACATCTTCTAAGAACACGCTGATTCAAATATTTCAACATTTCACCCCAACGCTTTAGAACTTTCTTACAGAATATTCTATTAATGAATTTTCCCTTCTGAACAAGATTTTATCAGAACAAACTTTTTCCAAGAACATTTATTCATTGATTCTCTCGCAAATTACAGTTAACGGGAGAAAACTCTTGATCTTTCTACATTGTTCACAGTTAAATGCCTGTTTCTTTCTCTATCAACATCGAATGATTGTATAATTCTTAATACATGTATATTTTGGTTACAATTCGTGGTTGGTTATTCTTTTCACGAGTCTTATGTGTTTTCTAATCCTAAATATAAATTAATGTGATGGCTAACACAACGTGCGTGACTAGAAACTCCTATAACGGGTTTTAAATGTAACCCTTTAAATTCTAAGTTTACTCTTAGTCTATCGAACATAAAAATGAATAATTTTGGCTGACACAATACAATAAGTTGCCTTTAAAGATGAAACCGCTTTCTTTGCTAAATCCCAGTATTTCAGCATGAAGAAATCTTTCGTACTGTTCTGTAGTTATCAGTCCATAACGGAAACGTTGTGACTCCTACTGTTGACGAACCTTTTATGGAGAAGGGAATGATGACATCTGCTGAAGGCACTATTTTTATTGGAGGCTGATAATGTATTCATATAATGTATGAATATGATAATTCAAAACTGGAATTCATGGGACTTTGAGGTTCAATGAATAGTCAGGAAAGAAAATGTGCGTATTCAATGGTCGGACACGAAGTAGTACTGGAAAAAAAAAAACGAAAAAAAAAAACAAGTTGACAGAGTTGATTTCATAAAGTTATGCAATTGTATTCAACATCGATAAAAAGAGTATTTTGAGATATTTAGCTTCGAAATTGAGAGTTCGTTAAAATTTTCCAGTTGTCATTCGGGGGTTGATAATGTATCAGCGTATAATTCAACAACAGGTTTATTCAAACATGTGGGGCCCTGCCTTTCTTTTTCTTTTGTCTTTTCTATCTTGTCCTTTCTTTCTTGTCCTGTAGACGGTGAGTCACCATTTTATGTAGTGATACTTGAGAGTTTTATGTCGTGCTCAACATTTTTTGGGGGTGGGGAGGAGATTGATTTGTGTGCTTCTTTGCATTGTCACTATTATGTAGTTCTCAGAATTTCTTTGCGTGTTATCATTTATGTAGAGATGTGTGTGGTCTTTGCGGTGTCGCCAATGAAGTAGTGGGAGCTCTTCCACTGTGTGTTCTTTGCGGATTTATCAATGAAGTAGTGTGATCAGAATTCCACTGCATGTTTTTGGATGTCAGGGTTCACCAGTGAAGTAGGGACGGTTAGCCATGTTTGGTACAAGGCCAATTCACAAACATAACCGACACTCCCTACAACTTTAAGATTATACATAATCATCAGAAGGTGGGTTTGTGGAAGAATAAAAGTATTTCGTTTGTATGTTAAAGTAAAATTTTATTAACAGAACAGAATAACATCAGTTTATAGAAGTTAAATGTTCAATGAGAAAATGTACATAGTTAAATGTTTCAAGAGAAATAGTTGTAAGTGTCCAGATTTCTGGTTTTAAGTCACAGAATGTGTTTAATAAAGTCTGTGTTCCTTTTCTTTTCTTTTTTTTTTTTTTTTTGGCCTGCAAGAAAGTGAAAAGGAAGGTAAAGCAATAAAGGAAATTGTACTATCGAACGTTAGTTGTTAGTAGTCAGTTGAAGTATTTTGTTGTTGTTGTCTTCTTTGTTGACTACGAGAATGGTGAGAGCAAAGAAGTAGCATGCAAAAAGAAAAAGGGGAACGAATGTATGATGGGACCTTATGTCCGGGTCAGTGGTTTGAAGTTTCTTTTGTCACATTTTAGCATGTCGTCTCTAATTTCTGCTCCTGACTGATTGATTCAACTTTCTATCTTTGTTTTATAGCAATTTAGTTTTTCACATAGGCTTGTTAATTTTTCTCTCTGTTTTGCAAATCACTTTCTTTCATTGGTTAGAAAATTAATCAGATCACAAAAATTGGCTTCATCTTTTTCTTTCAGTATGGGGTCAATCCTTTTCCTATTTGTCAAAATTAGGATTTCACACTGAATTGTGCATTTTTGTAAAAGGTGAAGAAGAGAAGTAAGTTGCTTTTAATTCAGTATTCACCACAAAACAACTCCTGAAAGGTGCAATCTCACTCTTTTGAGAACATCTCCAAGATCTGGCTTGACTCAAATGAGTCAATTTGCATACATACGTGAAGATCCTATATGGACAACATAAACTTATCAGTTACCTTTACTGCTAGTATATAAAAACTCATCACTAATGATAATACACAAAAAAGATAGATAAAAACAGAAATAATTAAGAAAGATAAAAAAGAAATAATTAAACTAGCAGACAACACATCTGCTTTAATAGTTAGACACTTAGATATAGTTTTAATTGTTAAATAGGATACAGCATATCTACAAAATAAGTGTACATACAAAAAATTAACAAAATATTTTTTTTATTATTTTAATTTCCAACACTTTCCCATCAAAGAGAAAGGCAAGAAACCAAACTTCTTTTTGCATTTACAATTTTTTGTATGATAATTTTTTAAATATTCAATCTTTGAATATCAAGCATTAAATAGAGAAGACCTTGAAGAATAAAATAAAATTCAAATTTATAACAATGTTCCATTTTGAATTAGCAATGTAAGCTTAAAATTACTTCTTTATATGACACTGCAGGCCTATAAAGAAGTAATTTTAAGAAAAAAAGTCAGTTGCAGCCATTAAATACAGTACACAGTAGTAGCTCTTAAATATACTCTCTGCAACAACTCTCAAATATAGCAAACACATGAACCCTAAGGTAATTCTCTCTCTTCCAGGTTTTCTTCTTTCAAGGTAGTGACATGAACTTTCCATGCTGAAGCTCAAAGAGCAGTGAATGCTTCACACTAAAAGCACAACACAATCCCACTCAAACATATTTATGAACATTTTGTTGTGCCTGCAATTTATTTCTAACAAAAGTAACTCTTGTTTTAAACTTTCATTTTGTTAATCTTGTTTTAACAACTATGTGAATCAGATGAATCATTACCCATGTCTTTCTTCTCAAAGAAGTTATCAAAAACTGCTACATGGTACAGCATTTTCCAATGAGAGTTAATGGCACTGTGCCATCTGACACTTCCAACATTTCTTGAAAAGTAGGTCATTTCACATGCTCACCTACCATAAATTGTTAATCAAAGCAATCAAGGCAAACTTTATAACTATTCTTCTCTGGAATTTATGCACCATGATTTTATCAGCCAATTTACAACTGATATTCGAGATATCACAGGCTCTTCAAACATTCTAGCAGACACACTCTCCAGGAATATTTCTACAATTAATATAAGTCCAGTCATCGATTTTGAAGCTATTTCAACTTCCCAAAAAAATGATGAAGATCTAAAATTTCTTCTGGAGAACAAGAAATCTTCATTACAAATGAAGGAAATATATATTCCACTAGTAAAACATTCTATTTGTTACATCATTTTACAGGAAATGTACAGTCTTTTATTCCAAAAGCTCTCTGTAGAAAACTATTTGACACTCTGCAGCTTCTACATTTTTCCCATTCCTGATACTCGATTTGACCATGTTCATATCGACATCATTGGACCATTCCCTTTTCTCATGAATATTACTATCTCTTCACCTTGCATTGAAAGATTAACCTGCTGGTCTGAAATAATTCCTGTTTCTGATATCAGTGTGAAATTAGTTGCACAAGGTTTTATAACTGGTTGGGTTAGCAGATTTGGTGTTCTCACAACTATCAACACAGAAGAACACAATTTGAATCTTCACTTTTACTTCTCTAACCAACTTGCTTTACACAATCAGAATTCATACCATCACTTACCATCCTGAAGCTAATGACATGATAGAATATTTTCATTGTTCTCTAAAGGAATCCCTAAAAACAGTGCTGAACTATACTTCTTGGCCTCAGAATATTCCATCAATACTTTTAGGGCTAAGAACAGCTGCAGAATCTGTTTTATAGAGTTCTGCAGCTGAATGTGTATATGGCACACTTTTACATCTACCAGGAAAGTTAATAATCAAACCAAATGAACCACTCATAAATCCTGATTCTTTGTAGATATAATGAGATTGAAGATGTCTCAAGTAACATTCCCACATCCTAGATAATCAACCCATTTAACTTATTTGCCATAATCACTCAAGAACTGCAGCTTTGTGCTAATAAAAGACAATGCAACCAAACATCCTTTACAACCAACTTACAGAGGTCTTTACAAAGAAACATACAGAGAAACATTTCACTGTTGTAATTAACAATAGACAAGACAATATTTTCATTAACCTACTAAAACCAGCACATTTGGAAAATATTGGTGATGATTCATTAGAAGCCACTAAGCAGAGACAACCTAGAACATCTAGAACAAGTTCACAGTTAGCTGGTTGCTTCATCCTGACTGGTAACCAGGAGCCTGAACTCTTTGCTAGTGCTTAAAAAGGCTGCTCTGGTCAATAATTGCATAATATTGGGGTATTTACAGAGCTAGAAATACATGTACAGGTGTCTCTACATGTATTACTGGGGGTAACACTGTGGCCACATCATGCTTTAATCTTAGACACCTTCCAGCCAGTTTGTATTGTCATAGATGATGAACAGTATAATTATTTTGGCTGCCTTCTCATTAAAAATTAAAATGATCTCACAGCAGTTACGACAATTAAAAGAAATACAAGTAAACCAATAAACAAATGTTTGAAATATTATTGAAATATTATTGAAATATTATTGAAATATTATAAAACCAATAAACAAAAAATAACCTGCTCCCTCAACCTTTCTTTCTCCAATATTGCTTTCATTCATATGAATTTGTTTTATAGAATCTTTTCTCTTGAAACTTTCTCTATATATCTTAGCACTTTTGTCAAACTGATTAAAACTTTTCTATCACTATTAATGAACTTTCTGTTCAAGGCTATTTTCCTCTTTGTTGAAAACATTTTAGGATACATGTGCATGGCCTTGGTGTTTACATCCAGAAAAATCTTCCAATAGCAAGAAAATCATCTCTTGAACTGTCGGTTGATTTTTTCATGGGCTTTAGACTTTATTTATTGCATTCTGTTAGCTATTTTTCCAGTTATCAGTCTCCTTCTTCTAAAGATTGTAATATATTAGACAAAATATTTGACTTGCTCTCTCTCTCTCTCTCTCTCTCTCTCTCTCTCTCTCTCTCTCTCTCTCTCTCTCTCTCATATTAATCTATGATCTATTTGGTGATCGTGTCATGTGGTTTAATCAGTCTAATGTTGCCAGTATTCAAACTTCAATTTTTCCATTGCTATTCTCTCAGTCAAATAGTAGATTTCCTTATGTGTTTCCTTAATAATTCTGATCAACATACTTCTTTACTTGATTTGTTCTTTAACACTTATCCTGGCTCTTGTAAGGCATCCCAACTCTGTCTTCTTAGCTGACTCATTGGACATAAACACATGATTCACAAAATTAAATTTCTTTCTATTATTAATATACTGTTTAATAGATAATTGATAAAGCAGAATGTTTTGCTCATAAGTTATCTTTCAATTCTACTCTTGACTAATCTGGAGCATCTTTGCCTGACTTTTCACTTAGAACTGAGTTTCTACTGAATGATATGCATATAACTTTATTCATGGTTTTTTGCTATCATCTCTAAACTAGATTACCACAAAGCATGTGAACTTAATGACATCTCTGCAATAATCCTAAAGAAATGTTCCCCTGAATTGACTCCTGTTCTCTCGACAATAAATTCTTTGCTGCTCCTTGATTTCCTGATTGTTGGAAATCCTCTTCTATAGTTCCAGTCTCTCAGAACTCGGACAAACAATCTGATCCTTCTATCAGCCTTTTATCTCTTTTTGACAAAGCACTAAAGGTCCTAATCAATTCCAAATTGGTTAAGAATGTCAACTTGGTGAAGCTCAGGTTGTTGCTTTGGATATCACGAAAGCATTTAACAAAGTTTAGCATACTGGTCTTATTCACAAATTGATATTTCTGGACAAATTTTTGTACTGCTTCAATATTTCTTATCAAATCACAAAATTAATGTTGTCTTGAATGGCTATTTTTTGTGTCTACTATTAAAAAACTTTGAAAATATTTTTGGAATATTCATTTTTACCCCTCCACACTTCTGATATACCAACTTAAATTCTTCCATTGCTACCAATGAAGTCTTGGTTCCAGACTACCTTTTCTTTGCTGAAAAGATTCCAGTACTTACATGCATGGCCTTGGTGTTTACATCTGGGATAATTTTCTGATGGCCAGGGAAGTGTCTCTAGAGGCTCCAGACAACTTTTTCTTGTGCTTCTGTCTTTCATTACTAAACTCTGTTAGCTATCTCTTTTTTCTTTATCACTCACCCTCTTCCCAGGATAGCCATATATTAAACATAATAGCTAACAGTATAGAAAAAGTACTTTCTCTCCATCTGTGAACATCTTTGTCTTCGGTGACTTTAATGCACACATTAAATATTCTAAAGAAACTCATGTTGCTGGTATTCAGACATTAAATTTTTCCATTGCCCAATCGCTTACTCAAATTGTGGACTTCTCTACTCATTTCCCTAGCAAAACAGAGCAACAGGCTTTTCTACTTGATTTCTTTCTTACCTCCTCTCCTTGCTCTTACAAGTCTTTGCAACACTACCCTCTTTGTAACTTGAATCACTCTGTGGTAAATATTGATATTTTGTTTCAATCATCTATTAAACAGAAACTACCTATCCATAAGACCTCTTTCCATTACCAGTATGCTGATTGGGACTCACTTGGTGATTTTCTTCTGGGATGGCTCTTGGACTGACATCTTTAACCTCACAATTGAAAATTGTGCCACTGAGGTTTCTTCTTGGGTCAAAACCAGCATGGAAACTTCAATTCTTCTTGAACATACAATGTGTACTCAATGGTATCTCTGTAATAATCATTAAGAAATGTGCTCTTGAACTGGCTCCTAATTTCTCAAAATTGTATAAGAGATGCCTTGCTGCCTCCTGCAAATCATCATCTGTTGTTCCAGTTTTTAAGAACTCTGATGCACCATCTAACCCTTTCAACTATCAGCCTATTAGCCTTCTACCTCTTTTTGGGAAACTCCTAGAGGCCCTAATCAATGCTGAATTGGTTTATCATCTCTCATTGCAGGACCTTTTCTCAGTCTATCATGTTCAAGATAAAAACAGTGAAGCCTGGGTTGTAGCGTTAGACATTTCAAAAGTCTTTGACAGAGGTCTGGCATACCAATCTTTTCAACAAGCTGAAAAGTAACAGTGTCTCTGTACACATTTTTGAACTGATCTAGTCTTTCCTATCAAATCATGAAATTAAAATTATCCTGACTGGCAACTTGTCTAGATCCTTTCATACTAACATGGGTGTTCCCCAAGGCTCCATCCTTGGTTCTGCTCTGTTTTTTAATTTTCATTAATGGCCTTCCTAATAATATCAGCTCTAACCTTGGCATCTATACTGTTGACACAACCGTTTACTCCTGCCTTGATAGTAAAGCTAACCTCCAGGAAAGCTAACCTCCATTTTGACTTTTCAACAAAGTCAAAATGGCAGCTGATGCCCAAAAAGACCAATTTGTTAACTGGAACAAAAGATGGCTTGCTAATTTTAACACATCTAAAACTAAACTTCTCTATTAATCATTTGAGAGATCTCTCTCTGTTTTTCATTAGCATGGCTGATGCTAACCTCCAGGAAAGTGTCTCATTGCAGGCTAGCATTCTCAGCTGATATGAAGTACTATATTGAATCCATTATTAGGTCAGCTGCTAAGAAAGTCGGTTCACTGTGTTGTACAAGAAAATTTTCTCTCCAGAATCAATCTTACATGTCTATAAGTCTGCCATCACTATACTTAGAATATTACTGCCACATATGGTCAGGTGCCCCTGCAATTTACCTTGAGCTCCTTGATAAAAACTAAAGAAGAATCAGTAATATTATAGCAGCTTCAGTTACTTTCTCACCATTGTATGGTTGCCTCTCTGAGCTTTTTCTATAAATACTTTCATGGTAAATGTTCAGATGAGCTCTTCACTATGGTACCTAGACTTTATGAATTTAAGTGCAGTACTAAATTTGCATTGAGATCTCATCAATTTACAGTTGAGCTGGTTAGATATAAGTTTGTTAACTGGCTGGGTATGGAAGATACTATACCCAATTTACACTGGTAGTCAAACAGCCTCTCATATGGGGTTGCGGTTGGTAGCAGTACATAGTTTGGATCATATGAAAAATAAGGCATTCTCACATAGATGGAGACAATTGTTTTAACTTAAGAGCTAATTGTACTAACCTCCAGAGTGTACCATTTAGCCTTTCTAATTGTTTGTTTTCTTATGAGTTGTAACTGGTTGTCTGGTTGGTAGCGATTCTTTTTGAATGCAGAAAGTCTTTTAACTCACTTGACATGACAGTCCCCCTATCAGAATGTATGTATGCATGCCAAATTCTATGAATAGTTGACATAAGCACTCAATCACTTTGGGTGAAGAGATACCTCTGCATATGAATGTGTGGGAAAACCTGCTAAACTAATTAGTAACCATTAGAATGTACTGATTTTTCTTTGTGAACGTTGGGAGTGGGCCTCTGAAACCTATATTTAACCTTTCAAAAGTTGGGTTCCTTTAACCAGTTGTCCCTTGGTATTCCCAAACTTTGGTTTTTCCCATGCACAAGGTTCTGCATTGAGTGGTAATTTTACAAATGTCCTATAAATGAACCATATGGATGACTCCTGTATCATAGAGAGACTCATTAAAAACTCCTGTAAAACATCCTTAGTGATAACTGCAGTTTGCTTTTGTGAGTGCATCCAGAGCTGCATTCTGAGTATGGAGACTGTGGTGTATTTTATAATTGTATGCCAATAGCTCAACTCACCACCTTTTCAGCTAATCAGTCTTTGATCAAATAGTTGCTTCTTGTAGCTGAATATCCATGATGAGGCTTGTGGGTTAGTTCTAACCATAAACACTTTCTATATTAGATAGTAGTCTCTCAAAGTGTTATGTTTTTAACATGACAAAATAAAATGGTAATGGAAAATGACACACTCGCTGAGTATTGGAAATAACTAGGGAATTTATTATTGTGGAAACATGAGTACCGCAAACATTTGTGGATGTTGAAGAAAGAGGTGTTTATAGAGAGTGTGAAATCTATATTTAACCTTTCAAAAGTTGGGTTCCTTTAACCAGTTGTCCCTTGGTATTCCCAAACTTTGGTTTTTCCCATGCACAAGGTTCTGCATTGAGTGGTAATTTTACAAATGTCCTATAAATGAACCATATGGATGACTCCTGTATCATAGAGAGACTCATTAAAAACTCCTGTAAAACATCCTTAGTTGGCTAGCCTCTACTGGAAGTCCTTTCTCCTTGTCTCCCAGCATGCACGTATTAGCTGGGGAACGGACTCCCTTGAATGGTACTGGAGAAGTACATTTGACCCTTTTTTATGGTGGTCCTAATATAAAGCTTCCACAATAATTGTCGCTTCTTTTCCTGGTGGGGAATGCTGTTCTAATGCATTTATTGTTTGAGACCAAATTGTCACTGGGAACACCTCTTGGTTAAAGATAGCCACTATACGCTGGTTGCTCACATCCATCTCTACCTGAAAAGATTTTTCTTCATCAATAGTACCAACCACAGTATCTTCCAGACTATTCTTTAACTCATGGAAAGCTTTTTTTGTTTCTCTAGAAGGGGGAATGTCTTATTTCAGTTTAGCTTTAGTATTTTGTTGGAATAATTTCAGATCTATTTGCTATAGTATGCAAAGTATGCCATAACCCTTTCCTGGGCTGAAAGGGATGTAAGCTCTCAAAGCTCTTTTAATGGATGTACTCTTTCTAGATCTGGTCGGATCTCATTATTTTTTCCTTTGTACCCTAGTAGTCTCAGTTCTTTAACTGCTAGAACAGACTTCTCATTGAAGGTAAATCTATACTTATCTGCTACCTCTCTCAGTTTTCCAAGGTTCCAGTCATGTTCCCTCATATTTCTGCCATAGATGGTAATTTTATCTACATAAATAAACATGTCTTTTAAACTCTCTAACTCCACGATCTCATCTATTATCTTCTGGATTCCAGCAACTCCATTAGTGATTCCAAAGAGCATCTGCTTAAATTGGTAAAGGTGGCCATTTGCCTTATCTTCCTCTCTATGCAGAACCTGGTTATAGGCACTCTTTTGGTCTTAAGCACTATAGACAGTATACTTTGATATAGTCTGAACCATATTGTCTATTCTGGATATGGGGTACACATTCTGGTTGTTGAAATGATTCACAGTTTGTGAAAAATCAGACTAATCACTTCTTGTGTTTTTTGTCTTTTGTGACTAGTTGCTGAGCCCTCCACAGTGATTGATTCCATTCGATAATATTGTTCATCAGTAATCTAGTGATGAACTTTGGTGAACTTTGTGTCTTCCATTGAGTAGCACCTAGATTTTACTACTATTGGTTTTTAGCTTGATGTCAGGTTGTCAAACAGTGGAGACATTACTTTTAGGACCATTAACTCATATATTTTCATGGTAGTTGCTTCCCACCATAGTCAAAGTAAACCATGGAAAATCTCTACCTAATATAATGTTGGCATATAAGTTTGTCAGAATTCAAACTTTGAATCATGGGTACTTCTACCCCATACCACCAAGTCTACAGTACATTTTCTGGTGATGGTTGAATGAAACATTGATGAATCCATACTTACTAGTCTGAGGGCTGATAAAATTGCCAATTTTCACTTCTGCACCACTTGTTCATCAATGTAGCTGTGTATACTTCCTGAATCTATCAGGGTCATTGAGCTTACCTGTGATTGTAGCTCTTCTTCGTTACCTACTGTCATGGCCAACTTAGGTATCACCATATGCTTCATTCCGCCAGTGGAAATGTATGCTTGGGCATTTTTGTGTGCTAATTCTAGACTACAAGCTTGGTTTAAGGCTTCGTTGAAGGTGAATTTCCCATTCACCAAAAGTTGTCATTAAATTACAGAATTACCACTAGCTAGTCCAACTATGAAGCTGTCTCAAATAGATACTTCTTAGTGCTGAGTCATGGTAACCTGTTGGAAATTGCAGTCCTTAGTGAGACTCTATAGGATCTGTAAAAACTGATCCAGTTTTTCTCCAGTTTGTTGTTTCCTGATGGCCAGGGTGCATCATGCATAAATCTCACACTTTTTTTGTGTGTACATTTTGGTTAATAATTTCATAGCCTCTATATAAGTTTCTGCATCACTTATGATCTCATAAATGTCCAGTGATACAAAATTTTTCGGCAGTTCTAGTTTATCTTCAGTTTTTGAAGGTCTTTTTCTAGCAATTCCTGGCTTTTTCAGAACCTGACAAATTTTGGTCAATGTTTCACAAGGTTTCAGTAGCTTTGTTGGGATTACCAATTTATAGTAGATTACCAATTTATAGTAGATTACCAATTTATAGTAGATTACCAATTTATAGTAGATAATCAGAAGGTTAAATTGGGCTGCATGTATTTTTTGTATTTTTGTATTAAAGAAGTAAAAATTAAGATGAAAATGACAAAACTTAATCATTTAACAAATGAACAACAATTTTTACATCAAACATGTGTGAAAGGTGAATGTAATATGAAATATGAAATAAAAGTCTTTCACAATAAAGTTCTTGGAAAATATGTTGACAAGAGTCCTCTACTTTTGAATGTAAATGAAAAGATTTGTACTTAACTTGAGGTTTAAATTCAGGATTCAAAATCAGATGATAGAATATTTTGTTCAAAGATGCTTCTCACTAAGGATTGAAGTCTTTGAAGTAGTTGAATTTTTATAAGTGGCAGATTTTCATTTCCAAACTAGGGTTAATTTCCAACTGAGGTATTTTTAGCACATTTTCCTTTTTATATTGTCTGGCCATGTGTCAACTGTGTGGGCTGACTTGGGCGCAAATTATCCAAACTCTAGAAAGGTAGTTACACTGACCAATCAGCATTCAGCATAGCTTGCATAGCAACAAGCTTGCTCTTAAATGGAATTAAAGCTAAAAAGTGCACTGTAACAATACCCACTCCAGATTGAGAGTGCTGAGGAGGGTACAAAGAGTAAACTTTCAATATACAATATAAGTCTTGAACTTGAGTGGCCAGTGCACTCATCTATCCATTCTAGAGGTTTTAGTTTGTTTGTCAGTAGCTCGGTCGGAGATCTTAGGACTATTGTCACTGGCACTTGTTTGCACTTGGTTGTTTGAATTTTGGTTTGTTGTTGTTACACTATCAGGGTGTGGTTTTCCAAATACACAGGTTTTAGTCAGTCAATACTTACATTCATTTGCTTAGTATTAACTAGTACTGTGAAATACTTAGCTTCACTGGAAAGCACCTTGCTGGGCCTAGAATAAGCAGGTGTAAGCAACTTCTTGATGGAATCTTGCCTGAGAGAAAACGTGGTCACTGCTATGAAGATCAGCACGAATGAAAATTGGTTTATTCACAGATCTTGCCATGCTAGACATTCTATCATGCAAGTTACTAATGAAATTTGTCTCCAGAACACTTGCTGCCTGTGGGTCCATGAGTTGGCCTGGTATCACCAGCTTGGTCCCAAAAACCAATTCAGAAGCTGTGCACTTAAGATCTTCCTTCAGGGTATTCCAGATGGAAAGCATCACCAGTGGTAGGCATTCTAACCAAGAATGATCATTGCAGGTAGCTGTTAGCAATGTTTTAAGTTGCTGGTGGAAGTGTCTCAACAAAACCATTTGCACATAGGTGATATGCTGTCGTGGAGATATGGCTCACTCCTAACAAATTAGTACATTCCTTAAATAGACTGAAACAGCGCACATCTATCCGTTGTCACTATGCTCAAGCAACTGTAAATCGCTATCCAATTGCTCAATATTTCTTGCGCTTTTGTTTCTGCTGTTATTGATTTTAAAGGTATCACTACTGGCCAACAGGTAAATCAGTCCACAATTGTTAATAGGTATTCATATCCCTGTACTCTATCCAGGAGTCTAACCAAAAAGGCAGATATGCCTAAATCTGCCAAGGGCAGGGATCTTTCCTAGAGGGGCTTTGGTATGCCTGTGAATTTTTTACTGTTGGCATCTTATGCAGGCCTGGGTCCAATGTTTCACATCTGGGGCTATGCTGGGCCAGGCAAATCTGTCCATCAACAATTTAAGACTAGCTTTACGACCAGGGTGTGCTAATCCATGAAAATACTTAAAATAGCTCTTCTAATGCTAGGAAGAATATATGACCAAACATTTCCCATGCTTATATCACTTAACACTGTCTTATTGGTAAAGGTGACAGAATGTTGTTCAATTAACAACAAGGATACTTTTTTAATTTTGTCAAGTGTGATAACATAGTGAGGTCCAGTGTATTCAAGCACACTGCATGAATATTGGCTTGGTATAATGCGTTGGCTACTATATTATCTCTCCCTTTTTGGTGCCTTATGTTGGAAATAAATTATGTGATGTAGTCAAGGTGTCAGACATCATGCAGATTATACTTGCCCGTTTTCAAATGAATGGCATAAACCAAAGGTTTGCGGTTGGTGTAAATTATGAAATCTTTGCCTTCTAAAACATAGCAGAAATTTTTCACAGCTAAATATATGGCTAAAATCTTTGATGAGAAGGTGCTGTATTTCTGTTGGGATTCTGTTAGTTTGACGGAGAAAAAAAATAGAGGTTTTGCTTTTCTTCCTTTGATTAGGTGCAAGACAGCTCCTGCTGTTGTGTCAGAAGCATCTGTAGCTAATTTAAGTAACTCGTCTTCTTCTCCAGTGATGTAAGCCAGTTTGATGCAACTAGTCAAGGTGTTTTGTTGCGTCAACAAATGCTGACTCTTCTTCCTTATTTAGTTTAATTTTTGCATTCTTCTTTGACTGGTTTTTCAATTTGTTCATCAGCAATACTAACATTGTGGCACAGTTAGGGAAAAATTGTCTATAATAGTTTATCATCTCTATGAACCTGTGAAGTTGCTTGAGCATTTGTAGCTGGGGAAAATCTAAGATTGCTTGAACCTTATCTTCCAAAAGAGTTATGCCATGCTCATCAATAAGATGACCTAAGAATTTGATTTTAGAAACAGCAAACTCACATTTATCTCGGTTCATCTACAAATCATAATACTTTAGCCCTCAAAAGACTTCGTCCATATACCTTTCATGTTCTGCATGTGATTTGCTTGTTACTAAGATATCATCAATATAGGTGAAAACATAGTCTAATCCACAAAAAACTTCATCAGTAAGTCATTAGAAAGACTGCTCTGCATTTCTAAGGTCAAAGCTTAAAAAGGCCAAAAGGGTAGAAATGGCAGTCTTACAAATATTGGTGTCATCTACGGGGATTTGATAGAATGCTTTTTTACAGTTTATCTTAGAGAAAACCTTCTTGTTTTGCATGGAAACTGTGAAGTTATCCATATTTAGAACCAGGTACTTGTCCTGAATGGTTTGTGCATTTAAAAGTCAATTGTCACTGCACAGACGCCACGTACCTAGCTCACTCTTGAGTACCATATGTAGCAGTGTGGCATAAGGGCTAGATGATGGGTGACATATGACCATGTCCATCATTTTTTTAAACTCAGCCTTGGCTAGCTTATATCTATCCAGGAGCAGGTGTCTGGGGCTTGAATAGACCAGAGAACTAGTTGTTTTGATTGAGTGCTTAATGTTGTGATTGATTGGTTCTTGTGTAGTTAAATGGTGTCATCAATTCTGGGTGATTCTGCAGTAGTTTTTTCAACCTGTTATTCACAGGGATAGCAGTAGTTAAACCAGCTGTAATTTGCTGGAATCGAATTCCTTTAATTTGCACATTAGTATCTTAACACTGGAAGAGTTGCTTTGCTACGTCATCATGTAGTTTGTATCTAGCTAAAAAATCAACACCTAGTATTGATGTGTTGATGTTGGTGATGATGAAATTCCAGGGAAAAGTTCAGTGCAAACCTATATCTAGTACCATTGTTCCTCACCATAAGTTTGGATCTGTGTACCATTTGCTGCTTGAAATTTGAATGCTGTTAGATGAGATGAAGATTTGATTTTTGGCAGTATCACGGCTATTTGGGTGACAGTATCTACAAGGAAATGTTTTCCACTTGTTTTATCCTTAATATAGAAGAGGTGATTTGTGCCCTTTACCTCAACAGCAGGCACTATCTATACTGACTGTCAGGATACTTGTTTCCATGGCTGTTGTACATGAAGTCTCTGAAAACTTGCATGGTTTCTGGCACTTCTTGGTTAATTTTTTAAATTGAACATGGTACCAGAATACTGGTTCAGCCAGAGGTTGTCTCACATGGAAAAATGACTAATGACTGGACTGATTCCTAGATGTGCATCCTTGTCAGCTCTCAGAAAGTTGTTATTGCAACTGCTTGACCTGTATAAAGAGTTGCTCCATAAGGCTAGACATTTCAATTAGTTGGTTACTATCAGTGTGTCTTTACTATGTATGTTGTTAATTTGAACAAGTCATTCATTTTCATGTATTCTGTCTGCTATTTCTGCTAACTTAGATAATTCTATTTCACCAGGCAAAGACACCAGGATCTGTGTAGTCCCAGGTTTTAATTTGTCCAATCATAGCTCTCTTAAAATTGTCTCAGACAAGTCATTAGTACCTAGGAGCATCTTCATCTTTGGTAATAACTGCGACAGTTTATTCACTTCTATAGACAAGTAACTAAACAATTTTCTGAGCTTCTTTTTCTCAGAACAGCTTGTCCTATGTAATATTGCATCTCTGAGGATGTCATACAGTTTATCCAAAGGTACATCTTTTAGGAGATCTGTGACCTCAGTTTCTACATCAATAGGAAGTTTTTCAACCACATACGCATACTTGGCAGTCTATGAAACAATCTTTTTTGCAGTGAAGATCACATTTAGTTGCATAAACTAGATTTGCACGTTGCTATTATAGGTAGGAAGACTTAAGTTTACTTTTGTTACTTAGGTTGGATCACTGGTCATTCTGTTTATGAATTGTGAGTTGGAAAGAAAATTATGCTTTTTTTTTTAGACACCATGTGGCTGATCAAGAATGTTAGCCTGCTGGCAATTTGTGTGCCATCCAGCAATTAATTGTGCTTTGAGAAAAACTTTTTTGTGTGGAGATCATCACTTGTTGTTTAGGGTTGCAGTTTGTATTTTCACTTGGAGTGTAGGGAATGTGATTTGTACTTGACATACGTTGATGCTATCCATTTTTTAGCCTCTCTTATAAAACGTCAAGGTTGCCAATTTATATTACTACTACTTTTACTTTTTAAACCGTTGGGGTTGTCAATTTGCATTATTTATTAAATGTCAAGGGCATGAATTTGTTGTAGAGGTGTCAGGACTACCAATTTGTTGTAGATAATCAGAAGGCTATAGGTTAAATTAGGCTGTGTGTAATATTGTTTCTCCACAAACAATTTGTATTTTTGCATTAAAGAAGTAAAAATTAAGATGAAAATGACTGACAAAACTTAATTATTTAACAAATGAACAACAATTTTTATCTCAAAGGTATACATGTGTGAATGTAATATGAAATATGAAATAAGTCTTTCACAATAAAGTTCTTGGAAAATATGACAAGAGTTCTCTACCTTTGAATGTAAATGAAAAGATTTTTACTTGAGGCTTTTTTTTTTTTTTTTTTAATCATATCACCCTGAGCAAGGCGGTAACGCCACTGAAGCGCAGGGGGCTACATAGGAAAGAAAAGACTGGAAAAGAGAAAGCCGGAAACCACATCCTAAACAAGGAACAAGGGATGAGCCTCTTCACCTGTTCAATAGATGCGGGTGGAGTGTGAAGCAGGCGATAGTTTAGTCTATCTACTCCAATTTAAAAAAAAAGAAAAGAGTGAAAAGATTGGAAAAGAGAAAGCCGGAAACCACATCCTAAACAAGGAACAAGGGGTGAGCCTCTTCACCTTTTCAATAGACGTGCTTAAATTCAGGATTCAAAATCAGATGATAATGAGAATATTTCATTCAAAAATGCTTCTCACTAAGGATTAATGAAGTCTTTGAAGTAGTTGAATTTTTATAAGTGGCAGATTTTCATTTCAAAACTAGGGTTTGTTTCTAATTAAAATATTTTCAGCACATTTTCCCTTATATATTGTCTGGCCACGAATCAGTTGTGTGGGCTCACTTTGGTGCAAACTATCCAAACTCTAGGAAAGTGGTTATGTTGAGCAATTAGCATTCAACATAGCTTGCATAGCAACAAGCCTCCCCACCCTGAGGAGGCTTGTGGTTGCTTGTTCCCGAATGGAATTAAAATTAAAAAGTGCACTGTAACAACTTCTCCATTTTGAAATTGTACACAGTTATACTTAGAAAAACTGTAATGTAATTGTTATAAAGTAAGTACTAGTTCACAGCCAGGGGCTTTGGGAAATGCAGGAAATAGTTAAAATAAATAAACTAATTATAACAGGTCTACTTACAATGTTATGTAATCTTGTTTTTATGTGTAGCATTTATTACACTCCACTTTCTGAATTCCCTTCAAGGGAAGTACTCTAGTAACTCCATCGGGACTACTGCTACACATCTATGTGCCATGTCTCTTCAGGATGTAGGCGGTCATGGCTTTCCACTACCCCCTATCCGTTGTCGCTCTTAATATACCTTGTTATTCCACTCAATCCCCGCTTCATCATCCATCTGCTCAAGTCCATCAGGTACGTCATTCACTGCCTATTCTTGTCTCTCTATTCACCCAACGAGCATCAGGTTTTCCAAGCCTTTCTTCTTCATTATATGCTCCAAAAACTTCAGCTGTTTTTTTTCCTGATGTTAAGTAGATACTTCCACTAAATCGCTAAAAAAGCAACATAATATGAAGGCCCCAAACTTAATAAAAACAAACTTTTCCCATCAAAATGTTTATATTATTAAGAGGAAGATCAAAGTAATTTTTAATTATTTTAAAAAAATTATTTAATCCCTTCTAATATGTTAAAAATTTTGGCAGAAAATCTTATCTTGATTTGAGTTAGCGGGTTACGAGAGTTTACAATGGAAAACGTAATATTATACATATAACTCACTTTTTTCTGGTGACAAACACTTTAATTTAGAAATTCTCACAAAAATCAGATAATTGTCAGATTTTAATGAAACTTTCAGTAATCATTTTCAAATGAATGAAATTATTTTTGAAATTATTTTTTTAAAATCTTGGTAAAAATATTTTTTTTTTACATCTCCAAGTTAATCCATGAAATTTTAATAATTTAAACTTTGTTGCAGTAAATAGTTTTATTAGTTAAACACAGAACTCATTGGGGAATATAAATCATCATTTTTTTTTTAAATTTCTTTTTCTGAAAATCTTCTCCGAATAGTAATAAAATGTAATAAAACTCTGATATTATTTAATTTGATAAATTTTTAATGGCTTTAATAAATAATATATATGAAGGCCGTAATGGAGAAAAATCTTTTTGATTACTAATGAAATTGTAAAAGAATTGTTTTCATTTTTTTTATTATAATTTATAAAGTTTCAAAATATTTTTAAAATACTTCGAAGATTTGTTGTGGTTAGTTTAAAATTTAATTAAGTGAAGATTATATTTAGTAATCAAAAATTAAGAAGTTTAATACAAATCTTTTGGCTTCCCTATTTTTAAAATAAGTTCTAAATTTTTGTGTATTTAAAGTTTTTTTTGGTATAATTTTTCTGTGCAAATTAAAAGGTTAGTTTCCTCCACTTACTTGAAAAAAATTTGTACAATTTTGTTCCTTGCGATCACCATACACTTATCTTATCTCTAATCTGACAACTTTGATATTCGGCAAATAGGTCAAAAAGGTCTGTGTCAAATAGGTCTGTGATTAAGAAATAGTTTTATTCTAAATTTCACACTATAAATAAGTAATACTTGTGTAAATAAGATTAATTTAACATAAAATTTGATAATTTTACAAAAATAATGTGTTACAGATGTATATTTCATTTTTGCAAGATTTTTAAAACCGAGAATTAACTTTTGTTTACAAATGGCCGAAAAATTGAAAGATTAAAAAAATTGAAAAATTTTAGATTCCAATCAATATAATTCCTGTTTAAAATACACCAGAGTATTTTGTTTACTGAAAATAGTAAATTTAATCATTTAGCTTTCAATTAAAACTAAAATAAAAGTTTTTAAAAAAAGTTTTATTTTTAAAAATACAATTTAAAATTTAGATATCAAAAATGAGTGGATTGTTAAAAAGTATCAGTTTCTTTTTTGTGCCCATCCTCTCCAAAACCTGTCATTGCTTGTGTGCTCTGTGCTACACATACCTTCTTTAAAAGCAAAACAGTTGTCAAGTAAACCAGAAAAGTCAGTGGTATGTGTTCCATATCCCTACCAGAAGAATAATACGATAATTCAATAACTCTTAAATTTAAAATAGTTTTTTTTTTAAAATCACATTGGGTGAAATTAAAAATTGACATCATACAGGTCAAAAAATAATCAAAAAAGTAAAAAAGCAATTAAACTTAAAGAAAAATTTTAATTTGACAAGGTGAGCTCTTCAATTGTATAAGAGTTCACTCCCTTGCATTAGTTATCTTATAGATTGTGTATCCAATATGGCTGAATAAACAAAGTAAATCTCAACCTCGTGTCTTAAATAATTTATGTTCAAACCCACAATAAAACATTATATGGTGGCAGCGGTGACTGAATGATGTGCAAGATTACAACTTCAAGAAGAAGAAGAATGGATATAAGTCTATCACAAAAGTGAGTACACCACGAAAAAAAAAACTGTCCCCCTCCAAGAAACACAAAACGATTAGAATTTACCTCACTCCAGCAAAATGAAGAAACAATAGATGAATATTTAGTCAGACTAAAAACAAAAGCAGATAGATGCGAATTCGGTACTAATAAGGATGAAAGACTCCTTGAACAAATAATCAAAGGATTATATTCAGACGAAAGAAGAAATCTGATTAGTAAACCGAACCTCACAAAATAGCTATCGAAAGCATTAAGAACATACGAAGCTACAACCCAAAGTAACACGCGCTATAAGGATGCTAATGAAGGAAAAATGGGTTTATACCACGAGGTTGAGATAAGAAAAGCCAAACCGTGCACAAGATGTGGAAATCACAGAAAAGAAAAGAAAAGAAGACTGTAATGCTTTTAACAAAGAATGCAAGAAGATGCCATGGACTGCAATGCATCATTTTGAAAAATACTGTCTTACGAAAATGCACGTGCGACAAAATAGAAAACAGAGTCCAAACAAAATGAGACAAGGAAGCTCGTGTGGAACCAGAAGCCAAAGTCCACACAACAGAAACGTAAAGCGGAATATTGTAAAGAAAAATGTAAATGCAACGTACAAAGCGGACAATGGATGTGATCAAGAAGATGATTTTTACGTACAGTGTGTACACCATAAATAAAGAGAATGACAACAACAGAGAGGAAATATTGGCCAACATAGATTGTGAAGATTCTGAGAAAAGAAAACACAAAATAAGAATGAAAGTGGACACTGGGGCAAATGGTAATATAATACCGTACAGGATTTATAAAAAAAATGTACCCCCAAAATGACTATGACAGAGAAATACTGAGTAACCTAAAAAGAGAGACAACCACCCTATGGGCAGTAAACAGTACTAAAATACAACAATATGGCTCGATAATTCTAAAAATTAAATATAAAAATTCTGAAACTATAAAAGCTAAATTTTTTGTGTGTGACAATGACACAACGATTCGAAAAGACAAGTACAAGATATAGAAAACCTGGCAAATGAATACCCTGACAGATTCCAAGGTATCGGAAGTTTCCCAGAGAGACAAAAATACATACTGTTGAGAATGCAACACCAGTCGTCCAACCTCCAAGAAAATATCCCGTACACATGAGAGAAGAATTAAAGCAAGAGCTGAAAAAAATGGAAAACTTGGGAGTGATAGAAAAGGTAAACGAACCAACAGACTGGGTGAATGCAATTGCATGTAGCAGGAAGAAAAATGGTGCATTACGTATATGTTTAGACCCAAAACCACTGAACAAATGCATCAAACGAACACACCATAAAACTCCAACCCTGGAAGAAATTTCTCATAAACTGGTTGGTGCTAAACATTTTACAAAACTAGATGCAAAACATGGATACTGGGCTATACGTCTTGATGAAGAATCAAGTCTGCTCACATGTTTTAATACTCCATTTGGCAGATACAAATATTTGAGATGTCCATTTGGTCTCAAGGTATCACAGGACATATACCAACAAAAAATGGACCAAATACTGGAAGATTGCAACAGAGCCATTGGAATATCTGAAGATGTATGCATATATGGCAAAACAGTTGAAGAGCATGACAGAAGATTGAGGAAGACAATGGACACAGCCCGAAGGTATGGTCTTGTTTTTAATAAAGAAAAATGCAAAATAAGACAAAAACAGATAAAATTCTATGGTCTTATTTGGGATGAAAATGGTTCACACCCAGACCCAGAAGAATGCGACAAAATTAAATCAAAGCCTACACCCTCAAACCGAGAAGAACTCCAACAATTTTTAGGTATGATCCAATGCCTGAGCCCTTTCATACCAGAACTCAGTTCCAAAACAGCTCCACTAAGATCATTAATCAAGAAGGATACTGAATTTCAATGGAATGAAATACAGTAAAGCTTTTCAAAACTTGAAAGACCAGATTCATGAAAATCTTTGCCTAGCTTATTTCAAGCCATACACGAAAACAACGATTCAGGTAGATGCAAGCATGTTAGGATTAGGTGCAACCTTAATCAACGACAACAAAATTGTTGCATTTGCAAGCAAAAGCTTGACTGATACCGAATCACGATATGCAAATATTGAAAAAGAGCTACTTGCAGTGGTATTTGGTTGTGAGAGATTTCATACATATGTATACGGAAAAGAATTCCAAGTAGAATCAGATCACAAACCACTAGAAAACATACAAAATAAAAACATTGCACAAGCACCCCCAAGACTACAAAGAATGCTATTAAGGTTACAACCATATGATGCTCAGATCATATACAAACTGGGCAAAGAGATGAGAATACCAGATTATTTGTCAAGAACAGAGCCAACACAAGGTGAAGAAATTGAACTTGATTTAACAATACATACTGTCGACATAACAGTACAGAAGCAAATAGAATTACAAGAAGCTACAGAAGGAAATGAAGAATTAAGAACGTTAAAACAAGTGATATTAAATGAATGGCCAGAGGATGTAAAGGATACACCCAAACTTATAAGAAATTACTGGTCAATGAAAGATTGCCTGTCAGTTCAAGATAGAGTAGTGACTAAAGGTGAATGCATAGTTATACCAAAAAGTATGCAAAACACAGTCCTCCAAAGAATTCATGATGCGCACCAAGAAATAGAAAAATGCCAGCTAAAAGCAAGAAATAGTGTTTATTGGAGAGGAATAAACAAAGACATAGAAATGATGGTAAGGTCATGTGAAATATGCAGTAAACACCAAAGAAAGAAAACCAAAGAGACTATGATCATTAAAGAACACGCGGCCAGGCCATTTCAAAATATTGCAGCTGACATTTTTGAGTTTAATGGTCAACAAATTTTACTCGTCGCTGACCAATACAGTAAAATGCCATTTGTAAAGACAATGAAAAGTGTCATGAATACAAACTGTATAGAATACTTGAAAGCAATCTTCGCTGTTCACAGCATACCAGAACGCCTATACACAGACAATACCAAGTATTTTGTATCGAACGAGTTCCACACTTTTTCGATAGAATGGGAATTCACGCATATTACATCAAGCTCGAGATACCCACAGTCAAATAGATTCATTGAACGAATGGTCCAAACAATAAAAAATACTCTGAAAAAGGCAAAACAGTCAAAGATGGATTACCAAATGGCTCTCCTATGCCTAAGAACAACTCTGCTTGATAATCAATTGCTATCACCAGCTGAAATCCTGTACAACAGGAAAATAAGAACAAAGATCCCAACCTTGTTGCATACAAGCACAGTAAAAGACAACCAAATCCATGAACGGATGAGCATCAAAAGTAGGAAGCAACAACAATATTTCAACAGAAATGCAAAAGACTTTCCCAAATTGATGATAGGTAGCAAAGTGTCTGTCCTCCAGGAAAATGACACATAGCAGCCAGCAACGATGATAGAAAAATGCACTGAGCCACGTAGCTACATTGTCAAAATGCACAGCGATGGAAAGCTACTAAGACGCAACAGAAAGCACCTACAAGAAACATTCAGACCACAGAGAAGAATCACCTTCAATCTACCAGCCCAGTTGATTAGTCGGGATAAGCAAACATTACCACCCAAACAGAGCAATAATCCCACAGAAATAAACACCAATACGATAGCACAACACGCCCAGCCTATACAACTGCAGACACAACCTAGTGATATACAAGAACAATCACCATCATCATCAGACCGGCCTGTGAGAACAAGAAAACCCCCAACAAAATATAAAGATTTCATTATATATAAATAAAATAAATAACTAAATAAAATTTAATACACATATATAAAAACTTAAACAAAATTAATTTGAAAATAAATCTTATTGACAAGAGAGATGTGACAAGATGAGCTCTTCAATTGTGTAAGAGTTCGCTCCCTTGCATTAGTTATCTTGTAGATTGTGTATCCAATATGGCTGAATAAACAAAGTAAATCTCAAACACGTGTCTTTCTTAAATAATTTATGTTCAACCCACAATAAAACATTACACTACGCATACCTTCTTTAAAAGCAAAACAGTTGTCAAGTAAACCAGAGAAGTCAGTGGTGTGTGTTCCATATCCCTACCAGAAGAATAATACGATAATTCAATGGCTCTTAAATTAAAAATAGTTTTTTTTTTTAAATCACATTGGGTGAAATTAAAAATTTATGACATCATACAGGTCAAAAAATAATCAAAAAAATAAAAAAGCAATTAAACTTAAAGAAAAATTTTAATGAAAATACTACTAGTACTAACTTAAGTAAAAAAAAAAATAACTGAAAATCATACGAAGATCAAATTGGAAAAGGACACTCGAAATGGGACTCGCTAAAGGAAGCAATAGTGACATCAGCAAACAACATTGCCCCAAAGGAAATCAGGCACAGAAGAAAAAAATAAGTGGATGACTGAAGAGATTCTTAACATGATGCAAAGGAGGCAGGAAATGATATCAAGACATAGAATGGAGTACCGGGAACTACACAAGGAAATAAGGAGAAAATGCAGACAGGCTGAAGAGGAATGGCTCAATGATAAATGTGTAGAAGTAGAGAGATTGGGCAGGAATAATAAAACAGACATACATAAAGAAATAAAAGAACTGACAGGACAAAAAACCTGCTCTTCAACAGGATGTATAACATCCAAGAATGGAACAATCATATTGGAGAAAGAGGAAATACTCCAATGATGGGAAGAATATATAAAAGATCTTTTCCATGACAAGAGAGAGCAAACAATAATACACAAAGATGAAGACGGACTGGAAATATTGAAGTTTGAAGTGGAATCAACAATAGCCAAACTGAATAGAAACAAAGCAGCGGGACCAGACGGCATCGTAATAGAGCTGCTGATAGCCCAGGAAGAATTTGGCATAGAGAAAATTACAGAAATAATAAATGAAATTTATAATAGTGGTGTAATACCAGGATACCGCAAGTTGATCTTCATAGCACTGTCTAAGAAGCCAGTAGCAAACGAGTGCGAACTCCATAGAACCATCAGTTTAATGACAAAAACTGATCGTCCATCAGTTTAATAACAAAACTGATCGTCCGAATCTTGATGAATAGAGCGAGAAGCAGAATCAGGCCAGAGATAGAACAAGAACAGTGTGGTTTCATCAAAGACATTGGAACAAGAAACGCTATATTTATGATTAGGATGCTCTCTGAAAGAGTTATACAAATGAAGAAGGACTTATACCTGTGCTTTATTGATTATGCAAAGGCGTTTGACAAAATACGCCACAAAGAATTGATGGAGATGCTCGGCAACCTTGACATATTTGGGAAAGACTTAAGAGTAATCAAGAATCTTTACTGGCAGCAAACTGCTTGTATGCAGACAGGTAACGAATTCAGCAGATATACAAAGATAGAAAGAGGCGTAAGACAAAGATGTGTCTTTTCACCGGATCTGTACAACGAGAATATTTTGAAGACCCTAGAAGTTATACCTGGATTCGTCATCGGAGGCAACAATTTAAACAATCTAAGGGACACAGATGATACAGTGCTAATAGCAGACACAGAAAGGAAACTACATGACCTCCTACAGAAGGTAGCTGAAGAGAGTGACAAGAAAGGACTACAAATAAACTGCAAGAAAACCGAATACATGGGCAGCCCAATATGTCAAATACAAGTTGGGGATACTAAAATCAAGCAGGTACAAAAATTTAGATACCTGGGAAGTGTTATAACAGAAGATGGAAAGTGTGACACAGAGATCCGAAGGCGAATTGGCATGGCGAAGGAAGCATTCTAGAAGTTGAGTAAAGTTTTAAGAAACCGGACAATTTCGTTAGAAACAAAGAAGAGAGTACTGTATTGCTATGTGATGTCAGTTCTTCAATATGGCAGTGAAACCTGGACAATATCAAAAATCAAGGAGAGACTTGAAGCAACTGAAATGTGGTTCTACAGAAGGATGCTGCAAATATCATGGGTCGAGTATATGAGCAATGATGAGGTTTTGGAAATGAAAAGGAAATTAATACTGAGCATTAGGAAGAGACAGCTGAAGTTCCTGGGACATGCAATGAGGAAAGAGGGCTTGGAGAATCTGATACTAACAGGCCAGATAGTGGGGAAAAGAGACGGGAAAGCAGCGGATAACATTTTTGAAGGACCTAATCAGGTGGATGATAGAACGAGAGTTGCGTGGTGTAACAGAAGAAGGCGTGCTAAGAGCCACCAGGGATAGGGAGACGTGGAAAGCCATGATCGCCTACGTCCTGAGTAAGACACATAGAAGAAGAGAAGTATTGATCGTACACAGGAAACTAACATTTTGGTTACATTTTTCGTCTATAATGACGATGCGAATAGTGAACGTGATCTGTTTTCAAGAATGATCCAAACTTTATTAAATTTATATACGGAAATTTGTTTTTCTTTTCATACGGATCAAATCGAAAATTATAACTTTTCTCGTGACTTTTTTCCTGGTTTCCTTTCTCACTAAACCGCCATTACTAATCGATAAAAAAAAAAGGAAAACGTCGAGTTTTATATCTGAACCCACATTTTCACTGTTGCACGAAAACTCTTTAAACCAGAGAGAAGAATTGAATACAAAAAGAGAAGTAAGTTGAATAGCTTTTTATTCAACTGAGGATCTATAAATTTTCATATTCATAACATTTTAGGGTGCAACTTGTTGAACACGACATTTTGAAAAAATTCATTTTTTTGTTTTTGTTGTTTGTAGTAAATGGTTGGAGGAGTTACTGATTCATTTGACTAAAAAAAGAAAAGGCCGCGGATAGTAAAAATATTTTTACCTCGGTCTGTTACGGATTATTGTTCTTTTATTTTTTATAGAAAAGGATAGGAATGTTTACCTACTCGCCAATTAGAGAGTGAGTTGTGACACAAGGTCAGTTTTTGAAGTGTGCAACACGAGCACGGACGCTCGGTTCAAAGTTCAAATATTACCCAGCTAACGTTGACGCAGCAACTGGAGGATAGGAAAAGCGTGTTCTGCATAACCTCATGCTGAAACTTTTTTTTTTTAACCTTTCTTTCTTTCACAGTGCTATAGTTACTTATTGTCTCTTTTATACGAAAATGATAAGTTTACTTTGTAAAAATTAACTATTTACGTAAAAGTACGAGTACTGTTTTGCAGCTTTGCTTAAATAGTTTGAAAATTTAAAATATTTTCCTTTGGAGTTTGGACTTTTCAAATCCAAACAAAACAGAGAGTAGGAAGATGAAGCAGTGTTTGGTATATGGAAATCGTTTGCGCTAAAAAAAAAAAAAAAGGACAAATGATCACAATACCCAGAACTTTAACAAAGTAAAAAGAGCTGAAATTAACCAGAGAATGAATTTTGTTAAGAGAAATACTAAATTTGTGAACAAAGTTACAAAATGTTTACTTTTTTGGCAGACAATGAAACTTGTAAAATTTTGTTCGTAAACAAAAATGCAAACAAAAAAGATATCGAGTGTGACTGAAAAAGAAAAAAATACACACACACTGTCACACAGATCATTTCTATTTTAAAATTGTATGATTTTATTTTCATTATTTACAATTACATTATTCGGACTATTGTCCTCATCTTTGTTGCCATTTGTAACTAATTCAAAAAACTAATTGTATTTCAATTTCAAAACTTATTGACAAGGTCACAAGAAGAAAGAAATTTTTGGCGGACCTGAAGCAAACTACCACCACATTTATTTTCTCCGTTTTTCAATTTTTTCACCGCAGTCCTATCGATTACCCTCTAAACTTTACGTACGATTATCAAAAAAAAAAAAAAAATTTGGAAAAATTACAATATTTAAACAAATTTGGCGGTGGGGGGGGGGGGGGTCAGTTTCTCATACAACGTATAGTAAATCGATCTTCCATTTTGAAAACAGTCGCCGGGACGACATTACCGTCAACTGTAAATAAATTTGTACATTATAAATTTTTTTTTTTGACCTTTTATCACTTAAATGTTATTTTTTACACCTGAAACTTTAACAACGACATAAAAAATTTGCTAAAATTTCAATATTTAAACAAATTGGGAGGGGAGGGGTGGCAATTTCTCATACAACTTTAAAATCAATCCTCCAATTCGGAAACACTGGCTTCGATTATTTTTTTTTCAACTTGTAAGAAAGTAAATGAAATAAAATATGTATATGTTTAATAATTTTATTAGAACAGGGGAATTTTTTCTTAGTGTTTTACAATACATACATTTTTTTTTTTGTTTCAAATATCAAATTGTTTTTTTTTTTTCTTCCTGTTTCAAGGAAATTATGTCCAAACTTTTTTTTTGTGTGTGTGTGTGTGTAGGGGGATTTCAATAAGCATGTCCAATTTTTTTTATTGGGATTTTCAATTAGCCTGTACAAGGAAACTATGTTCAATTTTTTTTTTTTTGAGGTGGGGGGGGGGTTCAATAGCATGTTCAGATTTTTTGGGGGTGGTTTTCAATAGCATGTCCAAAATTTTGGCGGGAGTGGGGTTTCAATAGCATATTTTTTCCAAGTTGTTTGTTTTTTTAGTTTTTTTTTATGCGTTTTCAATATCCTTTTCTTTTCAATACCATGTCCAATTTTTGGTGGGGGGAGTGGGGTTTCAATAGCATATTTTTCCCAAGTTGTTTTTTTTTTAAGTTTCAAGGAAACCATTTCCAAATGCACTTCATGTTCAGGGCCACCCATCAGTTTTCGGTCTTTCTCCATCTTGCTTGTACAGACGTCTCTGCAATATTCATACCACTGAATGGCAGAATTTAATGAAACTCCATTCAGTGTCGCTAAACTGGTCACAGGTACTTGGCAGACGAAATCAAAAATTAGTTGGAATATCACGTAGAGTGATAATTTGGACTTATCAAAAAACGTCCCATTTCTAATGGACATTCTTTTTTTGCATCTCCATCAAACCTTATCTGCTTTGAAGTTTGCACATGCTTTTATGCATAGCATGCCCACAGGAACACAACTTGCTGTGTGCAATTAACTTTTTGGGTATGTGCATATTCAATGACTGAATCCTTTGCGAAATTCTTAAATAGAGCCATTCTTGGAATTTCTGAGGAAGATGTCATCATAAGTTATGAAGAAAACATGAGAAAGACAAGAACAAGAGCAACAACTAGTTCCAAAAAAGAAAACAAAAAACAAAGCGGCCCCAAGGCTAAAACAAAACGGCAAGAACTCGTCCCAAAAGAGTTAACAATACACAAAGCGAACCTAATGCGATTGGATTGAAAATGGAGGATCAATTTACTTTAATGTTGTATGAGAAACTGACCCCCACCCCAAACTATTGCAATTTTTCCAAATTGTTTTTGATAATCGAAATCTATAGGTAACAATTGATAGGACTGCGGTAAAAAAAATTGAAAAACGGAGTAAATAAACGTGGTGGTATTAGCAAATTTTTTTTAATTGCTAAAAATCGCTGATTTTTTAGTGCCATTTTTTGCCATCAATTAAAATTTGGTACATTTATAGAGCTTCATCATAGAAAAATTGAATGGTACCTTTTTTTACATCTCTAGGTCAAAGGCTTCCTGAGATATGACCCTTTAACCTTTGCCAAAAAGGTGAATTTTGGAAAAGTCTTCTTTTATGTAGCATGTCCCATCAAGATGTAAGCGATCATGGCCTTCTACATCTTCCTGTCTTTTGTAGCTCTTAATAAGTTTGGTTTTTCTTCTATTTCTCGTAAACCTTGTTCTGCCATCCATCAAGCCCATTAATGTATGTACACACTGCTTTCCCGTGTCCCAATTCAGTACTCTTTTCATTGTTTCCAATAAAATTTTCCTGTCTCTTAAATATTCTGCTTAGAATCTGTGTCACATTTTTTGCTCTTTTTTTTAAGGGCTGTTCCCTGAGAACATTTACATCTTTTGCTGTGTGGATAGCTCATTTCTGTTCTGCCTTTCTTTTGAAGATATTTCTTACAGAAATTCTAGGCTTTCAAAATTTTAAATTAAGTTTTATTTGTTTTAAATTCCTTAATTTAAAGAGATAAAAATTGATAAAAACTTATTGACTTGATACTGGTAATATTACTGTTAAGCAATTACTATCACAGTATTATTTAATTTTTGGAATAATTGAACAGTTGTAAAAATGGAAAAAAAAAATTATTTTAAAAATTATCACTAAAAAATAGCATTATGAATTTTCCATTATGAATTTTCCAATTTTTAATTCTTAATCCTTAAACATGTTTTTGCTTTATTTCCTGTTATGAACAACTACAAGATGTATTTTAAAATTTCACTGAAAAACAACTATTTTTTAAAATAGATATTCAGTCTAGTTCTTTTTTCCTGTCAAATACAAAAAAAATAATTTGTTTTATTAAATTGTAATTATACAAACACCAACTCTCAACAATTTTTTGTCCTGGAGGCTGGGGCTTCAGAATACGCTGACTTCACCTCTGCAGAAGGGTAAGACCACTCCTCTGACAACCTGTTTGCCGTGAGTGGTGACCGGTGATGTCTGGGGTGGGATCCTGGTAGTTGAGGGTTACAACAGTCAGGGTTAGTACTTTCAATTCCCAACACACCACTTTGGCCCTTACCTGGAATAGACAGGCGATCGGAGAGGCCCAATCTGTTCAATCAGCTGGTCAGGTCAAGTCCTAACACCTATAAAGATACCAAATTTAATGCTTTAGGAAAACTATACCTAAATGAACTGGGGGATGAATAACAACTCAACCTAATGTATAGGTGTTAGAAGGCACTGGCTAACAGTCATTTGGCTTGTACAGACATTTTGACTTTAACATGGTTGTTAACCAAAAGTTTGGGTAGTGCAGCAAATGTGGCGATGAGTGCTCCAATTGCTCATGAGTGCCAGTATACTGGTTTGTGTAGCCCTGACCTGTCAAGGCGATTGGGTTTTCCCTTTGACATTTCCCAATGGTGGGCTCTGAGGTAGGTGAGGAGCACAGACAGTGAACTTTAAATCATGTAAATTATGAATCAGAATAAAAAATCCAAGCAATACCTTGGATTCCAAAAAAAAAAAAAACCTTGGACTGTCCTCTTCTTGATTGAAAAAGTAATATTAAGTCAGATTAATCTGAAGTCAGTCAGAAAGATGAAAGACGGCAATTTAATGATGGAGGTTGAAACAAGAAAACAGAGGAAGTCTTTAATGAAAATGAAGACCTTCTACAATGTGAGTATTAAAACTTTCCCTTACACAAAACTGAATATATCAAAAGGAGTTATTAGAAATTGAGAACTCTCTCTGGCCACATTGGAAGAAATATCATTTGCCTTTGGTAACTAGGCAGTTTCAGACAACTGAAGGATCTCAAGAAACAGTGAAAAACTTCCTTTTAAAATAAAAATAACCTATAATATTGAGTCACTTGGGCTATATATCCTGGCTTCTCTGAGGTGTTTCAGATGTTAGAAATTTGGACATCACAGATAGCTGTAGGAGCCAACTTACATGTGCAAAATGTGGCCAAAAGAACTGAGATCATGATCAGGATGAGATTAGATGTGCAAATTGCTAAGAGAATCATCCAGCTTACTCTCGTACTTGTGAGTTCTAGAAAAAGGAAATTGTGGAAGCTGAATACAAAAGAAACATTGCTTTTTCAGAAGCTAAAAAAGTAGTTAAAGGGTATACAAGAATAGTGGATAAGTCCAAATAACTCAAACCAGACTGACAAGTTTAGGGACCTTATTGAGAGATTGGTACACTTAGGATTGAATGATTGGCCCAATTTTCAAAACAATCTGACAAAGAAGTGAGACAAGCTGAACTAGTAAAAAGGAAACTGCAAACAAGAGTATAACATCATTTCAGATGCAGACCTCTCTTCCCAAATATGTTAAACCATCCGCAGAACAAAGGTCACAGAGATCACCTATACGTCCACTAAAGTCCTTAAACAGTAGAATAAGTGTATCACCAAAGAAAATGGAAACAACCAAGCAAAAACTTGAAGTCAATCCATATGGTGGAGATGGTTTTCACTTACATTTTTGAGTTATAGCTTTTTTAAACATTTAAATTGACAAAAGAGTTTTCTTTTCTTTTTTTTTTTTAAATTCAACAACAATTTATTACATAAATAAAAATAATAAAGTGAAATTGAAGACATAGATGAAAAATAATTTTTTTTGTAGTTAATTTGTAATTGCTTAGAATTATATCTAAATCTAAACTTATTTATAAATGGAACTTTGTCTGTGTGTGTGTGTGTGTCCATTACCTATAGACTCCGAAACGGCTGAACCGATTTTCTTGAAAATTTACACAGTTGTACTATAAACATCCATGAGTGTTCTTAGCTAGGTTTATGTTGAGGTACCCCCGATAAATATCGATAATCGAAAAAATCTGGTTATAGAAGGAGTGGTCCAATTTTAATCAAATTTGATACACTTATAGACAAAGACATAAGAAACGATATTCAGAAGTTTCAAGGTTGCAGTTCTTACAATAGTGCAGAAAATTTGGTATAGATACCAGGAAATCAAAATTTGACTTACATCCATTCATTTTTCTTTCAGTCTACGGTTTCGCATTAACTGGAAACAACTATTGTTTTTTAGTCTTTTGTGCCAACATCCAAAGAGTCTGAGCTCCAGGACCATGGATTAGTTTTAAAGCTTTCATTACATGCCAGGCTATACTGCTAGTATATATTAAATCCAAAAGGATGAGCAAATAGATAAATCCCAAAACCTGATCCTATTAATTTTATTAGTATTAAAATTGATCAAGGTAGAAGGCTCTAACAAATGGCCATTCAACAAAATTAAATTTCGATATTTCTGTATTATTTTATATATATATATATAACCAATATCTGTCTATGTTTCTAAGTTGAGGTGTTGTGATTACATTGTTCAAACTTACGTCCTCATCTTTGTTGCCATTATTCACAACATTTCAACTGTTGTATGCTCCACTCTACTTCAGGTCCTCAAGGACACATGCTCCAGTGAATAAAAGCATTAAATCCAGTAACTTGACTCAGAAAGTTGTGAGTTTAATACCTGGATACAGCAGAAGTAAACAAAAACTTGGAAAGTTGAGTTAAAAGACAGATAACTGATATGGAGATATCTGGAAGAAGCTTGACACATGGAAGTAAATCTACCCTGGTCAATGAAATAAATGGTTTGAAATTTCAAATACCTGAAGACGGCCAGAACATACAACGGTTGAAATGTTGTGAATATGGAAACAAAGATGAGGAAAACAGCCCAAACAATGTAAATAGTGTAAATTTAATTTTTTTTTCTAGATATTTAAAAAAAAATTATTGGTTCTTTCACATTTCTGTTATATATTCATATGATGAGTTGTAGAGTAATTCAGTAGATTTCTGCATCCATCCAGGAAGTATTTGACAGTATTTTAAGGGTATTTCTTGGTATTATGTTTTCATAGGGTGTTTTAACATTCTGTCCTTCTAGATTTAATCTTTCAGTTGCAGTTTTGCAGGAAAATTATTTATGAATTTAAGGAGAATTTTGTAAAGACTGGAATAAAAGGTATTTTGATGAAAGATACAGTATGTGGTGAATGAATGAAAGCAATATCTTTTTCCTAGTCACTAATGAAACATTCAATCATTACACATTTCTGCAAGGCATGCATGCAATAAAAACCTTACCTAGCAGCAATAGTTTTTTTTTATTTATTTTTTTAACACTGTAGTGAGGTTGATGTAGAATGCTAAACTTAGCACTCCAGGAACAAGTGCATAAAGACACCTCATTCACTTTTTACTTGAATTTACACTTTTTTTTTCAATAAGAAACCTTGAATACTCTCTACAATAGAATAAAAATTTCTATCTCATTTTATTCTATTCTCTTGTTTTATCTATTTTCTCATCCAATTTTGTATATTTTGTTTGTGAACACAACTTCTCAATTTCAAATGATGAGCCTCCCTCCAAACCTAACACAACACACCCTTTCTCATAAATTCTAAAAGCTTTTTATTAATTGTTACTTTCAATTGGTAGTACTTGTTTGAATCAACCATTTTGTTCTCCAGAGGGAAAGAAAGGTCTATCTTTCAATACACGGCATCCGTTTAGATAAAGGCAAACCTTTGGTTTGGTTAGTAGTGACTCACTTCACTTACCTCATTATCTTCTGCATACCATATTATTGTAAATTAAAAAGTAACTATTCTTTACTATTTATGACAAATGAAAAAATTTTTAAAAAGTGTTATGATTAAAATTTGTGGAAATATGAACAAGCCGTGTAAGTATGTACAACATTAAAGTAAAAAGATTCTTTTAAATATTAAATGTTTGAGTCCTTGTTGATTCTGAATCAGCTCAGTTTGATATTTGAGACTGAATGCATAACACAACAGTGATAGCCTCAGTTTTTTTGGGATGCAAAAGGCATTGTATTTATTGACTCTCTTCAAAAGGGCCACACCAATAGAGAGTGTTATGCTCACTTGCTGAGGCAGTTGTGAAAAGTTATTAAGAACAAATGCTCAGGAAGACCCACAAATAGGGGTCTTGTTTTATCACACAAGTTCTTGGTTTTAATGGCTGCTGTGCATGAGTGCTTTTGATTGATCACCCTCCCTATTATTCTGATTTGGCTCCCATCTGACTATCATCTATTCTCCAATATAAAAAAATACTCAGCTGGGAACCAGTATCACTGTAATGATGACATCATATCTGCTGATTAATTTTTAAATCAATAAATAAAAACTAATTTTGATATGTTTTTTTTTTAAAATAAAACAGACTGACTTTACAGTTAAGACAAGCCAATGAAATCAATCTTTTTAAATGAAGTTAATTAAAATCAAACACTCCTAATGCTATCTAATGATAAAAACTTTTGGGCCAATCTATACATATGGTAGTTATGTGATTTATTTTCATTGACCTTATAATTAAAATGTAGGACTTTTTTTGAATATGCATTTTATATAATTTTAATGGTTTTAACTTTTAAATTTACAAAGTGGTATGTGATTTTAAAAATTATTGTATCTATTCCTCAGCTAACCATCAAGCATTCTAATGGCACATTCATCCAATGTACTCCTCAGTTTTGGGCTAATCACAGATATCCAATTTGCTGACAGAGATGATGGTTATGACTACAATAAAACAAACAAAAGATACTATCGCAATGCACTTGTACAAGTAAAGTCAGCTATCAAATACTGGAATAGTCAACAAAATAAAGTGAATTTTGTTGTAGAACTTGGAGATCTTATTGATGCTTATAATTACAGAAATGGACAGCAAGCAGAAGCCTTGTCCAATATATTAAATGTCTTCTCATCATATCCAGGAGTTGTACATTATGTGTGGGGAAATCATGAACTCTATAATTTTCGAGTGGAAGAATTACTGAGATCTTCTCTTAACAGTTCCATCAATCAAGGTTGCAAGGCAATTCCTGGAAAAGCATATTACTCATTTACTCCCCATGAATACTTCAAAATTCTCATACTGAACTGCTATGAACAAAATATAATTGACAAATCAGGTCCAAACTATAAAGAGAGTCAAGAGATTTGTAAGGTAAATCCAAATGTAGATCTCAATGACAGCAGTGGAATGGATGACTCAACTTGCATGCTTGTAGCATTTAATGGTGGAATTGGGCTAACACAGTTGCAGTGGATGGACCAGTGTCTGCAAGAAGCAGATAAACTATCACAGAATGTAATCATTTGTGGTGAGACATTTTTTCTTCCTCTCTAGTAACACTTTTTAAGAATTGCACTATAATAGTTTGAATTGATTTGTTTCATTTACCCAATATTTAAAGTTTATCTAAAATTTATTATATAAAATCTTGGCATAAAGAATAAATATCAGGAAAAGGTCATTGTAGTACAATGTTTTAAAAAAATGTTATATGATATGCAAACATTGACAACAATGTGTCGGCAGTATTCTCAGAGACAAATGCCATTTATTTGGTTGCATAAAATTGTGCATATTTAATGCAGATATTTCCCAAAACTATATAACCAATAATTTGTTATTATGTCAGAATTTTTAAAATGATAATTCATCATTATTATATGTATTTATGATTGATATACTTACCTTTGTTTCAGCCATTGTACCATTCATCTTTCTTCATAGATCTGGTACACTTGGTAAAATCTACTCAGAATTTTTAAGTGAATCCTTTATTCAATCTACAAAAATCCTTTCGACTTTACATGCTTAATACTTGTATTGCTTAATACTTCCAAGTTGATTTGCTTGTGTTTCTCCAACTTTCTCCAACTGAACATATGACTTTTCAGAATTACCTCATTCTGAGATTGAATTATAAGGGAATCCGATTAGCATAACATGTGCATTTATTTATTCAGTTGTTTTATATACTCTGGTATTGTTCTTATCAGCATGTATGTTAAATACTTACAACCACAGTAGATCTGACATAGATAAATATTATCTGGGAGTCTTTGATTTAAAAAGAAAGAAGACTAAAAGATTCAACCCTCTGTTGAGTATAGACAATAATTTTAATGTTCCAAAATTACATTTAAGAGACATCATTGCCTAATAAATTAAAGCGGTGGTTAAGACCCATCTGATCCTCTAAGTCAGGTGATGCTGCAAAATCATATAGTCTAGTTCAATGGAAGACAAACAAGTAATACAAATAGACTAGAGAAAATTAACAGAGCATAGAAAAGAAAATGAGAACAAGTTTTTATTCAATGTTCCAATGTTCATAGTAAAAATATTTGCACTACAGTATTTCTCAACTGACTTGACCTTCTTTTGAATTAAAATTATCATATAAAAATGTACAATCAAATACAAATGTTTATTGCTGTTTTTTTTAAATTTTTGTTTATTAAATAATTTCAAATGATAAATACTTTCATGGTAATTGCTCTGATGAATTTTCCTGTATGGTAGCTAAACTTTATGAATTTAAGTGCACTACTAGATTCTAGTTCAATTTGTTGTATTCACTTAAGTACAAAAAATCTCTCCAGCTATTGGGTGAACAGCATGACAGATTGGGTTCTATAGCTTTGGTTGGTAACCAGTCTACTGCAGAAAGAAATAGCAATCTACTGCGAGAGAATCTTCTGTCTAGTCAGTCATGGATTAAAAGAGACATGATCGTCCAAGCATATATCACATATGGCACTTAACTGACTGACTAGATTGGCAGTTAGGTCTCATCATTTTACAGTTAAAATGGCCAGATGTAACTAAGTTTTATGCTAACAGTTTCTTTTATTCGACTTATCATTTCTGACTTTTGTGTCCTAGTGGCTTTACTGCTTTGCCTGGGGTGAAATGATTTTAAAAACAGTCAGTCAAAGTATTTATAAAGCAATATTATCATTTTTGTTTCATTAGCAACAGTTGTCAATTCTCTTTGTATGTTTCACTCCTGTGGTTAAACAATAAGCTTCTCAATATGACAATCTATTGTTAACCTACTCACAGAAAATTTGAATGTTTTTTAATCAACTTTAATTTTCTTAAGAGTTGTTTCATCTTCATGAATATTTTAAAAAGTTTATATCATTTAGCATTTTGATGATCAGACTTCTAAATTAACAAAATGACATTGCCACATTTATAACATTGCTATGTTACTTAAAAGTTTTTTTGTTTTTTTTTGTAGACTCCTCACAACATGCTTGCAATATTATCTTGTAATGTTGAAAATATGTTGCTTTATAATGTTACATTAACATTCCTTTTTAGACTACCCACAATATTGCACATACTGCAAAAATGTTGCCTTGTAGACAGTCCACAGCATAGCTACAATGTTACAGTATGTATGAAATATTGCAGCCCACATAGTAATAGTACCAGATTTAACATGAAAAAATTGATAATTTCATATATTCTCAGTTTATTCCAGATAAAAATACGTTAATTTTATCAAGTAGATTTATAAAGGATTTTGATTAAAAACAAAGCTTGTTTGTAGGAGTAAATTAAATACAAGTCACATACAAAATTGAAGATCAACACTGAAATCTTTGAATGCCATAATTTTGAAAGTTTTTTTTTTTGCAATATGACAACATTTAAACTGAATGAAAAACTTGAGTGTAAATCATCAAAATCCTAATGATATAAAAATCATAATAATTTCTGCACTATAATTTAACTATCTTTTCATTTTCAGGACATGTTCCCATCTATGGCAAAAGCTGTGATTACCACAATGTTTGTTGGGATAGTTTAGACATTTTGGAAGTGATCCATCAACATAACTGTGTAGTAGCTTACTTGGCAGGTCATGACCATAATGGAGGCTCAGCAATTGATGAGAAAGGCATCTACCATATTGTCATAGCAGGGGTTATAGAAACACAACCAAATGAAACATGCTTTGCAACAGCAAAGTTATGTCCAGAGACATTATATATTTATGGTCATGGTAAAATGGAAAACTTTCAGATACCTTTGAAATATCCAATCAGAATATTGACTCAACATTAAAACACTTAAATTAAGAGTTATATAATTTTTTTTAAAGATTTACTAAAAAGATTATAAATTTTGAAATTTTATTTAAACTTAACAATTTATTTTAATGGTAGCTTTAGATTAGTAAACTTTTATAAAAATTGATGTTTAGATGTTTTAAATATGTAAGACTTTGTATTCAACAGATCAAAATTGATTTCATTCTCTAAAGTGCCACCAGATGTGCAAATTTATGCTAAGGAAAGAAAACTTAGATATCAAAGAATTTTCCATTTATCATCCATATAAATTCAACTATAAATGTAAAAATTCACAATTTTTATTTTAATAAAATCAAAAGGAATAAACACCCAGTAATTTTTTTTTTATATGTTGATTGGATTTTACAACAGAGCTGATGACAATGAAATTGTAGATAGGCATTTTTTTATTTTATTTAAACTGGTTCAATGCAATATTTATATTTCCTACATTCCTTGAGCAGTATGTATATTAATGTAGATATAAAATGGTTAAGTGGTATAAATTTTTTTTGTAATGCTAAATCATCAAAGCTCTTTTATTGATGGAGAGCTTCTGTAAAAAAATAGAACAAAATATAAAGACTTCCAAGTTTCATCTTTATCATACACTTTCCCTATAATGGAATGACTACTAAGAGAAAGTGAGTATGAATATAATATAGTCCAATCTTCACATATTAACAGCCACTCAATATTTTCTTGAATTGTAACCTTTTTTATCATTAGTTACCTACAATGTTATTTAATAACTTTGAAAGCCAGATATTCCAAGCATAAATTCATATAAAATGACCATTTTTATTATGATTTTAAGTTTCAGAATACAGCCCAAATTATTTTTACTCAAATATGAATCCTAAACCTGAATACACTTTCAACCTTTGTGCAGGTAGAGAAAACAATTTATTTTGATTAGGTACCCACTCTTAACAAAATGAATTTTTTTTACTCTCTCATTAATATCAGTTTTTGATGTGCTGCATAAAAGTTTCGTTTTTTCTAAAGATTCATAGGTATCAAAATGATCATGCACTCTCAGCACCACCTATCTTTTAAGACTGGCATAATAACACATTTCTGATTTCAATATTTATCTATATTTATATTGTTCAGATTGTTGTCCCAATCTTCATTGCTATATTCATAAGATTTTGGCAGTTGTACACTCTTGTTGTCTTCAGATGATTGGAATTTCAAACTGAACCATTTTATCCACTGGGTAGATTGTTCTAGTTTCACAAGCCACACCTCTTCCAGATGTTTCAGTATTAGTTATCTCCCCTTAACTCAACTCTCAACGTTTTTGTTCACTTCTGCTGTAGCCAGGTATTGAACTTACAACTCTTTGGGTCAAGTCACTGGATTCAACCAATGCAAAGGTACATGTATTATAAACCTAATGTCTCAGTAATCATTTTTTTTTTTTATCAGAGTTCATATTACAATTTTGTTGTTATTGTTTTTCTCTAGCACTCCATATTAATCACTAACATATTGTATTCATTTCTATCCTTGGCTGACTTAGGAGATTTTTGTGGCCTAGCACTGATTCCAATCCAAATATGAAAAATTAAGGAATCAGTGTATCAGGCCACAAAAATTTCCTAAGTCAGCCAAGCATAGAAATGAATACAATATTGGAACCAGTAATAATCAGAAATTATGTTTATAAGTCCCCAAAATTCATGCACTGATGTCCTCAAGGACACATGGCCCAGTAGATAAAGAGTTGTGAGTTCAATACCTGTCTACAGCAGAGGTGAACAAAAACTTTGAGCTGAGTTAAAGAGATTCTAGAGATGACTCTATTCTGGTTGGTAAAATAAAGGGTTCAGTTTGAAATTCCAATCACCTGAAGATTGCCAGAGTGTACAATGGCAATAAAGATGAGGACACTAATTTGAACAATGTAAATAGAATATACTGATTCATCTTGCTTAACAAGCATATATTAAATGGCAAAAATCATGCATTATTTTCAAAATAAAAGAAATCCTTCATGTGATATAGAGATAGCTAATAGCTTTAACTGTAACCTACTCATCTCACAATCTCAAAAACTGATTGACATTATTCAATAATTGCATAAAAATATTTTAACAGAACACAGCCCAATTTACTGAGTTATTTTAAAATTAAGTGGAATTTTTAATTTTTTCCATTTAAAGCCAACTCTATATTGGGAAACAAGATGCAAATTAATTTATTGTGACTAAGAAAAATATTCAAAAGAAGCCTTCACAGACATTGTTAATCATGACTTCAAAAATTCAGTATGCAAATCACTAATATAAAATTCTTTTTAATGACTTGTAAAAATGTGAATATTATGATTTGAATACCAGTAAAATATAATTAAAGCTACATTAGGAAGTGTGTTTAATTCAAATACACTTCCTGCAGTATTCTAAAATTTTTCATTGCTTAGTTTCCCTATATTTATGCCTATTAAGATTTCTGGGTCACCAAAGCAGCAGCAATTGCACTTCCCTGGCCACTGGAATCTTTTGCAAGGATAATGTTTGTCTGAAATATAAAACAAATTGTATAAATTGTAGATATACCTTATGTGATTTTAAGGAGAGTCATTAGAATGTCTAGTGGAGACTACTGAATATGGTTTTATTATATACCCCCTGGTATTTAAGATAATATCAAAACTTGACCCCAATGAGACAAGTGGAGGTGATGGAATCCCAGTCATTGTCCTGAAAAAATGTGCCCCTGAACTCTCTTCTGTCTTCTTTAAACTATATAATTACTGTCTTTCTGCTTCCTGCCTGCTTGAAGTCCTCCTCTGTGGTTTCTGTATTTAAGAACTCAGGAGAACCCTCGGACACATCTAATAAGCCTCCTACCAATTTTTGGAAAAGTGTTCGAAGCTATTATCAATGCTGAAATAGTTCAACATCTTACTGCCCATAAACTATTCTCAGACAAGCATTATGGCTTCCACTTTGCCAGGTCTACAGCTCATATGTAATGACCATCACAGAATACATATACCAAGCCCTTGGTAAGTCCGTTAAGGCTAGTGCTGTTGCCCTGGATATCTCCAAGGCTTTTGATAGGGTTTGGTATGCTGGCCTTCTGCACAAGCTACAGGGTTATGGTATCACTAGACGCTTGCTTGTTCTGATCCAATTTTTGCTATCTAACTGCATAATGAAGGTCGTCTTTAATGGGCATGCCTCCACATCCTACCACACACACGTAGACATTCCCCAGGGCTTGATGCTTTTTCTGATTTTCATAAATGATCTACCAGATGTGATCAAATCCCAAGTAGGCATCAACGCAGATGACACAATCATTTACTCCCGCATCAATAAGAAATCTGGTGAGGTGGACAAACTTAACCTCACTGCTGATCTTGAGAAGGACTCAGTGGCGAACTGAGATAAGAAGTGGCTTGTAAATTTCAATGTTTCTAAAACAAAGCTGATATCTGTCAACCATCACAGGCAATCTCTCCTGCCCACCATAAGCGAGTCTCCCTGAAAGCAATATACTGCGCCATCTCGGCCTTACCCTATCTTCTGACCTCAAGTGGAATCATTACATTGAATCAATAGCTAAATCCACTGCTAGGAAGGTTGGGTCACTGTGTTGGGCCAGGAAGTTTTTTTCTGCTTGAATCCATCTTGCACATATACAAATCAACCATCCAACTGTGCATAGAATACTGTTGCCATATCTGGTCAGGTACCTTTGCTGTTCATCTCAAGGTTCTCGACAGGCTCCAAAGGAGAATCTGTAATGTGATCAGTCCCGACCTGGTAGCTCAACACCAGCCACTTTCTCACCAGCAGGATGTAGCTTCCCTCTGTCTCTTCTACAAATATTTTCATGGCTTCTGCTCCGACAAACTTAAGTCACTGGTGCCCCCTCCACAAGAATTTACTCATGTAACCAGACTGACAACAAGGTTCCACTCTTTTGCAGTTAAATCAACCAAATGCAGCCAACAATTCTACTCAAGCAGCTTCTTTTCTTGCACTTCCCACCTGTGGAACTTCTTTCTGTATACTTGTTTTCCTGATGGTTACAGCTTCCAGGAATTTAAATGCAATCTCAATTCCCATCTCTTATCCACTTGACTCCAGTCTTATCTACATCACCCCGTGTATCTTCTTTTCCTTTCTCTCTACCTTCGCAACTTTCTTCACACCTGTGTTCCCATTTTTCTCTTGCCCTTTTTCTGACACCCACTGTAACTGGTTTGTCTTTCTCTTCACTCTCCTCCTGCCTAAACTTTTACTCTCTTACGTAGTACTCTGCGCATCAGTGGTGGTACCGTCTTGCTTGGGGTGAAACGGTTAAAAAAAATAGCTCTTGTTGAATTAGACAAATCCAGTTATATCATCTATACAGTTCATTAGAACAATAAAAAAACTTCTTTTTGAATGATCTAAAAATAATTTATAAAAATGGTTATACTTGTGTATGCAAGTCAGAATTAAATTTAAATTCAACCTATTCTTTTTGTGTCAAAAATGAGTTTAATTTATTGACTTCAACATTGTGTAATAGTGTAAATCACTGAAAACTGAATGAAGAATTTAGATATATAAGTAGTTCTTCTCTAAAGCAACAACTATTCATCATATATTATTTTTAAGATGAGGAATAGGAAAATGGACTTTAGAAATAATTGTGTGGCAACAGTATACCCTCTCATATTTAAGAGAGGTTTCCAAATAAATTTGAAAAATCTGTGAACATTACATTATCAAGGTAATTTTCAACCTCTTTGCAAGTGTCCTTACAAAAGAAAAGTTAAAAGAAACATTGTATTTATAGCTTACCATGCAAATGTAGAAAAGAATATAAAGGAAAAATCAATTCATCATTTTAAAATCAGACATAAAAACCATAAGGAAGCCATATTTAAAGAAGAGGTAAGGTAGATCCTATTTAGAGAGAGAAGAGGTCACCTTACTCTTATAACACAACCCCTGGCTGCATCCAGTCAACCTCCCTGACCTTTGGCTGATTCTGCTCACGTCGTGTTGTTGATCTTGGATTAACCAAAGCAGGGTCGCTTATTACCACTTGATGAGAATGGTCCAGACATGCGTAGGATAGGTATATCATGAAAACCAGATTTAAGGCCGCAATGACACAGTGTAGATTTATATATATCAAATTATTACACGATTACAAGCAAGTCAAAATAAGTGACGGAAAAGAAATATCAGTTGGCTGGTAAAATATTTGCGTTGTATTATCTTTACGGAACAATCAGTTGGTTGAATTTGCCAATATCTCTCTCTGATCATCTTCCTCTTATTTCTAGCAGCAGGCAAGTTTTCAGGCTGACTGTATTTTAAATATCTTTTCGACTTCTTCTCTCAAGACACAGGAGCCAACTCACTAATTCTTGTCTTGCATTCTGATTTTGTTAAACAGCACCCCAAGCAATGTGGGAAAGAGGAGTGTAAGGTTTTAATTTTCTTCTCTGTATAACCAGCTCAAAATGAAAACAATTACATTTAACCATTTTGACTTCCAATAGTAAACACACTCCCTTTATTTGTCTGCCTGCTATTATCAACTGTCTTGGTAACCCAGTACACTGGAAATTGTCAAGGCCTCATTTCGACCTAGGGTCACCCATCATCAAAACCCATTAACAGATATTTTGTCTCGAATCACTTTAATGAATTCACTTAAAAATAATTCTCTACTCAGTAAACTTTACACCTGGATTTTTCACTTGTTAACACTTTGGCTATTTTTCCCAATAAAAATAATTGTATTCTCCAATTTTAGAGAAATCTTTTCTTATCTTGAAAATCACCCAATATCAGTACCAGCCATTTGAAAATAGGGTTATACTCTTTGCAATTGTTTAAATAATGAAGACCATTACTGGAGAATGTGAAAGAAAATGAAAGTCAGGTCAATGTGATTTATTTTGTAGTATAGCAATCATTCTATATATTAATATGGAATTGTTATATACTACCTGATTCTCTTGACAGACAATGAGGAACAAGAACATGTATATATAAAAATATAAATTTATATTTTTATTCTTCATTGGGAGTGTGTAGTAGTGTGGGAGAGTAACCAGAGAGTTATTGCACACATGCAGGTGGGATCTCTCTCTCTCTGTCTGTCTGTCTGTCTGTCTGTCTGTGTGTTCTGACTTCTCTTCCGTTCTCAGCCAGAAACCCCAGCCTTATATAATCCAAATTCCTAAATTCCTATGCATTTTTGCTTTTTCAGGTTGTCACTTAATTGATAACAATCATATCTTTGTCAGCTATTGCTTTTCAAGCCTTTGTTGTTGCCTGTATTTCCTGTCTTTGATGCTGCACTCCATCACCACATCACCATCATCTACGGCTGGAATATATTTTAGTTGATAGAATCACCTGTGACATGGGTTTGCTGGGAATGAATAGTCAGTCATTAGCTGCCATTTCTTTGTCACTTTTTTTCAATAAAAAGACTTCCCCATTCTCTTCCCTTGTGAATTATGTAACTGAAAAAAGCTATAGGATAGAACAGTTGAAATATGGTAACAACAAAAGTGACACAATGAATTCAGTCAGTTTTTTAATTAAAAACTGAAGTTTTATTTGTTAATAAGCATGAATTTTATTAGAAAATATCTATAATATTGTAAAATTTAATTAAAATATTGTTTGTAAATTGGTATTAGATGGATGCTTCCAATTGAATTATCAAAGTCTTTTATATTAAGTGTTTCTTTTAATTACACTTTGCATCATGACAACATAAGATGCATTTGCATTAAAAATAAAATTTGTGTTCATTAGAACAACTGAAGAACTAAATTCTAAACAATTTTTCAATAACAGAAAAATAGCAAAAACAAACACAAATAGTTGCTGTTATCTAGTTACATATAATTTCCTTCTAATATTTTTACACTGGTTTTTCATATTGTTTGTTTTTTTGTTTTTGTTTTTTTTCTTGTAGATGTTGACTTTTTTTTAGTGGTGTGACATTTTTATGTAGATAAGTAGAAGTACTGTTTTTTTAAATATAGCTATTTACAGCACTATTTATTAATACCTTTTCTTTTTCCAAACATAAGAGATAATTATTTTTCAAATGAATTTTGCAGTTTTCACTTTAATGATGCTGTGACTTAAAATAGGCTTTTTTTTTAGTTTATCATTTCACCCCTAAGCAAGGCAGTTTTACTGCCACTGGTGTGCAGGGGGTTACTTAAGAAGAAAGTGATGAGAAAGAGGAACAAGATATAGGGGGTGTCAGAGAATGGGTAAGAGCAGGATGAGAATACTGGTGTGATGTGAGTAGAGTGGATGAAGAAAAGAAAATGAGGGAAAGGATGCGAGTCAGAGAGATAGGAAATGACAAGTGACCTTACATTTAAATTCTTGGAGGTTGTAACTGTTGGGGAAGCAAGTATACAGAATGGAATTCCACAGGCGGGAAGTGCAAGCTGATAGAGTAGAAGTTGTGGTTACATTTTATTGGTTTCACTGTAAAAAGGTGGGACCTAGTTGCTAGTCTAGTAGCTCGAGTAAATTCATGCAGAGGGGACACCAGTGAGCTAAGCTCGTCACAGCAGAATCTGTGAAAGTATCTGTAGAAGAGACAGAAGGAAGCCAAATTACGTTGATGAGAAAGTGACTGGAGTTGAGCTGCCAGATCAGAATCAATCATATTGCAGATTCTTCGTTGGATTTTGTCAAGAACTTTGAGGTGAATAGCAGGGGCACCTAACCAGATGTGGCAGCAGTATTCAATACACAGGTGGATGACAGAAAAACTTCCTGGCCCTACATAGTGAACTGACCTTCCTAGCAGCAGATTCAGCTATGAATTCTATGTAGTCATTCCACTTTAGGTCTGCTGAGCGAGTTAGGTGGAGGAGGTGCAGTGTATTGCTTTCAAGGAGACTAGCCTGGTCCATACTAATGAGGGGTCTGAGCGATTGTCTGTGGTGGTTAACAGCAGATTCATTTTGGAAGCATTAAAATTCACGAGCCATTTCTTACTCCAGTCCACCACAGATTAGAAGTCCTTTTCAAGTTCAGCAGCTAGATTTGCTTTGTCAGCCTCGGCTGAGAGTAAATGGTTTTGTTGTCAGTATAGATGCCTACTTGGGATCTGATTACATCGGCTTATTGAAAAATTAACACATGGTTAGAAAACTAAACAGCTGGAAATAAAAAAGGCTATTAATCACAAACTATTATATTAACACGTTTTGGAATAATTTACACTTATAAAAAAGTGCTATATAAAGTAAAAGGTAAATAATTTGCATAATTTTAATTCTTTAATTTTTTTATTTCTGTTCTAGTATTAGTTACAGATGATTACAAAAATGCTTTTAGGATTAAGCGTTATCTTGAACAATTTTGTTTATTTAGTTTTTAGATTCTTAAAAACATATAGGCTCTTACAAGAACAGGTCAAAATTTCTTTCAAGGATTATATGTACTAATAATTTTAATCTTTTGAACACAAAATTGCTTTTTTTAATATTAATATTTTAGTATTTGATTTTTAGTGTTTCTTTAAAACAATGTTTCTTCTTAATTATTGATATATATATTCATTTTTTTAAATTATAAATAGAAACATGTTTTAGAGTCAGAAATCATTATCAGTTGTTGATTCTTGGCTATGTATTCAAGTTCAAAAAAAGAAATGACACAAAATGACCTAAAAAACATCAGTATTATTAAAAGCAAAACTATTTAAAACTATTCATTAGATGCCAAATATATATGTAGGAAATAAGAATAAGTCAGCCAAAGCCTTGTGTGTGTAAAGCAAAACATGAAAATAACCCATGAGTAACTGAATATATTTAATTTCAGAACTTTAGGAAAATCTCTTTTTGAAATTAATTTCTGGGATGAGTAGATATTATTTACATGCAGACAGTCCTTATTTTTGTTGTTATCATGTTTTAGTTATTGTGCTTTCCAGCGTTCATCAGTTGCATGTTAATCCAAGTAACCTACATGGAATTAAACCCTTTTATTTAATCTATGGGGTAGATTGTTCTTGTTCCACTGCCCATATCTAGGGATATCTCATCTAGTTCTGAGTGCTCATTCTGTTCTCACTGAGTCCAAATACATACTGCCTGGCCTAGGGATTGAACTCACAATTACTATGTCACCAAATTCACAAACCAGTTCATAGAATCACCTGTGACATGGGTTTTAATCCACTAGGCTATTGTACTGTGGAACTTGAACATAATCTTATAAATTCTATGCTTGTTCTAATAAGGAGGTCCTCATAGCATATTCTGCTTCTTTCAAGCAAGTATTTAACTCTCCTTGTCCAGTGTTTTCACTTCATTCAACAGAGACTAAAGACTACTCTTTACTTTCTATACTTGATCAGTCATGTCTGATTTTGTTGTCTCTCCTCTCACTATAGCTATTTGATGTTCCTCAAAGCTTTGCACACCTTGTTTCACCTTTATATTCTTTGGCATAACTGCAAGGAATGGGGCACACAGAGTTCTTGGTCATGTTCTAGCTCCTGTTAGGCTTGACTCAGAAGAGATTTCTCCATAGTGTGAAGCTGCTTCTGAATATTGTTTTGATGTTGTATGGACTGCAGATCTGAATCTTTCTTGATAAACCCTTCATTGCAACGCAGACAGACCATGGCAATTTTCTGGTCTTTTACTATGACCTTTCTGCACACACTGATGCTATGTTTGCAGGGTCGTTATTCTAAAGGGTACGTTTGTTGATTGTTTCCTATTGATATGTACCTGGGTCATTACTTTTTTGCACAATGTTGTAGACATTGGATGATTTTTCATCACACTGTATGGATGATGAAAACTGAAATAGAGGTATTGTCCAGTGAAGGTTGGTTTGTGATATACAAATCTCTTTAACCCATTATCTGTATAAGTTATAAGTACATCCAGAAAGTCTAGCTGATTATATTTTCTTCTTCCATTGTGAACTGGTTTGAAAGGCTTATCGATTTCATATGATCTAGCATTCATTTCTTGTTATGGAATTTTGAAGAGTACTTTGCAATATTTTTCTTTTACTCTCTTCCAGTAACGTACCTCCATCTTTTATAAACATATTTTCTTACCTTGGTCTGTGGAGACAAAGCATGTATAACTTCCATCATGTAGCTATGGTATTTTGGGTGATTTTCATAAAGAGAACCATCAACTGCAATGGTCACTTCATTTCTCTTTGTTCGATCAACAAGTGCAGATAATGCTATAAAAGGAAGGAAAATTTGATGTGAGAAGAAAGAAAAAATGCAAGCTGTTTTAAGAATTAAATTTCAAAACAGTTTTAGTTTTGTAAGCAACATTCCCAGAATGCAAGTTCTTACCAAAATATCTTTGTCTATATTGCTGCTACAAAATGATCTCTATAGTAAAAGTATATTACATATGCTTGTGTATATACATATCACATACCTATACTGTAATGAATTTTTATCACTTTTGTTGATACCAATCTTGACTAGGAATGACTGCAAACAGAAGCACACAAATGCATGCTGGGATTTCTTTTTAACTAATAAAATAGACCAGTTCTTGCTTTCATCTGACTCAGTCCGGTCTGTCAGAACATTATGTTCACTTATTTGAACTTGCTCTTGTGTGTCTGCTCCGATTCTTTGTGAACTTTTTGCCATATTACTGTTGCTTTGCCTTATTACTGTTTATTTGTCTTGCATATATTGTTTGCTTGCTTTATATTATTTCTTTGCCTTGTTCTTTTCTTGTTATTGCCAAATTTTGCCAATTATTTACTTGTACTTATTTTACATTTAACTCTGGCTACTCACTCCAAAACTTTAAATGTTATTTTCAGTGAATACCCATATTTAAGTAGACACACCATTTATTTATTAAATTTTTTTTGTTCATGAGTCTGTATCTTATACTCAACACTAAAAATAACATTTAAATTCATAAAAATATGTCACATTAGTAAATAAAATACCTGCCATAATCTAAGTTTTTTTTTCTTTTAAAAAGAAAAACTATAAAATAGTTGTATACTGTGTCCTTCTGATATTTCAGTTTATTATATTACGATTGTACAAGGGAAAGAACTTGTGTATTATTTACACTATTTATATTTGAACTATTGTCCTCTTTTGTTGTTGATAGCAACAACAAAGATGTGGACAATAGTCCAAATATAAATAGTGTAAATAATAATTCCACATCCCAGAAATTAAGACAAAGAATTTGTATGTATGGATGTATATGTTTTCATCAAAACTATACTGGCATGAAGTCAATTTACGAACAAATTAAACCCATTTACAAAGGTGAGAAATTTTTGACATAACCCACTTCCCAAAAACTAACTGAATGACTAAACAGCATGAATTTTTTATTTATTTTTTATTTTTAGAAGGAATTTTTGGTTAAGCTGAAAAATTTTCAGCACTCCTTCATATTCTTTATACATTCTTGGTTAACTTTACAAACAAAATTATTTCTAGTATATATTTTAATAAAAATGCTCATTTTATTCTATAGAACAAATTTTTTAATCAAATATTAAAACCTACATTCAAATAGAAATTATAGTCATATTTAAAATGATTAAAGAAAAAATTCCTCTTACCTGCCGCTACAATGTAGGCTCCTCTCTGAGAAACTATTGCACAAACTTCTTTTACCAAAATAAGATCTGCTTTTTGGGAAACTGGCAACAAATCAAGTTCTTTCAAAACATTTGATGTATTTGTAAAGTCCTCATCTGTATCTCTGAAATAGAAAACTGTTTTAGCTTAAAAACTATGAAAATTCTAACAATGTATTTAAAATTTACTCTGCATATGGAATTGTATTTCATAACTCTGTCAGCAGAATATAAGGAGTAAACCAGGTTTAGGTGATTGTAAAATTTGTGAACAGCACATGAAAACAATAACTGATTGAATTTTAAATTACATCTTAACAGACAGGATGTGTGTATTAGTATGGAAAGTTACATTGATAAGCCAAGTTCAAATTTCAGCCTAATCTCTCATATTCACTTTTACACAAATACTCTTGAGAAAGGTATGAATTCATTTCTTAACTTCTGGCTATAGAAAAAATAGGGTAGTCTAAACTCTGTACTCTTTGAGTGGTAATCAGTTTAACATTAAATTAGGACTACTTACCTACACACATCTACATGTGTTAAGTGTTCAATCAAGTGCAATAATACATATAGATCTAGCACTTCTATATCAGCCAACAACAAGAAACACACATCTAAGTCCACTTAGAACAGCAAGTAAGTCACATATTACTTCAGGTTGTTGATGAGGGACTGAGATAGTACAGCAATTAGATACTAACAGATTAAGAAAGGTGATCATTGAACACAATTTTCAACAAGTTTCTGGTCTAGTTAAAACCTTGCAGAAATTTCAGGGTCAGTCACTTCAAACTAATGATAGACAATAGTAAAATCAGAATTATTAGACAATTTTGTATGCAGATATAAACTAGAAACAAGAAATGTTCATTTAAAGAAGTACATTAGAAAATAAGAGCTTTGATTGTAAACTTTTAGAAAGGGCTAAGAAAAGATGCAAACTTAACACTTACAGATACACTGAACATACAAAGCTTCAGACTCATGTGTGACAAAGCCTTACCCAACACTGGTGATGTTCCAAACATCTATGCAATATATAAAATGAAAAAGCTGTTTCAACTATGAAAAAATAAAAATTCATGCCCTTTACCATGAAGCTTGTTCTGAATTAGGCTCAATTTTCAATACATGTAGAAAAATAAACCACTGATCTACAGTTTACCAATTGACAAACATCCAGTGGAAGCCTAGGTCAGAGTCTCAAAACCAAGATCATAACAATCATAGATCAAAATTAAGATGTGCATACAGAAGTTCATCTTGTTTTTGTTACAAGAAACAGTTTTTACCCACTGGTACTGTGTACAACATTCAACACAGCAATTTGACAATTTCATGTTTAAAAGCATCCAAATATCATCTGTGTCTCAACATAGTGATAAGGCCTTTGACTTATAAATAACCAGTTACCAAATAGACCAGTCATACACAAACTCCTGCTCAAAATAGACATGGGAGTACAAATCAGTGATAGCATTTTGCAGGATGTTCCAGTTATAATTGATGTTGAAGGATATTTTAACAGGAAAGTTCAGACAAGTAGCATATGACTGATGGTATTCAATGGAATGCTTATCAAGTGCTACAGCAGCATCAATATCCCATGCAGATATAACTCTGGTTGACATAAGAACATGTTCTACATTGTCGATATGGAGTGACCAGCAGTCTTAGGATTATCATCATCAAAACAACTGAAATTGTGATAGAACAGACAAATCACTCAACATAATAGATGACCTCATCAAACTTTTCTGAAATCACTTTGATAAAATTAGCTTCATACCAGGAAGTATGGGAATGAGAAAATCCAGCCATACATCAACCCACCTAAGAAAACCCTAATGGCAATAAAAAGGGAGGTTGTTAACATGGAAGTACTGGTGGCAACAGAACCAACAGACTGGATCTGAAGTCTTGCCCACTCAAAAAACAAACCAGCCTATGATCTACCACAATTTATATCTTGACAGCCAGTAAGTGTCCAAAACAAATACTAGCAACAAGTTACTGTACTCCAAAACCACGATCATATATGTTGGAGTCCCTACATAGCTCACACAACACACAAGAGATACAAAAGAATACAAGATAGTGGAACAGCCACACAGAATTATGGCCATTTTAAGGATCCTATTGCCTCAATGAAACCACCTACCATTCTGTGAGGAAGGAGTAATCAGTAAAAGTAAGATCATAGCACTAATACACATGTCAATAGTTTTATACCAAAGGATAACAGCACAAACCATATCACAGACCAAAGGACAGTGACAACAACCAGAAGCGAATGGGAAATACACAGGCCAGTAAGATACGGACTGGACAATAAGTAGCTTTGCAACTCGGTTTTATCTACCTTATATTAAATTCATTACACACCAATATATTAAACATATTTGACAATACCACCTTCATTTACAGACTGACTCATGACAAGACAACTTTCCTTATATTAAGGCAATCAGCTGAGGACACTAACAGTTACCCTATTTGACCAATAAGATGAAAATAATCTCACCTTAGCCTCAGGAGTTCTCTACATAACAATAATCTTTTTATTAAGTAGAGAAATGTAGCATTACATTAACAATACTACATATAGGTCAAGCACCTAACCAATACTGCATATAGTTTAAGTACTTCCACATCAGCCAGCAACAATAAACATGCATCTAATATGACTATCTACAGCATTATCATTACTCAATCCCTACAGTCAGTTTCAAAGGGAAAGATAAGTCTGGAAAAAGGCAATGAGAAATAACTTTACTACCTTTCCCAAGAATGCATGGTAACTTGCAGATAATAAAGAAATGGAATTTGTAGAGAGCCAAGATCACCTACATTCTGAAGGAGCCCAGTATTTAAAAATGAATCCTAGCAGATAGGGTTCTCTTTATGCAGCTTATTGGGAGGAGGGTAGGGATGCAAAGTTTTTAGTTAATTTGTAAATACATGAAAATGATATCAAATGTAACTGACTGAAAATCAGAAGTGTATTTGAAGCAATCAGAATATATATTCCTTAAAGAGTTTCAGGAAACTCAATATTATATGGAAATTCTAGCAAAAATTCCCTGTTGTGATAATAAAGACAGGACAAACTAAGCATCTCCATTTTTTGGACATGTATTTTTCTTTTGCAGGTTAGCTTTTATTGACTCCAAATACTGTGTTATTTATTTATTTAGCATTATTTTTAATTTGATTTTCTTTAAGAGCACATGCAGGCAATGTTATTTTAATTTCTGAACTAAAACAATTTTTAATGCTTGAAATATTTAGGTTAACTTTTCAAGAGAAATAATTTTTACAGTAGTTACTGCAAGCATTTTTATTGTTTCTCAGAAATGTTCTTGCTTTTGTTCCAAAGTCATAGTGGAGTTATTCACTTATACATGTTTGTTTAGACAGCAATGGAACATTGCAGCTCTCACAAGTAGATTGTATAGCTTGAAGTTTCACATCAACATTTTTAAATAGCATTTTATAATTGCTGTTTAACACAGTTTAATATTTACTCATTTCCATTAGAAACTTAATTTTCTTACCAGATTATAGTTCATATATATAAAGATAATATATTAAGATTATTTGCAAAGCTTGTTATGATGGACCAGTGATATAACAAAGAGCAGAGAAATTCAGGTTCAGGTGTTTTCTTATTCTGTTAGTGATATAAACCTTCTGCAATCTCTGTTATGTCTTTCTTACTTCCTAAACAATATTTCAAAATTCTTGCTACAATTTTTGAAAGTTTATCTCTGAATTCTTCACAATTGTTTGGAACAAATTTACAACTTATATTCATGTTGTATAAGGTTTTCAGCAATAGAATTTGGGCCATATTAACAAACCTTTAAATATTTCAAAATGCTATAACAAACTTATAACATACCTTTCAATGTTTGCAACATAGGTTGTCTGAAATCTCCATGGTGTAAACAACTTTTGGGATTTGCTGTTATTGAATAAGATTCCCAGTTTGGTCATGTCAGCCAATATTTGTCGTACTATTTCACCCAGATACAGACCAGAAAATAATTTTTCAAAACTGAAGATGATAGATAATATGTTACCATATTTTTGGAAGCAAAGAAAACTTTTTCCTCAAATGAATTTGCCACACATCTTCAAGACTATTACAGTTTTTGTAAGACTACATCTTATTATAATTAGCACTTGATTGATAATGATACTTATGATATTTATCTGAAATTTACTTGAAAAAAATTAAGAAATATTTTAGAAGCTAATGAGAAGAATTGTAACATTATTTTTATTCTTTATATATATTCTATAAAAGTTTAGTTTGATTATAGCTGTATTTTAAATACATTTAAAAAATGTCGTTTTTGTGTGTGCTAATAGGATAATGTCATTCATAGAAATTATATAAATATGATTTTGACATAATGAACACAAATAAAAGATTAATATTAAGTAAAAAGAATTGAACATGTTCAACACAATAGTTGTATTACACTTTTATGATGCTAGTCTTTGTTGAGTTCAGTTCGCTCTTAAGAGTCACATTATCACAACTCATCATTTATTCTTAAAGAGGATCAGAATAATCTTTAATGTTTGCAGTAGTCATCATAAGTATAAGAAAAAAGCATCTACTTGCATCCCAAGTAGACACCTGAACAACCCACAAGAAGACTAAAAAAGCAAAATTAGTTGAGGAATATTGAAGCAAAAAGTTATTTTTTTTATTAAAAAATAATATTGTTGTAAAATAAAATAACACTTGTTTCAGAAATTGACTGAAAAACTAAATATAATTTTTGTCATCAAGTACAATTGATTTTCCAGTTTAAAAGAAACATTTTGAGCTCAAGTTATGCTCATATTATTATGAATTCACATTGCATTTATGCTAAAATGGTAGGCATCTAAATACATGTACTTAGATGTCTAGCATTTTGGAAGTGATGAGTTGTTCAATTTTTTTTTATTTAATCTTTTTAATAAGTTTAAGTTATGTTCATTACATCTAAATCATATTTATATAATTTCTATGAATGACAACCATAACAAATACAGAAATGTTTTTGAAATTTATTCAAAAATACATATCTAAACATGTGCAATTTTAAAAGCTTTAATTTCACAGTAATTCTTTTCATTTTTAGTTATAATTATTATGAATCACATGTTCAAAGAAAGTTACAGGTTTTAAATGTCAACATGTTTCAAGGAAAACAATGCTAACAATTATATACAAAAAAAATCTGTATTATCACTTTAACTACACATAAAAAAAGTGATGGTTAAGGTTCATAAGACAACATACATACGTGAATGAATTGATATGGTTTGAAAGTTTGTCTACATTGTAGTCGTATTTGTTGCGTATAAAATCCAAGCACCCCGTATCAGAAAGGCCACCCCACTCAACATTGATCATTACCTAAGAAAAGCAAACAATGAATTTCTTTAAACCAATGAGATATGTAAATTTGTTTAAGTAAAAAAAATGATGATTGTTTATACACACATGAAAAATGATGATTGTTTATCTATCACACACATACGTGTGTGTGTGTGTGATGGATAAATTGTTGCCTAAATTATTCAAAAAATGAAAATAACATGACATCTCATTTTAACATACATTTACCAAAATTACACAAAAATATCTTAAATGACTAAAGAGTAAATTCAATAAAATTGCCATTGGCTTCAACTGTGCCCTCCAAATGACTTCAAAATCTTCTGCAATTTTTCTGTATGTTCTCCTTGTTTAAGTTGGGGAATGATGTCATAATCCTTGCTATATAATAATCAAGTAGGTTGCAGTGTGAGTTAGTTAGGTGACCAGATGTAAAGGGTGATGTGGTCATAGAAATTGTCTGATAGCCATGACTGGGTTCTCCTAACTTGTGTGGCATGGTACAGAGTCCTGTTACCAGACATAGGGTTTTTCTCTTGACCCAGGGCAACACTCTCTCCTTGTCTATGGACCTGATTGACTTTGAGGGATTGTTTTTAATCACAGCCAGGATCTCACCAACAAAGTCAGGAGTTTTTTCTTATCCAAACGATCAGTTAGTTTTCCAAGCTGCTGTACATTCATAATCACCATTAGATTCATCCAACTCTTTCTAAATCCTCTGCATTGTCTTTAAATTGACACCCATACATTCTGAAATGTTTGCATTTAAGCTTCTAGCACAATTACTAAGCAGTACAGCATGCCATTTTCAAATTTCTGGCATAGGGAATTGCATCATGGTTCTTTTTATTTTCAAAAACATTGCCCAACTGACTCTACTATATTGTGGAGTCAACAAAATCAAAAGCAACACAAAATTAAAATTAAAAATATAAAATGGCAACAATTTACCTATTGTACTTTTTCTTTACTTTTTTTTTAGTTTGGTTATTTTTACTTTTAGTTTTGTGTTATTATTGTGTGTATATATAGCCTCTTATAATTATCTGTCTGTGTGTGCTTATTTTGTGTATGATTATATCAATTCTCCTGTTTCATGTTTGTATATATTTTTACTTTTAAGATTTTTTGTGCATATGTGATTTGGTGTATGTGTTCTTTATTTTTGTGACACTTCCTGTTTCTGTTATTCGTATACACCTCTACACTTCACTTAATCTTATTTCCTCTCTGTGCAAAATTTTTTTGAATATTCTGAGTTAAATGTAACATTTGATTTTTTGAGGTTTGACAGTGCAGTATGTAACTTTCACAACTGCTGAAATAAATTCTGGATTTATAACCACTTAATTATGTGTTGAGTTTTCTTCTCTCTCTTTCTATATATATATATATATATATATATATATAAAAAGGTATCACTACAACATCTAATATATATATATATTCATCCCATACTATAACTCGTTTCTAGTGGTTATAATATTGTCGTGCTTAGGCTGCTCACCCTGACATTTGTTAAAAATACTCTTGACTTACTGCAATAGGTTTCTTTGACTCACTTGGAATATTTTATTTAAGATCTGGCCTAGTTCATTTCTGTTACAAGGCATGTATTATTTACTTCACAACGTCACTCCTTTTGAGATTTCTCTTTATTAATGAATATTTTATTTATTAGTTTTTACCCCCTCCTCTTTCTGGCGAGTTTGTCAACGTATTTAACTTTGTAGTTTTTATGTTTTGGGCCAACATCTGTTTTTCTGTACATTCCCTTTTCTGGTAATCATATTTGTACATTAAACAAATTCTTGATACATCAAATATCATCAATTAGTACTTGCATATGTTCTTCCTTTCTTGGCTTACGGCCATATCACATTGAATACACCGGTTCTTGCTCGATCACCGAAGTTAAGCAACATTGAGCCTGGTCAGTACTTAGATGGGTGATTGCTTGGGAATACCAGGTGCTGTAAGGATGTGTGTTGTGGTGCAGTGAATATTGGCTCGGAAAGAGAAATTGGTGAGCCGAGTTCGAATTCCAGTTGAATACCCTGCATTCACTTAAGCACTGGTACCCTTGGGAAAGGTATTAATCCATCTCTTCCCTCCAGTTATGGGTTAAATAACAGGGTAGGACTTGGGGACCCTACCCTTAAAAAAACAAATCCCAATGAATCTTGATACTTGAAAAGAAAAAAGTATTACTAGACACAAAACTTATATAAAAAACAACAATAAATTGTTGAAAAGAAAAAAGGTATTACCAACAATAAATAAATAAAGATTTAGTTGGCAATAAATGACCCGCCGAGGTTGATATGCCATAAAAACAAAACAACCAAAAATCTTCCTTTCTTGTGGGCCTTTCTTCCAGTAAACCTTTTCTTTAATTGATTGCAATGTCTTTTGTGATCCCATTTTTTCTTATTACATATATATCAACTTTTTAATTCATGACATTATTTTGTTGTCTTTCCACATTTCTATTTTCATAGACTCTGAAAAACACATTTTTGCTAATTTTGAAAAATTTGATGTCCTTATTATCTGTTCTTATTTTCTTTTTTGACCTGATAACAACTTGTCAAACACCAATTAAAATGTTCTTGCGAACATCTATTCTGCTGGCAACATGCCTGATGGTGTATTGAGATTTGCTGTTATCTGGTAGACACTCAAGAATTTTTGTAATGCTTCTTCACTCACTTTTTCATTACTTGCTTTTTTCAAAACACTCTTAAAAGAACCTACAAACTGTTCAACTTGTCTGTTTGACTTTGGGTGATAGGGTGGGGTAGTAATATGTTCAGTCAAGAACATTTTACAAAATTCTTCAAATTCGTAAGCAGTGAATTGTGTATTGTTATCTGAGACTATGGCATTTGGAATACCATATCTTGCAAACAGTTCACGTAAAAAAAAATTCACTTTAACCATAGAAGTTGCTTTTTTTGCACTTAAAAACTTTACACCACTTAATAAAGCTATCCACTATCACTAGATAATGTGATCCATTTATTAGACCTGCAAAATCTATGTGCAGTCTAGACCATGGAGTATCTGTCTTTGTACAACTTTGTAATTCTATGGTAGATTTTGCTGCTAGAGCACAACCTCTGCAGACTTTTATTACTTTTTCAATGTCTTGAACCATTTTAGTCCAGTATGCATAGTTTCTCTTGAGAGATTTCACCCTTGAAATTCCTAGATGTTCACTATGAAATTCATTTAATTTGTAATATTCTCGGTATTATAATATTCTAGGTAATACAATTTTTTGCATGAACATCAGTACGCTGTCACATAGTGAATAAGTGTTCAAGTATGGATTGTATTCTCTCTTCCTTTTTTAGTTATTTTTTTTATTTCTACAATAAACATGTCTTCTGCTTTTATTTTTATTTCTTCCTGAGTAACTGGTAGTTTGCATTCTACATTGCATAATATACTTTAATTTCTGTTTCACTTTTTAATGCTGCAATAACAGTGTCCTGAAACAGTTCTGTATTTTTCATATCAATCTTAATAACTTATCTGCATGTCTTAATTTTTTTTTGATGGCTGGTATTTCATCCTAAAATGGTACCTCAGTATTGTAATCTATTTGCTGTATGGATAGGAATTTCTTTTTTTTTTTAACAAAAAAATGATAAAAGATGTCTGTGGTCTTGTCTGCAAACAAAAATTCCTGTATATAAATTTGTAAAATTTTTTCACTGCAAATATTATTGCTAATGACTCTTTTTTTTGATCTGGCTGTAGTTTCTTTTTCCTCAATTTCATTGGCATCGCATCTCAGATTTAGTTGGCATTTGTTTGATATTTCCTGTAATGTAAGTTTATTATTCTGACCAAGTTTCATTAGAATTCTCATCCATATTTCTGCATTTTTTTTTCCACTAATCCTTGAATGGAAATTAACACAAATTACAAATTTCATTGTATTCCTCTCTTACTTCAACTTAGCTTACTATTTTTAACCTTGTTATAAGTGTTCCATTGAAATTGTAAAAAAACGTTGCAGGTTGAATTTTATAAATGGCTACTTATCAAATCCCAATACTTGCTGTTATGTCACTGAAAGGGAATGTTATTGAAAACTGGAAAGACTTTGAGGACTCATAGGGATACACGTTATTGGCACAAATTTACACATAAAATTAAAAGTTTCTAATGGTAAAAATTTAGTTGCAGCTACAGTGTGCACTATAATGGGAAGTGACTGAAAAAAAGACTATGAATTAGTTGCAAAAACCTTACAACAAAAATAAAAAAGAACCTGAAAGAATTTTAAACAAGGTTAAAAGCATTTCATTCCCAAAAGGCATGTCTTATATAAAAAGGTTTCTGTTTTTTTGGCATCACAAAAAACAAACTATGATAAATATAGGTTATGACCCCTTGGTTGCTAAAATCTCTGATAGGGAGAGACAATATTTCTGAGATGAAGTAGTATTTACAGTATTCAAACTATTGTCCTCATCTTTGTACACCTTCTTCAAGTGCTAGAAATTTCAAACCAAACCCTTTATTATAATCACTTGTTAGTGGATATAGATATTGGTTAGTTCCTGTGACTTGACCCAAAGAGTTGTAAGTTCAATACCAGGCTACAGCAGTGATGAACAAGTAACTTGCAGGGTTAGAGGGAGGTAAGTCATGACTTCCAATTGAGGCATTACTACGCAAAGAATGAGGATTAAAGGGTTCGGTTTAAAATTCCTAATACCTGAAGAAGGCCAGAGCATACAACAGCTGAAATGTCGTACAAATGGCAACAAAGATGACAATAAACCAAATAATCTAAATACTGTAGGGAGAGACAAGTCTATTTATCTGGTAATAATGGGTAAAGCCTAAATGGATTTGAGGCATCAAGCAAGAAGCTGGTGATCACTGAAGTGGGAAGATTCATTTCAGCCTGGTCTAAAGGAAAGGCAAGGCTGGCCACAAGCATTATTGCCTCAACAAGCAGACATCAGAAGAAAAGATATGATCAACTTCAAATAAGTGTTTCTATATATTTTAAAACTGGTTCATATATTGAACATCATTCAATATATGAATATCGTTCGTTACTGAACTGACAATAACTGCTAATGAAATATATTTAATTCTCTATTAAATGTATGTTTTAAAAACTAATATATGTCTTGTTCTCTGATTCTTTTTTATGACTGATATGAGGAGTTGATAAATTTTCCATATTATGCTAAACATATACTGCAATTTTGCTAAACATTTTGCAAAGAAAATTTTAAAAAAAGGACAGATTTGAAGACATAAAATGCAATGATAGTGAGAGAGAGAGAAAACATATCCTTGTCTGCTGTTTTAAAAAAATTACCTTTGTTTGCTGTTTTAAAAATATAAAAACAAACACTTTTGCATTCTTCACAGTTGAGTGAAATTAATCCAGTCCTTTAAAAAGGAAGAAGCAATCATCAAAAATCTTCAGAGAAAATTCAAGCTTTGGATGGTAAAATCAAAGACAACCTGGATTGAGAGGAAAGTAGTTTTGTGACTGAACAAAAGAACAAATATGGTTTTCAAGTCAGAAAAGCTAAGATTCAAGCTAATTATTAGCACTGACTTGAAAACCATATTTGTTCTTTTGTTCAGGAGAGCCCGTCTGGTTGCAGTAAAAGAAGGACACACCCTGGTCTGAGAACGTATTCAGTACAACTGATGGATGAAACAAAAATTACATTCTGATATCTCCCAGAGGCTTGAAGCATTCCTCAGCAGGACCACTGTTGAAGACCAAAAATTGATCTGGCACGAATTGGACAAATCTTTCAGTCAAGGTCCACCAAGTACAGAAACTAAATAGATTAAAAGATTCGAAGGGAATACATGAGGTCCAGCACCCACCTGTGAAGGCAGTTGTCAACATCAGTTGAGTGCCTCTGAAGAGTCAGTGCTGAACAAGGGTCTCAACTTTGCAACAAACATCAGGCGGATACCATATTTAGACATCATTGCCCGTATCAAGGAAATAGCCTTGAATATCCCTCAGGCTCAGGTGGATGAGCTAAGATGGAAAGTGAGACATACATTGGAGAAAGCCAAGTACACCCAAACCAAACACCATGAAAGAGGAGGGGCTGGTAATCAAAACCCTACAGAGGAATGAGAACATCATACTACCAGCTGATAAAGGCAATGCAACTGCAGTGATGGACAACCTCATTAGAAGTGATAGCTATAGCAAAGTAAAGAAAGACCCCACGTTGAAAACAGAATGACAGCTGTCGTAGATCCTAATCAAGAACAAGGATCACTTCCAGTCTCCTCACATTTATTCCGCTTAGGCCGATTGTTAGCAGCCTAGGCTTGGTGTGCCACCCTCTGAGTCACTTCCCTGTAGATATAATTGACCCACTGATAGAAACGTCACCTTCATAAGTTCAAAACTCCAACCATGACAAGGCTATAAGAACATTGCAAAGCCATAACATGAGAGGAGATAGAAAAATCAGACATGATTGACCACATATGGAGGGAGAAAGAGGATCACTACCTTCTATGAGATGAAGTTGAAATAATAGATAGCGAACACCACTGGAAACTACATAAATTTAAGGAATTGGCACATATGCTAGGCAACAAGAATCTTCAAGCATAGAGATGAACATAATATGGGAACCAGTAATACTGAGTGCCAGTGAAAATCATTAGTGTCAAATTGCAATTTGTGCTCTGGTAAAAAAAAAATACTAGAGAAAACCTTTAACATCAAAAAATTTGCAATGTAAAAAATGGTTACTGAACATTAGGTTTGTAAATCCCAGAAAGTCAGTTGTTCTTGTCAACAAAACACATGGCAATAGACGTTTGGTTAGTTCCTGTGACTTGACCCAAAGAGTTGTGAGTTCAATACCAGGCTACAGTAGTGGTGAACAAGTAACTTAGAGGGTTAGAGGGAGATAACACATGACTACCAAAAGAGGCTCTATGCAAGGGATGGGAATGATATACACCAGTGATTGTAATAAAGGGTTTGGTTTGAAATTCCTGGCAGCTGAAGAAGGCCGGTGCGTACAACAGCCGAAACATCATATAAGTAGCAACAAAAATGAAGAAAATAGTCCAAATAATGTAAATAGTGTAAATACTACCTCATCCCTGAAATATAGACAATGAGGTTGAGTTGTGTTTCTTTACTGCTGTCAGTTTTTCTGCTGAGTTGAATGAATGTTTGTTTTATATAGGCTCATTTAACCTCCAGAAGCCTGTGTTTATTGACAGGAGCTGATTTTATTGGCTATTTGTTTTATTGAATTGAAAATTTGAAGTATGTTTGAAACTCTGGAAGGCTGCACAGAGTTTATGCACAGTGTGTTTATTTTTACTATTTGCTCCTTTGATTTGATGCTGTCCAGCTTCACTTACTCTACAAGCCAGCTCCTTGTCTAACAGCCATTCAATGATCTCAATTCCCAAATTACAGAATGCAACTTTTAACAATATTAATCATTCTAATTTTGAGTTTAGGAATTTTAGAGCACAATTTAATGACTGTACTAATTCCATCAAAGCTAGCTATGCTCTTCAACTAATTTTGTATCTTATCTTGTAGGGTTGACCGGTTGTAAATAGTACCCTGATTTTGTGATAGTTAAACAATTTTGCTGAAGTGAAGGCTGATTTGTCAAAGTTATGAACTTTGTATAATATGGATTTTTTTGAGGTAGATTCCCTGGATTCGAACTCATAAATTACATCATACTCAAATATGATGTAATTTATGAGTTTGAATCCCAGGGAATCTACCCCATATTCTAAGACAAGACATCATTCACAAGGTAGGTAACAGTTATCCTTATAAGGAGGTATTTAAGAATTATAATGAAGTCATCCACATATTGACAAAAATAAGAAGTCATTCTGTGTATATGAAAAAACTACTAAAATTAATAAATCTGATCAAGAGGAAAATAATGGTGCTGCCTTGAAGAATTTCACCATCAGCACTAATGGGACAATTTTATATTTCACATAGTCATCCCATGAAAAAGTGTATGAAATATCCTGCCTATGAATAAAGATCGGCCAGATTCAAGCAGTTAAAATTATTCAGTAGATGTTCCAGTAGTAAACATAAAATGAAGATTGTCCTGAACTTCAGAATAAATTATTCGTTTCCTGTAAACAATGTCCTTCTAAGAGATATATAACACCATTGTGCAATAATCGTAAGAAGAGGTTCTCTCTTTTTTCTTATGTGGGCACGAAAACGAATGAGGAAAACAACTTAATGCTACCTATAGTAGAAGTCACGATATATTAAGTTGCTAAATAAGTCTCTATAAACAGCTTATTGGACACAGATAGCCAGTGGTTAAGTTTCTCTCAGGGAATATTAAAGAAGGTAAATTGTTCTGACTGGAATCTGAATTTTATCGATTTCCAAGTTAAAACGTAATTAGGTTTTTTCAGTAAGAGATTACACCAAGTTATGTTGGAAATAAATCTGGGTAAAGGGAGATCACTTCCTATTCCCGTTTTGTTAGATGACAAATTTAATATTCAATTTAATTTTGATGACTTCAGCCAAGTGATAGCCAATTTGACTAATTTAAAATTAGCCTTTTCTTATAATAACGATAGAAATGAAATAAACATTCAAGAAATTCTTGAATGCATAAATGACTCTGTGTGAAAAATGCCGAATGGTATTGCTCTTTTTTTGGAACAATCTAAATTTTCTATATAGATATCAAGTTACCCCATCAAAACTTGAGGCTTTCAACATTCAAGACATATACTATACTATAATTTCTGAACATTCTTTGTGTCACTAGCAGCAAGTAAAATTCATATTGAAACTCAAGTCCACCACCCTTGAAATATTCCCAGATGCTTTTGAATTATTTACCATTGAATGAAACTTAGAGAAAATGTTTGCATTGTGTGCAACCACTGGAAACAACACTTCAATCAACTAGTACCTAACTTTATACTAACAGATTTAGCCAGGAGTTACTCGCAGACACACAGGCAAATCTATTGCCACCCCAAGCACCTACCTCCCTTGGTGACCAGACGATATCCACTATGTGTTCCTTGTTTATTAAATGTGATTAAATATATCCATTTCATCCTCCCTCAATACATCACATCCTTTACTTCTCAAAATAAGGGAGAAGTTAAAAGAAATGGTTAACCTAAAAGTTATTTCCCCAGTAACAGTTTCAGCAGATTGGTGTTCAGGCATGGTAACTGTAACAAAACAAGATGGAGATCTCAGTATCTGTGTGGATCCTAACACCACTCAATGAAAAGAAAAGTTCAGCCAATGAAAAATGTGTGATGACAACTTGGCAAAGCTCGAAGACAGTAAGGTGTTTACAAAGGTTGATGTCAATTTAAGATTTTGGCAAATCCCCTTTAGATGAGAAATTCTAATTACTGACTCTAAATAAAAGATGTGAGTTCTCAAAAATCAAAATCAAATTATTGGGGCATATAATTTTTGAGAAAAGAATTGATGCAGATCTGGACAAAGCCAAAACAATACAAGTTTCCAAGACTATCATCTATCTATAGTTCTATCATAGATTATCGTCAATAATTGTTTTGACCTCCTGAATATTTTTTCAATTCTGACTTCTTTCTTTGAAAGATTTCTGGAGCTGATGTTATACCAAAAGGTAATCTTTTGAAGCAATATCTTTCAAAAGAAATAATGAAAGTTGTGAGTAAATAGCTTTCTTTACTTAACAAAATTTGGTAGCATCCAATGTAGAAAAAAAATTAGCTCTATTTAGTTTAGGCGAAATATCATCTAAATTTAGTAAATTGTAGTGTTCCCTTTTCACCGCTAGATTCAGATTCTTCAAATCTACACATATTCTGACTTTTTCGTTTCTTTTCAGTATGGATACTATTAGGTGCACACCAGTCAATTGGTTCTGTAATGTAACCTTTTCAATAATTCCCACATTTTCCAGTCTATTCAGTTCTTCCTTCACCTTTGGCAAAATAGGGAGACTCTTCTAGCTGTTGTTACACAGTAGGGTGAAGCGTCTTTTTTCAGAACTATTTTCTACATCCATTGGCGTCAAATGAAGCTCCCTATTCTATTTCGTCTCAAGGTTGCACTAATTTAATTTTTATAGTTTTTCTACACAATCAGTTTTCTCCCTTTACACATCCAATGATGTATTTCTTCAAATAATATTTATCCTTAACTTCTTCTGTAATGGTATCATTTATAATGTACTGACTTGAGTTTTATTATCTCTTCCCAGAGTTTTGATGCTTTAGGAAAATGTTAAAATTTCTGCAACCATTTCTGCTAATTTCCCAGGTTTGTAAAATCCAACAGCTCTGGTATAGTTAATTTAAACATTTTTTTAATTGGGTCCTGTTCTATAAAGTAATTTTCTCTTTCAGAAAAATTCTCTGACACCATGTTCCACTGGGCTTAGATATATTATAGAGACTAGTCACTGAAAACTTGAAGCAAAACATGACATGTGATGAACTTAACTCATTTATTTAAACTACTGTCTACTACAGCATTCCCTAATGGGATCAGAACTCCTTACAATCATCATAACACCCTTTTTATTACCCCCCCCATTAATAGAATATTGATAAAGTTTTGACCTTCCTGCATTATTAAGAACAACCCTTGTATTACGCATAAAATAGCTTGGTATTGTTTTTAATTGTTACTCAACCAAATGAATTAATTTAATGCTCTTTGTTTCTCAAAACAAACGTCTTGCTATATTCTTTGCTTGATCTACAGATGAAAACAAAATGTACAAACAAGATGATCCTGCAAGCCAATCAGAAAAATGAGAAGAAAAGTTAAATCACTTGTGTGTGTTTAATTGTAATAACCTCATGTTTAAATTTATAAAAAATATGGATGGACTTTTGGGATATAAGGATCAAATTAAATAACAATTTTACATTCTTAAATTGTTATCTATGGAGGCATGCTGAAAAATTCTTAACCTGACCCACTTCCTAAAATGAACAAACATCAGACAATATTTTGTGAATTTTTTCTTGGTAAAGCCAAGAACCTCTCAGCTCCTCCTCGTACAGGTTATTAAGTTAATTCAGTTCTACAAGACACAAGATAACTGATACCTTATAAAAATGTAAACTTACTTGTTTTGAGCAGTCATTATCATCTTCCCATTTTTCAATAGAATCTACATTTTCAATATAACAGACATTACTTCCAGTTCCTGGAAAGTGAAGAAAAGTAAACAAACAGGCCTTCGGTGCATTAAAAGAATTTAACATTATCAAGTTTAATTTTTTCTGTTAATTGAAATATTTCTGTAACATAAGTGAGATTTAGATCAAATACTATTAGAATATCACAATATTTTTGTATTTATTTACATTATTTATAAATGGACTAGCATCCTCATCTCTGCTGCTGTTATCACAATGTTTCAGCCATTGTGCCCTTATCAGGTATATATGAATCTGGGTAACTTACAGGAAATTTTGAAGTGAACCTTTATTTAATCTACAGGGGTATATTGTCCTGTTCCACTGTCCATGTTATATTTTATCTGGTTTCTAATGTCACCAACTTCCCAAATCAACTGAGCTATTGTCTAGTAGATTTTTCAAGCTTATTTTATTTTTATTAAAAATATTTCATAAATTTTTACCCATAACCTAATTCTCAATATCTTACATGGATAATGGCAAAAGATTGCATCTTTCTATATATTTCTGCATGTCAACTTGAGCAAAAATCAGCAAACATTTTGGTAAAGAGTCAGATTAGCAATGTTTTGGGACTAGTAAACCAAAACAAACTCTAAATAAAACTATAGATATATACACGGTGGTAGTGAAAAGCTCTTATTTTAACAAATGCCTCAAAAATTTAACATTAGGTTTTCATGGAAGATTTCTTGGTCAGATTGAGAACTTTGTAACATCCTCTTATATAAAGCTAATATAAAATTATATTTTAATGGGGGGAAATATATATGAATATTAAAACCTATAAATAATGAGATTGTTTAAATTCTTAAATCCATTTAATTCTTTGTTTCTTTTTGCTAAATTCATTAATCCCTTTGCCACTGAGATATATATATATATATATATATATATATATATATATATATATATATTGCACAAATTAATAGTTATTACTTAATGAAGATAACTAATTTTAATATTTAGCATTACAAATCAAATTCTTAAAAAACAACTTTTTTTAATTTAAATATTGTTTTGTTGCTGCTATTATGTTTGAGCCATTAAAAATGTGCTTCTTTTCAAACTTCTTTTAAGGTTTGGAAACAGGATATATTCAGATAGAGAAAGACTTGGTATATAGAGTGGATTGTTTATGGATTCAGACTACAAATTCTTCAAAACATCCATCATTTTGCTTATGCTTTAAACAAGTGCAATATCTGATAAAAAAGAAAAAAAAAGGAATTTTATTTTGCAGCTTTTTCACTATTTTTCTTTCAGATTTTTCTGCTGATTTTTGGGTTTTCTTTGTAGACAATCTGTTTTGCCACTGCATGATTTTCCATTTTAAATGATCTTTTTTTATCTGCAACTGTTATGACTTGACAATAATTGTTATTTACACTATTTATCATCAAAGCAATGCTTTAATCCACTAGATTATGGGACAATAGCCTAGTGGATTAAAAAGTTGGTTCATGAATTTGGTTACTTAGTAATTATGAGTTCAATCCCTGTGCTGGACAGTGTGTACTTAAACTTAATTGAAACAGGGCAAGCAATAACTGAGCAGTATTATAAGAACTAAATGAGATGCACCTAGACATAGGCAGTGGAACAAAAGCAGTCTACCCCCATAAAAAAGAGTTCAAAATTCCCTGTAGGTTATATCAATATATACTTGATGAAGGCATGAGGGCACAATGGCTGAAACGCTGTAATAGCAATAAAGTTGAGTTGACACTGTTGAAAGCTTGGCAGACAAAGTTGCATCTTAAAAAGTCTCAAACACCTTGCTTGAAGTTGGCACACCACTTCACCGTGGACCATAATGGATAGTTCTTTCTCAATGTTTCATTATGCATACATGGATTTCCACACTTTCCATTGATATGGTTAGTTTAATGATTTAAAACAAATTGAAAAATAAACTCAAAGATCATGTAAATTGGCTCTTTACTGTATAAAAGAACACTTTCCAGTTACAGTGACAGAATAATGCTCAGATATTGGGAAGGGAACTGGAAAAATGAATCCTATGAAGCTTTTAAAACTCAGAATATTATCCAAGCTTATTATTCAGAAGAAAATATTAAATATGACACAAGCATTACACTTTTATTGTTCAAGAAATTTACACCGGCATAAAACTTGGTTCCAATCTCTCACTCAACACAAAGATGACGATTTTTACTTTCAAAAGATGGACCATGAAAACATGAAAATGAATAAGTATATAATCTGATTAATGTTTCATCAATTAAAAAGATTATAGATTCCAAATATAATGGCTTCTTCACTGAAAAGTATTTGGTTGAATAACTTTTATGCATTTTCACTTTGTAATTGATAAACAGAAAAAAGCAGAGATCAACTCACCTAAAATGAGGCCAATTGTGCACTTTTTATCCAAAAAGTTTCCAGTGATTAGAGCAGCTGTTGTATCACTTATGATAGCTACCAACTGTACAGGAAGTTTCTGTGAGGAAAGAAAATACCACCAACAATTTAATTATTAAAAGTGATATAAAATGAATACATATACATAAAGGTGTGTAAGAATGGACAGACAGACAAAAAAATCTACAAAACAAAATAGAAATATTGATATGAATAATGATAGAAGACTAAACCAGTGACAGATTAAATAACTCAATAATTGAGACTGACCTTTTTTTCAAGCAGGTCCATCAACATCTGACCTTGGTCTAGACCAGGCCCATCAGTGCATTTAAAAGTTTTTGTCCAGTTGATTAGTTTAACATGAGTTAAATTTTTCTTTTCAGAAGGAAAAGAAAAGGTAAAACCTTCAAAAAAGGGAAAAATTCAGAATTTTATTTAAAACTTAAAATGTCATCAACATAAGGTATCCTTGAAAAGGAAAATATGCGAAAGATACATGGCCTAGTGAATTAAAGCATTAGTTAAAAGCTATTTGGTTCTCTGATAGTTGTGAGTTGAATTTTTGTCTGATAGTGCTGAAACATCATATACTCTGATTCAGGGGAAAAAATGTACAAGTGACACAAAGGTGAATAAGACTGCTATTAATAACATTGTGTCTTGCTCTTTAGTATCAGCAGTAGCTCTCGAATATAAAAACATTAACCCTAAGGTAACTCCCACTCCTCCAGGTTTTCCTCTTTCAAGTTCGTGACATGAACTTTCCATGATGAAGCTAAAAGAACTGTGAATGCATCACACTAAAAATGCACCAACACAGTAAGACCCACTAAAACATATTTATGAACATTTCATTGTGAATGCAACATGTATAAACATTCCTTTATTAGTATTTGTCCATGCTTCTGAGATGAGGTAGTATTTACACTATTCTGACTGTTGTCCTCATCTTTGCTGCCATGTTTATGATGTTTTAGTTGTTGTATGTTCCAGCATCCTTCAGGATGCTAGGAATTTCAATCTGCACCGTTTATTATAATCACTGGAGTATATTATTTTCATTTCTTGTGTGAAGCCTTTTTAGTAGTCATAAATTATCACTCTATAACCCAGCTCTAAGTTACTTGTTCACTACTATTTGTAGCCTGGTATTGAACTTACAACTCTTTGGTGTTATGTCACTGGAACTAACCAACATCTATATCCACTGGGCCATGTGTCCTTAAGGACAAGAACAGCTGAATTTCTGGGACTTATAAGCTTAATGTTCATAACCATTTTTTACCAGAGTTCATATTGCAATTTTTGGTGTTAATGGTTTTCTCTAGTAATGTTGGTGTTAACAGCTTTCTCTAGTATTTTTTTATGAGAGTTCATATTACAATTTTTGATGTTAATGGTTTTCTCTTGTATTTTTTTTACCATATTGCAATTTTTGACACTAATGATTTTCTCTGTCACTCCATATTACTGGTTCCCATACTGTATTTATCTCTATACTTCGTTGGCTTAAAAGATTATTTTGGCCTAGCATATGTGCTGATTCCTTAAGTTTACACAGTTTCCAGTGGCGTTCTCTATCTATTATTTTAACTTCATTCCATAGGGGGTGTTGACTCCTTTTCTCCCTCTATATGTGGTCAGCTATGCATGATATTTCTATCTCCCCTTGTGTTACGGCCTTGCAATGTTCTTGTAGCCTTACCTATAGAAGGTGGCCTGTTTCTCCGTTACATTTCTTTGCACAGCTACATGGAATAGCGTACACACAGTCCTTAGTCATGTCCTCCTCTGTTGGGGGTTTTACTCAGGAGAGGTACCTGCAAAGTGTAGAACAACTTCTGAAGATCGTTCTGATGTTATATGGACCACAGATCCTTTGTATTTTCTCCGATAACCCCTTTACATCGGGTAAACAGACTGAGGCTGTTTTCTGATCCTCATGCCCCCACTCTTCCATGTTTGTTGGAGTTGTTGTTATCTACCCTAGATAATTGTTACATTATAGGGTACTACTTATAGGGTACATTTCCCGTTCGTATGTTGCTGGGTTACTGCTTATGACGTTTGCTCGATGTTGCAGGCAGCAGACAATCCCTTTCTTTACGTTGTATGGATGGTAGGAGTTGAAGTTGAAGTATTGTCTAGCAAATGTTGTCTTGCGGTATACAAATGTCTTGAACTGCCCCTTTGTTTGAGTTAATAGCACATCCAGGAATGCCAGTTTGTTGTCACTCTCTTTTTCTATACTAAACTGTATTGATGATCTTATTGAGTTCACATGGTCGAGTAGCATCTAGACCTTTTCCTGGTGTGGCCAGAGTATGAAGGTGTCATCAACGTATCTCAGTCATAGAGTTGGTTTTAAAGCTGTGAATCCTAATGCCATCTCTTGAAAGTATTCCATGTATATGTTAGGTAGTGATGGTAATAATGGCGAGCCCATTGCTAAGCTTTCATCCTGCCAATATATGTCTGATTCCAATCTGAAGTGTATTGTTTGTGTACAGAAAGTCAGCATCTCCATCAGGTTATCTAGTGGAACACTGGTACATTCTCCTAGGAATTAGTCCGAGGCCAGTCTGCCTGTGACTATCGATACTACCTCATAGGTACCTTGATGAACAGACTCATCACATCCAGGCTCACCATCTGGTTGCATTGGATGGGAGCATCTTTGGTAAGTTCCACAAAGTGGGCAGTGTTTTAAACATATGATGGTGAATTTCCTATCAGTGGGTTAATTATATCTACAAGGAAGCAACTCAGAAGGTGGCACACCAAGCCGGTAGCAATCGGCCTAAGCAGAAGACCATCTTTATGAATCTTAAATAGATCATACAAATGGGAGAAAACCATTAACATCAAAAATTGCAATAAGAACTCTGGTAAAAAATGGTAACTGAACATTTAGTTTATAAGTCCCAGGATTTCAGCAGTTCTTGTCCTTAAGGACACATGGCCCAGTCGATATAGACGTTGGTTAGTTCCAGTTGTGAGTTCAGTACCAGGCTACAGCAGTGGTGAACAAGTAACTTAGAGAGTTGGGTTAGAGGGAGATAACTCATGACTACCAAAAGAGGCTTTGCACAAGGAATGAAAATGATATACCCCAGTGATCGTAATAAAGTGTTAAGTTTGAAATTCCTAGCACCTGAAGAACCAATTTTATTGGTTAGCAATAACCAGTTATTTTGTGCGTGTACTCTTTCTCACCACCATTATGTACTATAAAATATTCCTGTAAGAAGCCTTACACATTTAATTAACTAATCACTAAAACTAGAGGGGGAATAATATATTCTCATAGATTTAATAAAAGCTTTGTTTTGAAATTCAAAGAAGCTTACTAAGTAAAAAATCAGATACCTGAAGAATTTTTTTTATTATGCATATTAACTTTTAAGACATTTTAATGTTTACTGTAAACTTTTCTGTAGGTCTTATTTTTTTTAAATACTTTGCTTCTTTGATTTAAACATGTTTAGCAAGATTAGGTAACTAACTTCGACACAAAGCATTACATTAACATTTGTTTAGACATACTAAATAAAAATTCAAAATTGCATGTTCATACCTATGTAAGAGCCATTATGAACTCTTTGATAAGGAAATATTGAAAAATAAAATGAATTAACTTTATACATTGGTCATAGTGTCTACATTTATTTCCTTTTTTCTTCTTGTTTATAGTTGTCATTTATGTAAAATATAATTGCACAATCTTTACTAATTTTTTACTTTTAAAATCATATTTCTTGCCAAATGAAAAACTACTCAATATTTTCTCCAAATTTTTCAACTTTTAAATTTCCTACTTCATCATTTGAATTAAATGTGATACAGTGATTTCATTTCTTTCTTAGTAAACATAAATTGTATAACAGATGAAACTAAAATTCACAATTTTGATGCTAATTGAATTTTTTGCCATTTTTTTTAATGATAGATCTAACTTTTTAATACACAGTTTAAAATTTTGAAGTCTTTCATCCTGGAAGCAATGTTAACAATGAAATAAAAACAAATGTTAAATTATCATTGAAATATTTTGTTTAAAATCTGCATTATAATTTAGTGAAAAGATTTTCCTTCAAATTGATAATCCAAACTTTTTCTCTAATCTAAGAAAACAATTTTATGCATTATAGAGACAATCTTTTTTTGTTTTAAATCCATTCCTGAATAATATAAAATTTAGCAAATATAAATTGGAAAATAAACCAAATATTTATTTGAATAGATAACTCACCAAGAGGAATATTTTTCTCACTTTCAAGATTGTCATATGCTAAGAAGTCTCCAATGCAATCAGCCATGTACTCAAATACCTATTGAGATATGAACAAAAAATAATTTGAGAACATATATTGGTAAAAATTTGTGGACAGAAGCTACAAATTAATCTTAATGTTCTACTCAAATTTCTATTCAAGTTCTATAAATTAACACTTTTTCCATTTGTATTTCCTTTCTAATCAAAAACTTTTTAAAAATTTCTTAAGCTATTAAATTTATATGCCATTTACATATGTTATTAGTAGTTTTACCATTAATAAGACAAAAGTGTAAGTGACAAAACAAAAAATGGAGATAAAATGTGTTTGAGATAAGTAAAAGAGTTTTACTTCCCATGATTTACAGGGTTTGATCATTTGCTCATTCCAGGATAAATTATATACAGGGACATGCATAAGTATTAGATACATGTTATTTTCTGTTATAACTCTAGTTTATATTTGCCATTTTGCCTGATATTTGGTAAGTAATATCTCACATAGTTGTTTTGGTTGTATGTGGAAGGAAAATTAAAAACTCATGGTTGAATCCTTTTTTTTATCAAAGTTCAAAGTTACCCTATGCAAAAGTATTGGATACATGACACTTTTTTCAAATTTCCAATTGAAACTTTGTATTTTAAGAGACTTTGAATATTCAAATTTTTGATAGTATTGGAATATTATCTCTGACCAATCAGAGAAGTACACAATTGCTTACAAGATAGTGCTACTAATCATCTGACTCTTTGATGTGCATTCTGCAATTCAAAGACTAAAGAATTATCCAGAGATATGCGAACTAGAATCATTGAACGTCACAAAGGAAGACAAGGTTACCAAAAAATTAGCAAAGAAATGAATCTAGCACTAAGTACAGTAGAAAATATCATCAGAAAGTATAAGAAGTATGCGACGGTACAGCAAACCTTCCAAGAAATGGAAGACCGTGAAAAATAAATGAGAGGACTTCAAGGTGGATCAGCAGAAATGTGCAAAAGAACACTTTCATTACTCGTTCTGAAATTAAAACTGATCTTGAGGGTGCTGGAATTAATGTAAGTAAGGATACTATTAGCAGAGCTCTATATCGTACAGTCTTTCATTCAAGATGACCAAGAAAAGTGTCTTTACTGAAAACTAAACATGTCAAAGACTGATTAAAGTTTGTCAAAACTTATGAAAAGAAAGGGATGCAGTTTTGGGAAAAGGTAATCTGGTCAGATGAAACGAAAGTTGAACTATTCGGAAGGAACACAGCGACAAGTGTTTGGTGAAAAAATGGCACTGCCTTCAACAAGCACAATACCATCCCTAGAGTTAAGTTTGGAGGTGGTTCCATTATGAGATGGGGGTGCTTTTCATCCAAGGGCACTGGTGAGTTACAAGTTATCCATAGTAGAATGAATGGTAGCATGTACAGGGAGATTCTAGAGAGGAACCTTCACAAATCTGCAACATGGTCGGAATTTCGTGCTTCAACATGACAATGATCCCAAACATACCGCAAGACTTACAAAGAAATGGTTTGAAAATAATGGTATTAGTACTCTCAGTTGGCCAAGTAAGTCTCCTGACTTCAATCCAATTGAAAATTTGTAGAATATTTTGAAGGTTAAAGTTTATAAGCGGAATCCACAAAATATCTAGCAATTAGAGGAATTATGCAAGGAAGAATGGGGTAAAGTAACAGTGGATCAGTGTGGAAAACTTGTGGCCAACTATAGAAAGCGACTGGAAGCAGTGGAAACAAAACAGAGGCTACACAACAAAATATTAAATTGATGTATCCAATACTTTTGCATAAGGTAATTTTGAACTTTGATAAAAAATGGATTCAACCATGAGTTTTTTTCCTTCCACATACAACTATAACAACTCTACAAGATATTACTTACCAAATATCAGGCAAAATGGCAAACATAAACTAGAGTTATAACAGAAAATAACATGTATCCAATACTTATGTGTGTCACTGTATATCAATTGTGAGAGAATCAACATGCATTGTCATAGTCAAGTGTTAGTGTCTACTGGTTTCATTACTGGCTGTTGATGAAAGCGCCTTGGTGTCACGGCTGATGGCCTGGTTATGCTCACCTGCTAAAGGGTCAATTACTAATGCCAGCCTGGTCAGAACTGATTTCATAAGTCAAAACAGTAGTGGCTATAGTCTATCAATGGCTCAGAACAGCTACTGTGAAAATCACATGGGTTTTTTTCTGATTGATGAGTAAAGATGTTTTATTATCCTGGTATTTTTGGATAGTATTCCAAAAGTGAGTGCATAGAGTTGGACAAAATTAAGGTTTGTTTCTGTGATATGAGCCAGGAACATCAAATTGAGCACTTCAGTTTGAGTTAAAGAATTGAACTACTGATAGGGAAGAACTTTATGACACATGTAATAAAATGTTCTGATTTTGGAAACATTTTTTTCTCATCATCTATTTAAAGATTAGAATCATAAACACATAATGCAATTATATTCCCATTATTGTATTTGTATTCATGAATACAAGGATGAATGAGAATGTCTGTTGTGATGCAGTGGATATCAGCTCAAAATGAGAAATCGAAGAACTGAGTTCGGATTCCAGTTGAATTCGTTGCATTCACATATGTGATTGGTTAATAGCAGAGGAGATTGGGTTCCATAGACTTGGTAGGTAACCAGTCTACCACAGAAAGTAATATCAACTTACTGTGGGAAAATCTACCCAGTCAGTCATGTCTCTTTCGAGACATGATTGCCCAAGTGTGTATCATGTATGGCACTTAACTGACTGATTCATGAATATATGATGGTACACAAGCAACAATTTTCAGGACCATACAGAAAATGATAACAGGGGAAAAAACAACTTTATTCTAGCTGGTGCATAAAGCCTTGGAATAGTCATCTACTGTCTTATTGAAATTCAAGTCAAAACTTTGTATTTATTCTAGAAGATGAAGCTTTGGTTCCTGTCTATACTATATATCAGGAAATTTAATTTTTCAATTAATATGAGAATATACAGACATAATTTAAGAATTTGTAATTTAAAACCTTGAAAAATCATTTCTTAGCCAATTCACATTAGAGTAATAAACTTGAATGAACTGATTTTTATATTCTATATTTTGTATTATTTCCACTGAGATTTCTGTATATAAAATTATTCTCTATTTATAAATTTGAATATCCATCCCTTGGAAATTATGAAATTTTCCGAGGATACCTTTAAACAGACAATTTGTTAACTTCAGTCAAATAACTGTTCATTACTTATGAAATCATAAAACCCAATATTAAACAATGTCTATTAGGATAATAATCTATTACTTTGTTAAATTATAACACTGCACAGGGCACGGCAGCCCTCAGGCCAGATCCTGGCTGAAACGGCACCAGATGTGATGCTTCAGGCTGGCTGGCTGGCTGGCTGGCTGGCTGTCTAATGTGACACTTGCTCTCGCTGACGGTTATGACGATCCCAGTTGTGACACTGCCACCCGGTCGTATGGTTGGTTTGGTCACTGTCGCTGGTCAGGACGATCCCGTCCGATGATGTCGCCACAAAAGCTGGATTACAGGACGTCTTTTGCAACAACGGGCCACTGTCCCACGTTGTGATTAGATCCCAGAGGTCTCATCTTGCAATCTTAATAGTCATCCCTTTTAGCCAGTCCGGACACTGGTGTACACTTGTGGTTCGAAAAAAAAATAAACATGACACCAAAAAAAAAATTAATAAAATAAACGAACAAGCCGAACACACCTGGATAGCTATGAAGAATGTCTTTATATAAGAAAAAAAAAAAACAATGTCTTTCTTTTCCCAGGAATACAGTTGTTGAAAATGATATGCATTTGTCGGAAATGATATACAGTTGTTTAAGATGCTGGTTGTAATGGAGAGAGAAAGTTTGCCAAAAGCATTATAGCTTCCAATCGTTAAATGAAATATTTTGTCTAAGTTTCGTTAGCGTTGAAATGTACTTCTAAAACAGCAAAGTTCTTTCGGGTTCTTTAACGGAATCTGACGGAACGTGCTGAATCGGGGGCGGCGCTGGTGGAAAATGTGGCGGTGTGGCTCTCTGCCCGAAATCTGAACAAACTGCTTCCAAACTCAAAAACTGTCACCCAACTGCACTTTTCGTGTCGAGCATCTATCATTATAACCAATTTCGATCCTCCCTGGGGATCCGGCCGGCTCACAGTCTTTGGCCAATGAAAATCGGTCTTCGCCCACTTGATTTGCAGATGTCTTAGCTCGACCAATGTGATTATGCCAACTCACATCGAACTGAATTCAGGTCGGGTTATTTTGGACTGTTGTGTTCAACAGTGGCCTTGGCCTTCGGGTGACCTTATCAAATCACTCTAACACTTGTTGTCTACACGTTTTGCATATTAGCGGAATCAACATTTTAACTCCAAAGCCAGGGAAATTTATATTGAATATAAAAGCGGCGATATTTATAAAAACATGATAGAAGAAAAATGATTATTTTCATAAAATAATTAAATTTTATGCTCCCGTGTTTTTAGAAGCACTTGATGGTACTAAAATTATTATTTTTTTCCTAAGTTCACATCGCGTGACACAATAAAACATTAACAATATCACCAATATCAATTTCTCTCTCCATTGTTTTGAACCAACCAAAGGAAAGTATCCCTGCGGGAGAAGGGAAAGTATCACCGTGGGAGATAGTGTCACAAAATAATTCTACATGTTCCACATTACAATTTATTTTCCACACATTTCCTACAAGATTTATTAAATATTCTTACTTATTTCTACAAGTCAGTGGCAAAGAGTGACTTGGGAACCAGGACATACAGTTTATGCCACCTACCAGAAAATTATCCCCCCTCTAATCTGTGAATGTGATACAGACTAATTTTAATGTGAGAAATGCATTTATGATCTATCATGTAACTGAACCAAAGCTGCTTTCCAATTCAGTATCAACCAAAGATTTTCTGAGTAATTATGGAATTCAGATTGTTCTGAGATTTTTTGTGTCTCAACTCAAAGCTGCAATTTAATTGTTCAAATTGCAGCAGTCAGTAGCTGTCAATGTGTTCTTATATTGACAAATTAGCAGACATGGAAAATTGAACAATTTGTTCAAAATGGGTCATCATGTCATCAACTCATACTGTATGTGATTATTTTAATTCTATAATACTTGGAATCAAAATAACAATGACATTTCTTGTTGCCCACTTTTGTTTTGATTTTCATTTCAATCTTTGATTTCTCTTTTCCAAGAATGCTAATGTTCTTCTCTTTTAAGTTTCTTGTTGTAAAAAGTCAAGAAAATAGAGAGGAAATTGAGATGGTTGACTTTTTTGCCATCCTGCAGGTAAATGAAAATGTGAAAAATGTTACTAGGTCATAAATTTATAGTAGGTACTTCCTCCACACCACAAATTTATAGTAAGTACTACAAAAAATTTATAGTAACTACCACAAAAAAAAAAAAAAAAAAAAAAAAAAAAAAAATCAAAATAAGGTTTTTCTTGAAGCTTTTGTTTTAGTTTTAACTTCAAGCTATAAGCTTAAAATTTAATATTTCCAATAAACAATACTTTGCTGTATTTCAAAACCGAATTTAAATAGGTTGGAAAAGTTTGTTCATTTAATTATCAATAAAATCATCTATATTGACAAATCTGTCAACACATAATTCTCTTTATTAAAAAATCTTTCAGAAATAAAATATATACTTTTCTGAAAGTTTATTTGAGAAATAACTGATTTAACTGATTTAAAGCTTAACTAATCTGAATTGAAAAGATATTACTTACTGTTTTATATATCTTAGAAAAGCATATTTTTAACAGAGGTGGATGTTTTTATGAGGTGTTGCCACACTTATTGATAGCATAATGTTTGGGAAATTTATGTTTAAACACACAAAAAAATTCAAACTTCTTTTCAAAATACTGAGAATCACTGAATTGTAGTAAGCTTTTGTAATTATTATTAGTTAATACACTTTAATTAATAGCTATTATTTTATAGTAAATTAATACAGAATTTTAAAAGATTTTAAAAGCATATGAATTATTCTAATTAAATTTTTTAAAAAATGGAAACAATTCTTGTAAAAATTAATTCTTCTTCTTCTTCTTCTATGTGCTGTGTACCTTAAAGTAAGCGATCTCCCTATCCCTTGTAGCTCTTAACAGCCTTTCTCTTGTTGCCCTCCCAAACCCTACTTTGCCATCCATTTGCTCAAGCTCATTGAGTATGTCATGCTTTGCTTTACCCTGACTCTTTTTCTCTATCTGTCCTGTGAGTATGCTTTGTAAATCAATGTATTTTTCACTGCCAAAAAATTTCCCATAATAATCAGAAAAACAAGATTTTTAATTAAAATTTCAAAGGTTCTAAAAAGGATTAAAAATAATTTTACATTGAAAAATTCTTTGGTCTTTCCTCTTAAGACAAAGATTTTGATGATAAAATTTTGTTTTTATTAAATTCTAGGCATTTTTTCATCATGTACGCTCATTTTTTTTGCAAATCTTTGAAGGTACCTAGATAACTTTTTTTTAAAATGAAGTGAAGCTGCATTCTAACAAAATATTTTAATGTTAATAGTTTACTTTTTTACATAACTTTTAAAAACAATTTAAATATTTAGAATTAAATTTTAAAGCATTGGAATGGATGAAAATTTTACCATTTTTATTAGAAAAAGTAAACTTTGTTAATTGCTCTTTTTTGCTCCAAATGTAAAGTGGGCAAGAAGAAAATTTTGGGTAGTGGTTGCATGACTGAATCCAGATCTTAAGAAGGGATCAAGAATACTTTCATAGGTTAAATATTTTTAAAAAGCAGTAAAAAGTAACTTCTGATATGACATTAGGGTCACCAGACATTCTATATATACTCTTCAGTACCAAATAATCATATGAAATAAACCATGACCAGCAATAAAAAGAATTTGGAAATTGACTAAATGCCTATTTTCCATCTAAACCTGTCCAACTCTATGGTGAAAGTTTAAGTCCTTTGAATAAGAAAGTCTTTGATCATAGCTGCACAGAGCAATAAAAAAAATTAGCTCTTCAGGAGAAAATATAAGAGCAATAATATGGCTGGAAGGCAAGCAGTGAAAATTCTGCTTTTCTCTGTGTATCACTCTTTGACTCCTTCACTCCCTCTCAAAGTAATCAAACAGGAAAGCAATTAATTCATTTTCTCTTTCTTCTTTTCTAAATAAGCAAAGAGGGACTTCCTCTATTTACACTTCTTAAATAATATCACTAATTTTATATTACTCAAAAATTATTTATCCTGGAAAATGTTAAGGCATTCACATCTGTTATAAGTACAATTAAAATGTTTGGATCATCTTTACTGTCATTCAAAATAATGTGGTTTTAGTTAAGAAATTTTACTCTTGCTTTTATTGAGTATTTTCTCAATGAAAGTAATCACAAAATTGTTTCATTGAACTTGCAAGAAATTTCAACCGTCCATTTATTTTTTAGATGATTGCTTATTAACAAAAATGAAAATCTTAGAACAAATCTTTGTTATAACAAAGCCAAAGGAATCTTCTTAACCCACTGTAGCAGAAATTACAACTGAGTCATAGAACTGCAATGATAAAAACTACTGTCATCTGCAGGCATTAGGTCAATCAAATGTGTCCAAGATAAAATATCAACTTTAATTCTTATGATTCTATTTTAGTTTTGAAAAGGCTGAAAATGTTACATAAAACACAAAATAAAAAGAATTTAACAATCTTACCAAAATGATTATCAATTTTACACTGATCTGATCCATCAGAAAAGTACACATTTTTGTAAGATATTCAGTGTTGACTTACCAAGTGACAAGGACCTGTGAAACATTCATCAGGAATTTTGTAATATTTGAGTGTTGTCTTTGCAGTTCCTTCTACAAATTTCATTCTCACTACTCTGAAATTAGTCCCACCAAGATCTAATCCAAGATAGATTCCGTTCTCTGATTAAAGAAAAAAAAAATTTCGAAGATTTAATTGTAAGAAACTATTTTAAAAATCGATAAGGAATAAAAACAAGAATTTCCAATTGTTTCAATAGAAACAAAGCAGTCTAAGAAAAAAAAGTAATAATAAAAATGTTCAGAAGATTTTCAAGTGCAAAACATTAAATCTATATTTTTTAAAAAGTTTGTTACAATACAGTTATACCTTTTGGTTTATGTTGTTTTGAGTTAAATCATTCTCAATTATACGTCGTTTTTCAAAAAAATATATAGAAAAATACAAATCAAGTTTAAGTCAATTTTTTTCAACTTTACATCTGTCTGCCACAATTATTGAAGTTGTGATATCACTAGAAAAGTGTTAAAAACACATAAAATCATGTTACTGTACAATAAATAAGAATAAAAGCTATCTTGGTCCACAATTTAAATAAACAAATTGAATGTAATTGGTAAATTTAACATAAATTAGTTTATTTTCTACTTTCAGAAAATAATTTGAATAACTGTATTTGTTATTTAACCTTACAAAATCATTTTATTTTATAACGTCTTAGAGCAAACCCCATTCACAAATAAAGAGTTTGAAATGTACTGTAAAGATTGCCAAATTGTAAACATCTACATTTCCAAGTATGTATGTACATGTATTTATAAATTTAGATGATTTTTTTCTGTACTATATTAAAAACTAAAATTTATTTGTAAGCTTAAAATATATTATTAAAAATGCATTTATAAATAAAATACAGAACTGGGAATGGTTATGATATGTCCTGGGAAGGGATATATATATCATTCGAGGTAGTTAAGGCAAATGTAACCGGGTAGGACAATCTAGTATGTAAACGTAATGTATGGTACTCGTCGTATGCAGTATCCTCAGATGTAGACATAATCAATAGACATAGACCAATAGTCATAGGCCTGTAGACCTCTAGCAGTAGACCTAGGGATGTAGACCTCTCTGTGTCCTCGCCTTTGTCTATATTTATGGCTGACACCATCCAGTCACATTACTGTGAGAGGAACCAAGGTGTATGCATATTCATTACTTCACCTCCCACTGAGCTAAATTTTCCCGTGAAATTTAGCTTCAGAATTTTTCTTTTTAGGATCTGGACATAATCGATCAACTTTTTTCCTAATTTTTTTTTGCCTCAATCCTCCTTGCTGTGGTGGTGTTTGACACACTGGTACCTCTGGCCTTGAGGTCGGGAATACCTCCATTGGCAAATGTTGACTTGCAGGAATGAGAATTTCAAATTTGTCATACAGGACTTCCTTTGGAATTTCTTCAGTATTTTCCATGACATCTGTAGTGTGTCTGGGTCTCAATTGATTTCAATAGTTTTTGCACCAAAATTTTTCCCCTTTTATGTCATATATGGCCTGTCCAATTCTTTTCGTTATAATTCTTTCCAATACATTTTTCCAGCCCTAAAGTTCTTGAAAAAAAACTTTGTCATCTGGTTTATATGCTTTAGTCATCTGGTTTTCTATTTTAGCAGTTTTCTTTGCCAGACTAGGCAACAGCCTGTCAAAGAAAACATTAACTCTGCTGGTGATAATCCTGACGTATTTGGGTTTACATGATTCTGTATACTACCAAAAATTTTTGAATAGTTCTTTCATTTGTGTCCACACCTTGTCTTTTCTTTAATGCTCGTTTAAAGGTGTCCATAAATTGTTCTACCTGTCCATTTGATCTTGGATGATATACTGACATTGTCACATGATCAATAGACAATGATGAACAGAATTCCTTGAATTCTTTTCCCATAAACTGCGTTCCGTTGTTGCTGACTAAAGTTTTAGGGAGACCAAAGTGACTAAAAATTTCATCAAGTGTGTTTATTGTATTTGTTGCAGTCAGATGTCTGCACTTAACAATTACCGGCCACTTAGTGAAACTGATAGTAAAATCTATTTATGGGCCCTTCATAGTCGATATGCAATCGAGTTCATGAGACATCTGTCTTTGGCCATGGTTGAATCTTTACCAGTGGATCCCTTGCTGCCAAGTTTTCTATGTCTTGGTCCATCCTCAGCCAATGGGTATAGCTTCTCATTAGAGATTTCATTCTCAAAATCCCTGGATGGCCAGTATGAAATTCTCTTAGAATTTTCTTTTGCAGAGTAGCCAGTATTACAACTCTATCTGTGTATAGTAATACTTGATTGCAGATTGAAAACAGTGACACACTATTTCCTTTTTTAGATTTTTGGTCAACCAGACTTGCTTTTCCGTTTTTTTAATGAAACCATTGTTCTCCCCTGCTTTTTTCACATCTTCTAGCATAACCAGTAGTTCACTAATAGTGTTGCACACCAGACTTGACAATTCACTTTCATCTCTTAGCACCGTTATTACTGTTTCTTCCAATGGTTCCATATATTCAGGTATTAATCTTGATGATCCATCAACGTAACTCAGCTTTTTTGAAGACACATATTCTATTTTGAAATTATAATTCAATAGAATTACACCCCAACACTGTAGTCGATTTGCCATGTGAGTTGGTGTACTTTTTCCCCCCAAATATTGATAACAGTGGTTTGTGATCTGTTTGCAGAATAAACTCTCTTCCGTATAGAAACCTGTGAAATCTTTTCATAACATAGATTATTGCTAAACTCTCTTTTTCAATTTGGTTGTAACTTTGTTCAGCGAGCAGTAACATTCTGGAGGCATGTGCTATTGGCTTCGTAGATCCCTCCTCGAATTCATGAAGCAATACAGCACCTAGTCCCTCATCACTGGCATCTGCTGCTACAATAATTTTCCTCTTTGGGTCGAAATGCACTAATAATAGGGCTGATAAGAGACAGCTTTTTATTTTTTTTAAAAGCATGTTTGCATTCTTTCGACCATATCCACTTTGTGCCCTTTTTCAACAACTCATTTAAAGGAGCTTTCATATTATATACTTTTGTCATATAATTGCTATAGTAGCTTACTAATCCCAAGAACGCCTGGAGTTTAGTCACATTATCAGGTGCTTGCATATTTTTTATAACCTCAGCCCTTTCTGTATCCAGTTTTCTTCATTTACTGTCAATTATCTACCCTAAATATTTTATTTTCTTTAAGAAGAACTTGCATTTTTCAGCACTCAGCTTGAGTTCGTATTCCTCAATTCTCTGAAATACTGCTCTAATATGCGTTTTGTGTTGGGCCTTGTTTTCACTTTTAATCAAAATATCATCTAAATATGCAGTTGCATATGCCATACCAGTTAAAATTGTGTCCATTATTTGCAGGTATAGGCTTGGAGCTACCATCAATCTAAATGGCAGACAATTTAGTTTAAACATCCCTTGATGCATGTTTATTGTCAGGTACTTTGAACATTCTTAACTGACTTTAACCTGAAGGTAATCCTCCGACAAGTCCAACTTTGAAAACATTCTACCTCTGTTTAATTGACTTTCAAAATTATGCTACTTTTCTCCAACCTTTCTAATTCATCATTTATCGTGTCTAGTGCTGAAAATGGGTTTTTCTCTTTGGTCTAAAAATTGGTTTCACATTTTCTTTCCATTCGAAGCTGATTTCTGTTTTTGTGCACAGACCTAGTCCTTCTGAAAAGACTTGAGGGAATTCGTTTCTCAAATCCACAATAAACCTTTGTTTTCTTCATCTTATCCTTCTCCATGACGTTAACCTAATTACAGAAAGCATTTACTGGTAATTCCCACAAGTTAAACAATACTATCCAGTCTAAACCAAAGAGGTTTTCTGAACCAGGGAGCACATATACTTTTGATTTATGAATTTTTCCCATGAATGAAATGTTACATTTTAATTCACCTTTAAGCTTATGTCTTTTTCCTGACACTCCCCTAGCAATTTTGTCTGTGTTAGTCAATGGTGGGTAACTAATTTTTTTCCATGTTTTCTTGTTTATTACCAAGATATCACTTACTGAATTGACTAATAATTTTACGGTCTGTCCATTTATTTTTACATTGAGGTATTTTTTTTTTACCCTCTTCAATTTTGTTTTTCAACCAAACTACATTCATATTTGTTTTCAACTTTGCTTTTATTTGCCCAACAATGAAAACTTCTATGGCCTACATGCCCACAATTAAAATATATTTTATCCCTAAAGAAACAATCCTTCTTTATATGCTGTCCTCCACACAAACTGCATATAATTTTTCTTTCTTTATTCTGTATCCACTTCTGTTGTCTTACAGTTTGTACTTGTTAAATTGCTTTTCTCCTCAATCTGAGTATTATCTTTTCTTATGTTTATAAGTTGCTGACATTCTTCCGTTACTTTTTGTAGCATAATCTTCGGATCCTGTTCCATGATAGTGAGGATTCTTGATCTAATATTTTTGTCCTTCAGCATCGTTTGTGTTGCCAAGTTTTTCCTTTTTTAACATTCTTGTTAGTAAGTGTTCAAACAAAAAATAAGGTAAAACTTACTTTCTGTAAGTGTCAATGAATCTTTCTAACATGTTTCATTAGTAAGTGTTGTCGATTATTATTTTTTTCTTGTGAACTCGTTTTGAATTCTTTGTCACCAACTGATCCCAGGAAGGGATATATATATATATATATCATTTGAGGTAGTTAAGCAGTTTAGGCAAATGCAACCAGGTAGGACAATCTAGTATGTAAACGTAATGAATGGTACTCGTTGTATGCAGTATCCTGAGATGTAGGTGTAGTCAATAGACGTAGACCTCTAGTGGTAGATTTCTGGTCAAAGACCTGTAAACCTCTAGCAGTAGACCTATAGATGTAGACCTCTCTGCATCTTAGCCTTTGTCTATATATATGGCTGAGACCAGCCAATCACATTACTGTGAGGGGGAACCAAGGTGCATGCATATTCATTACATCAGGTTATTTGAGGTTTAACCTAGTGACAAGTAAATTTGGAGACAAGTAAATTCAAATTAAGTCATTTTTCAACTTAAGTTGCTTTTCCTAGAACAAATTAATGATGTAAGGTGAGGTATACTTGTACAATAATTTCTTGAGAAGGACTCGCATTTTAAATTTTATAGATTATATATAATAAATATATTTAAAAGCTTTGTTTCAGTAGCACAGGTGTAAATTTAAACTCTTATTAAATTTGATTTAAGAATGTTATTTAAAACACTGAAAAATCATCTGCAAACCACTTATCAACAATGAAATAGATTTAAAAGATCTAATTTTTATGATACACTTGACCTACCATTTCCACTGAGATTTCTGCGTATAAAGGTATTCTCCATTAATAAAGTTGTTTTCTTGCGGATTTCAACATCTCTGCTGCTGCCATATTGCATATTCTGTTCACATGTGGCAGAAATATCTTTGAGTTGAACTTCACTCAGCACAAACATAGAAAATATAGATTTAATCTGCATATAAAGAAATAAAATATCAGGTCCTTGTACAGAAATAATATCAGAATATGGTAAACATCTGCACAGAGATTTTAAGACCAAACTCAGGAATAATTAGAAATCTGTCCTTATTTTAATTCTTTTTATTCCTGCAAAATTTTTTCTAATGAAAAAGAAAATTAGGTGCAAATATTTGTTCTTTATTTAAATATTCAATTTACATTAGACAAACTAGTAATGCTTACCTGAATTAAATGTTCTTTGCTAAAAAGATTGTGAAGCTTTTCCATCCTAATTTCCATTGTCAAAGACATCTTTTTCAAAACACTGAAAACAAAAACTGTAAAATATGAAATGTGTAAAAAATGAGAAAAATTAACTAAAATATGAGTTGCACTCTTAATTACTGATATTTCTATTGTTAATTGATAATAATTATTTCCCATCTGTATCGTTCATAAGTTTCATTCTGTTTGTTAAGTAAGACTGATATGGCAAGAAGAGATGGGTGTTAAATAACGTAATTAAAAGGTGACAGAAGAGACTAAATTCCTTATCAACCTAGAGAACTAATGCAAAGAAAATTATTAGATATAACATTTTGTGAATGAAAATTATAATTATGATTCCAATAAATGCAAATAAAAGAAATTATGTATTTAAAGGAGGCAAAATAATCTCTGAAAGTAAATCCTAATAAATTTAATATAAAATTTCTTTGATAGGAAGAAAATATGAAAGTTTCTCATTAAGTTTTTTATATACTTCTTGGGATCATCTTGAAATAACTTTCTTTTATGATAAAAATTAATAAACATTTTTTATTTTAACAAAATGTACCTTTATATTGAAAATACATGTATGTATTAGTAACCAATTGGCTTGATTTGATAAAAATTTTTGTTGCTTTTCAAAATTAAGATACTTGGCAAGGAAATTTCCTTGATAGATTTTAGATTTAAATTTTACAGGTGTGAATTTAAATTTTAGAGGTTTCAATTTAAAAAAATTTACTTAGTAGTTAAAATATTTTTCACAAAAATGCAGCAAAATTGCATCAAAAACTACTGTACTTTATGACAAAGTAATTTGTCAAGATTATTTCATGTCTATTCTTTTTATTCTCTATTAGTTTCTGTAGCTGATAATAAAATCAGTATTTATGGTAAAACTAGCAGTATAGCCCAGCATTGCTCAGGTGTAATGAAAGCTTTAAAACTAATACATGGTCCTGGAGATCAGACTAAAGAATATTTGTTTGGTGAGAATCAGATAAAAATTGTGGATTTGTATAAAGGACATACAGACAAACAGACACACACACAAACATCTTGCCTTTTATATATTATCAATTTTCTGCACTGTTGTAAGAACTGCAACCTTGAAACTTATGAATATCGTTTCTTATGTCCTTGTCTATGAGTGTATCAAATTTGATTAAAATTGGACCATTCCTTCTATAACACGATTTTTTCAAGTATCGATTTTCGATATTTATCGGGGGTACCTCGACACAAAACCTAGCTAAGAACACTCACAGACGCTTATAGTACAACTGTGTAAATTTTCAAGAAATTCGGTTCAGCCATTTTGAAGTCTATAGGTAACGGATACACACACACACAAAGTTCCATTTATAAATAAGTTTAGATTTAGATATCTTTCTTTGGTTCATTGTATTAAGAAGAGAAATTGAAATTAAAACACTAAAATTTCACAGATACCTAAAACTTTCAATTAATCTATCATATTTTTCCTTTTTAGATTGATTCTTAGAACATATCAAATGATGTTATATGTATTTAGCATCAACTATTTTAATAATGATTGCTCTATCAACACTTTCTAGTGTGAAAATGAATCTTGTAGCTACCTACCATATTAGCTAATTTTATCCAGGAGAAACAAGGTTATTCTTTGTGGAATTTTATATGAAAGATTTTTTAAAAATTCAATTATCACTTGACCTAGGAGATTATGCAAGGTTCTTCACAGCATTTAAAATTACAAATATATTTGGAATGTGGTGACAAACGAGAAAACCAAGTTTTCCTTTGGTAAAGAATTTATAATCTGTGCTGTTTAAAAAGAGAATCAAGATTGAGATCTGGTCAACTTTATTGTGCTCAAAATATGGTAATTGTTTGTACTTCCCTGCCAGCCTCGACTAAAAAGACACTATTTTGTATGACAAGCAATTTCTTGGTTCTTAGTTGTATATTGTGGGTACAGATTTTTAACCCCATTTTGATTTAAGACACTGTACATGTCAGACTGCTGTTGCCATCCATAACAGTTCAAGGTGCTGTCACTCCATTAGTAAAATTGGGAGCTATGTTCTATATATGTTGACTGTAGTTTTAACACCAGATGATATGCATATATGATAAATTTTTAGAGGTGTAGCCAGAGTCACAAGTAGATCATGCTTACTAGCATACTAATGTATATTGATTCTGCACTATTTACATTATTCGAACTATTGTCCTCATCTTTGCTGCTATGTTAACATCATTTCAGCCATTGTAAGCTCCAGCCTTCTTCAGAACCAAAGCCTTTATTATGATCATTCTCACTCCATGTGCAATACCACTTCTGATAGCCATGAATTATCTCCCTTTAACTTAACTCTTCTAAGTTATTTGTTCTGACACTGAACTCATAACTCTTTGGGTCAAGTCACTGGAACTAACTGATGTCTATATCCACTGAGCCATGTGTCCTTGAGGACAATAGCATGTGAATTTCTGGGACTTATAAACCTAATGTTTCAGTAACCATTTTTTACCAGAGTTCATATTTCATTCTTTTGATGCTAATGATTTTCTCTAGCACTCCATATTACTGGTTCTCATATTGTACTCATTTCTATGCTTGGTCAGCTTAAGAGACTGGGACAATATTCAATCCTACATGATGGAAGCTCCCCTCCCAACCTTCTTCAAGTATCTACCTCCAAAACTGCTGCCCTTGTCACTGATTGGATCCTTTTTGGAATGGAAAATTTTATACCCAAAATAAATTCCAGTAAAAACCAACCAGTCATACCTGGTTTACTCTTGAATACAGCCATAACTCACTAAACCACTTCAATATCTATCACAAGAAGCAATGTAGTTTGACTCTCACTGCATTCAGAACTTCCCACAGTCACTGCTAAAAAGTTCAAGAAAACACTAAGCAGTCCAAACCAAAGTTGAAAAGATACAAATTGGATTCTGTGAATTCTGGAAGATCACTAACCAAATCATGAGCAAAGGTAAAGCAGCTGTACCCACAATTATAAAGACAAGGCAAACATCTTTGACAACATAAGACAACAAAGACCGGTAAATTTTTTATTTATTCCCCGAAGGCCTTTTCCCCTTCAAATTTTTCCAAAACATCCTTATTTCCGTGCAAATGTATATGCTGAACTCAAATTGATAATTATTTATTGAAGAAACCTACCTTTATTGATGTTAACGACCAGGAAAGAAAAAATCAAACTACTTCTCGCTGTTTATCACACCCCGTAGCCACCATTGAAAAATGTTATTCGGTGCAGAATGACTTTAGGCGTAGTAAGCTAATAGGAGAAAAAAAAAACACAAATACAAGCAACTTTCAGTGGAAATTGAGTTCCGAATAAAAACAAATCGCGTGGTAATTGCACAAAGGAAGTAAATAGGCCGAAATAAGCATCCTACACCCAAAGTCATTCTGCACTAAATCAGATATGAGAATGGTGGTTAGGGGTGAGATAAAGTTCGATTTTTTTTCTGGTCATTAACATCAATAAAGGTAGTTTTCTTCAATAAACAATTATCGATTTGAGTTCAGCATATACATTTGCACGGAAATAAGGATGTTTTGGAAAAATTTGAAGGGGTAAAGGCCTTCAGGGAATAAATAAAAAATTTACCCAAAGACCATCCCTCCCCAACTTTCCATGTTTCACCGAGCACAATCTCAGTAATATTACCATTACAACACAAAATCTCTAGATCCTAAAATTCCAGTGGTTGTCCTTCAGAATATTAACCTGGAATTATCCTCAATCTCAGCATAGTTATTCAACTGTTGCTTGAAGAACTCCTTCCCAAGCCTATAAAAGGTGTCAAGTGAATGCTCTGTTTTCAAGAATGTGGACATGCAATCTTTCCCACTTCTAGTACAGACCAATCAGTCCCTTTAGAATCATCAGTAAACTTTTTGAAGCTATACTCAATAAGAAGGTAATAAAGCATCTAGAAAAGCATAATCTCTTCAGCAACAAGTAGTATATGCTTCGAACAGCCCAAACCACTGCTGACATCATAACTACCATTACTGACAGAATCAGTGAGGTTCTTGATGACAAAGACATCTTCGGGATGATAGCATTAGGTATCTTCAACAAGGTGTCGCACAAAGGTTTATTACATGATACGCAAGCTCTCCAATTATGGAATCACTGGAAGAGTCTTCTTGATTATAAAACAAGTATGTCCTTCAAGGTGTTTTTTTATGGCCAGTGCACCAGCGCCCTATCATTCAATACAGGTGTCACCCAGGGGTCATTCCTCGGCACAACCCTCTTTTTAATTTACATAAATGATCTGCCTAAGAATATACTCAGATCATTTGTAAACATCTATGCCAAAACTATATACAGGCACACCTCTAAGACTTTTGATAGTCAGAGATTGGTGACTGATCTCTATTCTGATCTTGCACAAACAGCCCAATGGGGTGAAAACTGGTTGGTTACATTCAAAGACCAAGCTATTCTATCATTGGTTCAGGGTCAAATCAGCAATCAGGATGAATGGATGTCCTGTCTGGGAGGCACCATGCCTTGAAAACTATTGAGCCTCAAACTCTCACATTTGACCTCAAGTGGAACTTGTGCATACAACCCATTGCTAAGGATGCAGGTAAATTAGTTTACTTCCTGTACCACTCCAGTAAGTACCTGACTCCATATGCTATCCTCTATCTTTACAGGTGGGATATGGGAAGTCGCTCACTGCTCTATCACCTTTTTATATCGCTAATTGCTTGAGCTACATTCCCTGATTCCGAGTCAGACCTTCACAACAAAAACAGACAATGTCATATACATAGTATCAGACCATCCACATTCCCTCTGTATTCCATCAGTAAGAAGTAGGCTCCACTCAAACAACTTCTTCACATGAATCACTGCCTTGTGAAATCAATTCCCAACATGATACATCCCTGATCACTACAATCTTAACCTGTTCAAGGCTAGGGTTAACCATTATCTTCCTCTCCTATACACAGAAATGGCCTTGAGTGAACCCCAGGATTTGTAAAGGGGGAACTTTACTGTAAAAAAAAAAAAAGATGAGGGCGTTGTTATTAGGTTTACATAAGTGTAGTATTTAAAGAAATTCTTTATTGTAATTAACACACTTCCACCTCCTAATATTAAACTGTTGTGTTGCTTCATTTTGGTATAATTAGAAGATAACACAAACTTGAATTAATGATGTTTATTTTTGGTATAAAACTTTGTTTTTACATTAAGTTACAACCTTTAAATTTTGTGTGGATACAGGAGCAGACTAGCTAAATTCTCTTCATTGTGGGACGCTAGTAGTAAACGAGCCTATCCCTTCTGGACTCTAGTGGTCAACTGACTAGCGTCTTCCTCTTTTCAAATCTCCTACACAAAACTACTGTCCTTAACTCCTACTTCTTACTCCTACTCTTACTCCTACCAAAAGAAACGGTTCCTTATTTTGCCGCCCAATTTTGTATTCTTGGCGCCAGTGTGTCTATTTTTTTCTTTTTCTATTTTTAGAACACTTGCCATTTTATAAACCATAACAAAACTAAAATTGTGTGTCAGAGTGGGTGGCTTTCTCCTCATGTAGCAAAAATAATTTTAGGCCAATTAAAAGTCCAGACTACAAATGGGAGATCAAATAATTAAATATCAAAAGAATTTTCAGCAGAAAAAATTCACACGTCTATGCAATATTGAATTGAAGCAAAAACTTTGATAACCAACAAGCTGTTCTGACAGCCTTTTTTCAATTTTTCATATTGTGTCTAATTATGGTGTTGCTATGCACAGGGTATTAAAATTCAGATGTCATAGTGAAAAAAAGAATGGATTGAAAATAAAATTTAACTTCAAAGAAAACATTTAAATATTTATAAAGCACTTTTTGTTTTTTGTTTTTTTAAATGTCCATGGCAATTAATATGTCTAACCCATAACCTAAGGTTTAAAATGTATTTTTTAAAATGAAAAATCTTTCTTGAAACTTTTATTTTAGTTTTAATTTCAATCTAATATATTAAATTTGATATTTCCAAAAACAAAATACTTTACTGTATTTCAAACTGAATTTAAATTGATTGGAATAATTTTTTTTAAACCATTAAAATTGATAAAAATTGGCCATATTGGTAAATCTGTCAACACATAATTCCCTTTATTAAAAAATCTTTTAAAAATAAATAAACCTTTCTGAAACTTTATCTGAGGAAAATTAGCTAATTTAAAGTTTAATTAGTCTGATTTTAAACAAATGTTACTTACTTTTAATCTAAAATATTACAGAAAGGCATATTTTTAACATGAAGTTGGGTGTTTTTATGAGGTATTGACAACTCTCTTTATACACTCATGTTTGAATTTTTTCTATAGGGTATATAACTAAGAATTACTTGATGAATATAATGTGAACAATTTTTTTTAGATAATTTATAACTACCCCATAATCTTAAAATTTTTTAATAATATTCGAAGTAATCTAATATTTTATTGTATTTTAGGTATTTATGACGATGCTTGTTGAGGAATTGTAAGAAAACTACCAATAAATTTAAAATTTACTATAGTTACTGTTGTTATTTTCTGATAATATTGTGTATGAATATCCGTATTAACAAAAATCAACATGTTTATACACACACAAAAATATTCAAAATTATTTTTAAAATAGAGGGGTTGCTGAATTGTAATAAGAATTTCCATTTGTGATTAGTAAATATAGTTTTTACTTAATAACAATATCACCTAATCTCTGTAAATTAATACAGAACTTTAAAAGATTTAAATCTTTAGAATTTTTTCTAAAACTTTTAAAAATGAAAACAATTTTTAAAAATTCATTATTCATTGAGAAATTTTTTCTTTACAACTAGTGTTCATAATATGTTTTATTCAAAAGAAAATTTTAACTTTTTTTATTTTTTTTTTAATCATATCACCCCAAGCAAGGCGGTAACACCACTGATGTGCAAGGGGCTACGTAAGAGTGAAAAGATTGGAAAAGAGAAAGCCAGAAACCACATCCTAAACAGGGAACAAGAGATGAGCCTCTTCACCTGTTCAATAGACGTGGGTGGAGTGTGAACCGGGCAATAGTTTAGTCTATCTACTCGAATTCCTGATTTATACATTTTATGTACTTTTTTATTCCTGGACTTTCTTCCAACCTGTCGCTTTCACTTAGAAAGTTCTCAGTTTTGGTGGTGGAAAAATCCAGGATATAAAAAAAAAAAAAAGAAAAAAAAAAGAGGAATAAAAATGTGCCTCTATACCTGACTCAAGAATCTGGACAGAAATCATAGGTGAAACAATTATTTCACAGTGGTTAGTTAGGGATCTTGCCACTCAACAACCAGTTTCATAGAGGCCTTCTTCTCTATACAAGTTTTGGAGAAGTGACCAACTATCAGCATTCTAATCCTCTTCCAGAATTGATGACCCACAGTTACTGGTCATGAACATCCAAGCAATTTGTAATGAGGCTTTCCAACTGATCATGATACTGAACTTTTATTCCTTGAGCAAAGAGTTCAAATTCACAACCATGATTTCCTTGAATTTAAAAAAAATATAAAGAAATAAACACATAGTCATGCTCAATATTCCAAATGGGAATATTTTTTGGCTAGCCAATTTTCAACAGTGGACACCATTTATCCATCTTGGGAAAGGTTGCATCTTTTACAGTCAGTGAGACTTTCATAACCCACAAGCAACAGTCATTTCATTACATAGTCATAGAAACTTTTTTTTTATCCTAATGAACCTCAATTTAGTTGATCAAACAGCAGTCGACAACACAGTATATGTTGGGATGTACCAGATGTTAAGTGAACCCTCACTCACACCATTGATGTTTTCTTACTTCCTCCTGGCCTTTTCACCTTCTTCCTCCTCTTTCTTTCCAGGTTCTAAATAAAGCTTTAAAGGATTTGCTGACTTTCATGTTGAAATAAGATCCTAAGATCTAAAAGGTGATCTATTTATGTTTGTTTAAAGGTCAAATAAGATAATTTAACCATGAACTAAACCATTAATTTCTCAAATTGACAAATTTGTCTGCTTTATGGCAAGATGTATACAAATTTTGTGGTGGACATTTGACAAGTGATTTGAGTTGAGTCAAATTCAAAATGGTGAAATTTGCCACTATATACTAACATTTTCATATCTCTCAATATAGTCAAGTTATCTATATTTAGAAAGCTCTTTGAATGCTAATAATCATATAAAAATCAAGAGAATTTTTGTTTAAATGTTGACCAATTCAGTGAAAAACAATCTTATTTTTGGCTTTGTTTGCATTTTTATTATATAACAAATAGATTTTTGTATAAAAAGTAACATAATGAAAATAATTATTTAAAACAGTGTCATGAATTAATGTTAAGATAACAAAATATGAAAATCTGCAACAAATGTTAATGGTTAACAAATTTTTGTTGACATTTGATTTGGTACACAAAATCAAATAATTAAATTTTTCAAAATATATATTTAAAACATTAAGATTTTATCTGAAAAGTGATACATTGAAATGAATATTTAAAAAAGCTTCTTAACATCTACAAAAAATTAACAAGCAAACCCCATTGCGAATAAAATTAACAGAATTAGCTGATTTTTTAAAAATTTCTTTTTATAAAGGTCATATCTCGGAAACCCTCTGACCTCAAGATGTAAAATAATTACCATTCAATTTATATCATGAAATTCTATACGAGTAACAAATTTTAAAGTCTGTGTTGATATGGAATGACACTCTCTCTCTCTCACACACACACACTTCAAATAATATTTATTTTAGTGGATAACCCTGTTTGATATACACATTCTGTTTTTATTTTTTTTTTTAAACAGTGTGTATGCGTGCAATTAAGAAAGCTTAAAGAAAATATGCTTTTTGGCAGGGTTTGAACTTGTGTACATATGTACATTCACACTTTTATATGACTATGCCTGACAAGAAAACTGCTGAAGAAAGCAGTCGAATAATAGTTTGACTACAAGATTACATAAAATCAGAATCAAACTAAACTATTGAGCTTAAAAAAAAAAAAAATCAAACTATTTATAATTAGATAATGTCTCAGTTTTATTGCATTTTTTATTTTACAATTCAGAATAGATTTTCTGTAACTGGAGGTCCTGTTTTCCAAAAAAAAAAAAATAAATAAAAATTGATGATTTAAGTTCTCCAGGAACTTATGTTTAATTTATATAAATAGAGCAGTAAGCACTACAAAAATGAATTTCTCAAAATTTCATAAAATTAAATAGAGGTAACAGATGTAAAGAAAAAAAAATTAAATTTGTTTCTAAAATAATTTAATTCATTTCTGTATAAATCCTGAATTAAAAGTTTCATTAAATTCTGACAATTATATGATTTTTGAATTTTCAAATCGACGTATTTTTCAAAGCAAAAAGATGTTCAAATGCCCCGTACTAATTTATAAAAACATGTTTAAACTTCCCATATTAATTTGTGCTAACAGGTGGTCACTTGTTAACGCAAGAAAAACAAAGTTTTTAGCAAAAATTTTGAATGACATAAAAAGAGTAACAAATATACTTGTTAAGCAAAAACCCTTTAGTCTTTCTTTTTTCTTAACAATAAAACTTTGTTTTTATAAAGTTTGGGGCATTTTTTCATCATGTACATTATTTTTTTAGCAAATCTTTGGTAAAACCAACCCTAAATAAAATTCAGTAAGTTTTTCACCTATAACCCACTAATTCGTTAAAAAAACAGTATAGTATGAACAAAAAGCCCCAAACTTAATAATAACAAAGTCAAAATTTGACTTTTCTGAAACTTGAAATGGCTAAATGTTTACATTACTATCACGAGGAAAGATCAAAGTATTTTTAATTATTTTTAAAAAGATTTTAAGTCTTTCTAATGTTTGAAAGTTTGGTAAAAAAAATTTTTTTTTTTTTCATTAGAAGATAAGCAAATTTTTACCAGGGTTTACTATGGATTATGTAATATTACAAAACTATTAATTTGGAAATTCTTGCAAAAATAAAATAATTGTCAGATTTTAATGAAACTTTCAGGACTTATTCACAAATTATTTTTGAAATTATTATTTTTAGAAAATCTTGGTAAAAATATATTTCTTTTTACATCTGTTACCACCACCCCCAACACACACACATAATTTCATGAAATTTCAATAAATTAAATTCTGTTTCAAGTATTTGTTCTATCAGTTAAATGCAAGACTCCTTGGAAATGTAAATCATCAATTTATTTTTAAACAGCCTTTTTCCGAAAATCTGCTCAAAATAGTAAAATAAAAATGCAATAAAACTATGATATTATTTAATTAGATAAGCTTTTAATTGCATTTATATATATATATAAGGACATTATAGTCTAAACAAAAAAAATTTGATGAATAATGAATTTTTACAAGAATTGTTTTCATTTTTTCTTTTTTAATCATAATTTATAAAGTTTCAAAAATATTTTTCAAATTCTTCAAAGCCTTGTGGTGTTTAGCTTATTAAGTTATTAAGTGAAAACTATACTTACTAATAGAGAATTGAAAAGCACAATAGATAATTTATTGAAAAGCATAATTTGAGGCAAAAAATGTTTTCAGTTTTTTCCCCTTACAGGAAAAAATTTAGAAAATTATGTCAATACTGGTTAACTATACTTAGCTTATCACGACATCTAGCTGTCATCAATTACTTAACATGACAGAAAGATCAATGCTCTGTGATTAAGAAATATGTTTATTCTAAATTTCATGTTTTAAATAAGATTAATTTTCAAAATGAACGTATCATAGAAGTATATTTTATTTTTGCAAGATTTTAAAAATCAATTTGTCTATATTTCTGAGATGAGGTAGTATTTACAGTATTTACATTATTCGAACTATTGTCCTCATCTTTGTTGCCCATTTGTACAATGTTTCAGCTACTGTACACTCCAGCATTCTTCAGGTGCTAAGAATTTTTAACCGAACCCTTTATTACAGTCCCATTCCTTTGTGTGAATTAGTCATGAGTTATCTCCCTCTAAGTTACTTGTTCACCACTGCTATTTCCTGGTATTGAACTCACAAGTCAATGGAACTAATCAATGTCTATATGCGCTATGCATTGTCTCCTTAAGGACAAGAACAACTGAATGTTCAGTAACCAGTTTTTTACCAGAGTTCATATTGCAATTTTTTGATGTTAATGGGTTTTTTTATAGTATTTTTTGGTGTTAATTGTTTTCTCTAGTAATTTTTATCAGAGCTCATATTGTAATTTTTGACACTAATGATTTTCTCTTGCACTCTATATTACTGGAACCAGTAATATGGCGTACCAAAGTGGATATAGAGACGTTGGTTAGTTCCAGTAACTTGACCCAAAGAGTTGTGAGTTCAATACCTGGCAACAGCTGTAGTGAACAAGTAACTTAGAGTCGGGTTAGAGGGAGATAACTCATGACTACCAAACAGGCTTCACACAAAGGAATGACATATACTCCAGTGATCATAAAGGGTTCTGTTCGAAATTCCTAGCACCTGAAGAAGACCAGAGCGTACAAAAAGCGAAACGTTGTACAAATGGCAACAAAGATGAGGACAATAATAGTCCAAAGTTTTAAAACCAATTAACTTTTGTTTACAAACCTGTTAATCTGTAAAAAAACAAAATAGACGAAAAAAAATGATAACTTTTAATTTTTAAAAACTCTCAAAAAGTTGAGATTCCAATCAATATAATTTCTATTTAGAATACACCAGAGTATTTTACTTTAAATAGTAAATTTAATAAATCAGCATTCAATTAAAGCTAAGATGAAACCTTTTTATTTTTTTAAATTCACTTTAAAACTAAAAAGTATCGAAAAATGAGTGGAGGTACCTACTCGGTGGCGTCACATTTTGGGACGGTGGGCATTCGTTTAATTAATTAAAATAACATTCAAACTAAGTTCTTATCTTTGACTAAAAAAAACTTTTGTAAAATTCTGTTATTTTAATTCTGCTCAGTTGGTGTAAGGCTCTATTCTATACGATGCTTTTTTTTATAGGGAAAGAATTAATAATTTTAGCAATAATGAAATTGAAATGCAAACATTTCTTTTCTTTTCCAGAAATAATGAAACTATCTTGTAAAAATAAAAACGGAAGTTGATTATCGTTTATTTGACTAATTATAAGTGGCAGAAACTTTCTTTAAATTAAAAAAGTAAAAAAAAGAGTGTTTTTAATTAAAAAGAAAAATGTTAATTTTCGAATGTTATTGTTATCGTTTAAGATTTTTCTTCTTAGTCCATAGATATTCCTGCATCAAGTCCAACAACGTTCTGATTAACAATCAGCAACCGTTTGAAGTGACGTCATAGCATTTATGCATAGAAAATGAATATATAAGAGATCATTGTCTTAAAAATTTATTCCTTACCTCTTAGGGTTTTACGTTGATTAAAATAATTTTTTGTTGGTTTCGCTTGATGGCTAAAGAACATTTGGTAGTTGCTTTTTTTCACTGTTGAATCGAAGAACCTGTGTCATGTAACATCAGTTTTAATTTTATGAAAACTCGTTTCTATTTTTGCTTGTAAAACGTGTGCAGCAACGTGTCTGTATATTATGTAACACGTGAGTACTAAGTAGGCACAGGCTGCTGCTCATGCTGCATATGTATTTTAAAAACGTGTCGTCTACTTAATGGTTTGTGTATGAGGTGATAGAAGAAAGTTTAAAAGTATCTTTTTTTTAATTAGTTCAGTAAAACAAAAGACAGGTAGTCTTCAGAATACCCTTTCTGGTATTGATAATTTTAAAAATGGTTGTCATACATTGATTCTTCTTAACAAGATCGTCTCGTAAATCATTTGTTAACTTCATAAAAAATGGTTAGGTTAGAGTTCTATGATAGAACCACTCTCTGCTCAATTGTGATCTAACTAAATTTAATCTGTTAGAATAGAGAACAAACAAAAAAAACATGACTTTTTATTTTAAGTTGCATTTTTTTTAGATAATTTTTTTTTAATAGTTTCAGTTTTCTTAAACGTGTCGTAGTCTTTAAAGCTTTACAATTCACCTTCTAAAATATTGCTGGGGGTTTGTGGGTTTAAAAGATAAGGCTTTGAATGTGTTAAAAGAGTGAATACTATAGGATGCGTGTGTTCTTCCCAAATCCTCAAACAAATTTTATGAATAAACTGTATACGACTACGAGCAAGAGGTTTAAAATAACAAAGATGAACAAACAGAGATTAAAATAACAAATTAACAAATAACTTTATGTAGATTAATAATAATAACAATGTTGATTGAATATTGTACACAAGAATATCGACCAAGAGTGTCGAATGGATGAATGGATGAAAAATGAATAATGAGTTGATTAACACAGACCAAGAGTGTCGAATGAAAGTGTCTGTAATTAATAAGATAAAAGTTCAATCCAGAAAAAGTCTCTCTGATTAAGTTCAGTTGAAGTGTACGTGAAGTAATATTTAACAAAGTAGTTAATGACAGAATATTCTTGAAAGAAACAACGAGTTACATACCTTTGGTGTTTTTATACATGCACATTTTTTCTCTTAACTGTGTGGTAAGTTCGTTTAAATTTCACTTTTCTTGAATAAGAGGAATTCATTCGTGTAAGTAGTGAATTATTTAGATAAATAATATCTTTGTTAAGAGGTGTCAACAATAAGAAAGAGTTAAGTGTTTGTAAAATAAGTGATAACAAGAATTTAAACTGTTAGTCAGTAATTTACTTGTCTTAAGAAAATAGATATGAGTTCTCGCTTTGATGAAGTTCTTGTTATTTGGTTGTTGACTGAGTGAAGAAGAATCCTGATAATGTGCTGTTGAAAAATTGGTGTTTGATATGCGCGAAAGATAGGTTGGGCTAGTAAAATGTTTATTTGGAAGTTGGTTGAGTGTTCAATATTTATTTCTGTAAAGAATACAAAAATTATGGCACAAGGCCGAAAAGGGAAGAGGTAGAGGGTCGTACTCACTTAACTATCCTATACCTAGCTAAACACTATCACGACCCATTCACTCATTACAATTTACACAATCACCAAAAGAACCCATCCATCACCTCCCAATCCTTCATACACCATAATACCACAAATTTACAAGGGGACACCTAAAAAAGTGGGGAAATAGCCCATAACAATAAAAATGCATTTATATACAATATAATATATAATATAAAACATTTAATGAAAGATGAAATGATGGGAAGGGGGTGAACCCAAAAAAACAAACTTAAAAATACAACATATTTTTAAAATAGGTACCTCCAAAAAATCACTGCTCATTTTCGATGCCTCAATTTAAATTTAATTTTTAAAAATAAAAATGTTTTCTTGAAGCTTTAATTTTAGTTTTAATTGAAAGCCAAGAAATTAAATTTATTAATTACAGTAAGCAAAATACCCTGGTTTAGTTCAAACCGAAATTATATTGATCGGAATCACAAATTTAACTGCTGAAAAATTTTTTTTTAATTTACCGCCATTATTGACTAATTAACACATTATGTAAACAGTAGCTAAATTTCTGTTTTAAAAATCTTGCAAAAAATATACCTCCTTGACACGTTATTTAAGTCGATTTTTATAATTGAAACTTACCGTTATCTGATTTCAAACAAATATTAAATGCTTACTGTCGGGAAATTTACGAAATAGATCACTCTTTACTGACGGTAGCCCTCTTGTCAGCAGTTATCTAAGGCGACAAATTATGTGTTGACAAGTAGCAGGTGTGAATGACGTTTGGATGGCGACCGAAAGTGACAAAAAATTCATGTAGCTTGAAAACGTAACATTTGGAAATTTAAATTTTTTTTGTTGTTTTTTAACTAAATAGTAACATTAAAAATTTAACATAATATTTTCAGCAAGTATAATATTTTATAGAATTTTTTGTTTAGATTTATAGCCAGACTATGCTTTCTGAATAAATAAAAATATGCTTTCTGAATAAATAAAAATTTAAATTTCTTTTAAAAGAAAGAATTAAATTAAAATAACCGAACTAAGTTATATTATGTTATTTATTAATATTTTTCTGAAATATTAAATATTTTTATGTTTAGATATTACATATTTATCTTAAATTATTTATTAATATGCTTTCTGAAAAATTAAAAAATTAAATTTCTTTTAGAATAATTTTAATTTAATAAAAAAAAAAGAATGAAATTAGAATCAAAGTGTGGTTTGTGTCGTTTTCGATGTAAGGGGAATTCATCCAAACACTTGTTAACATCTAAAAACAATACAACCTCTACGGAAACTTGTTATGACCCCTATGGAACACCGTACTTAATAAAAATTTTCAAAATTTATTTATTTTTTATTATTTTAAAAATAAAATTAATGAATGATTTTTATTAAACTTTTCAATTTTCGATAGGCAATATAATAATCAATTCTTAAGTAAAAAAGAAATTCAACAACGTTTTTATAACAGGTTTTTAAAATATTTTTAACACTTTTATGAATTATTATAATAAAAAAATATAAACAATTATTTCAAAATTTTATTAGTAAAAGAAAAAAAATTTTTCTTCAGACTATAATGTCCTTAATAATTTTTATTTATTCCAGCAATTAAAAGTTTATCAAATTAAATTATATCAGAGTTTTATTGCGTTTTTATCTTACTCTTCGGAGTAGATTTTCGGTCAGGTTGTCCACTTTAAAATAAAAAACATAGATGATTTATATGCCCCAATGAGTTCTGCATTTAACTAATAAAAAAATTTTTTTACATCTAATTAAAATTTATTAAAATTTCATGGATTTACGTAGGGGGGGGGGTAACAGAGTTAAAAAAATATTTTCACTATTTAAAAAAATAATTTCAAAAATAATTTCATTCATTTGTGAATGAGTACTGAAAGTTTAATTCAAATCTGACCATTATTTGATTTTTGCGAGAATTTTCAAATTAATGTGTTTGTTACCGGGAAAAAGTGGGTTGTGTCATCATTACGTAACCCACAAAACAGTCGTAAACTTTTTTTTAGCCGCTAACTCAAATAAAAACAACATTTTCTATCAAAATTTCGAAAATGTTAGCAGGGATTCAAAAATTTTTTTTAAATAATTAAAAATTGCTTTGATCTTTCCTCTTAATAAAAATATAAATATTTTGATGGAAAAAGTTTGTTTTATTAAGTTTATGAACTTTTTTATTCATACTATGCTGTTTCATGCTGGGTTTTTTTAGCGATTTTTGGAGGTACGTATTTTGAACTAAAATAATAAACAATGTTAGTAAGACGCGTCCATCCCCTCAAAAATGAGTGGCCGCTGTATTCCGTCAAACGGCGAAATCAAGAAGCACACTCGCTAAGGGAGTGGGGGGGGGGGTTAAAAAATGAATGAAATGGAATGATCAAAGGCTGAATCAGCCGAGATAAAAGGAGGCCAAAACAAACTGGGGAGGTTGGGAATCTCGACTTGGATCATAACAAAAGAGAAAGCCGGGTACAGGCTAGGAACACATTCATACACATTAACTAGGATCACAAAAGAAAGCTACCTTAACCAGGGGAGGGTTCTAAAGAAATCCACCCCGATGTAACCAGCAGATCTAAAAGAGAAAATCAAAGCTAGCCCCGTTCATGCGAACCAGACTCGCCACATTTACCCACCTTTTGCTGAAGTCTGTCAAAGTCAAACGTTTCCAATCAGTTCTAATCCTTATTTTAAGCTGATGCTCAAAATATCGGATCAGATCCTGATGTGAAAGACGTTGGCCTCGCAAGACTTCTTTCTTTCGCGTCGTCCAAATCGCCATTCGAGACGTGGCTAGCAGCGACAGAAACACCCAGAAAATGGGGGCGACATATTGTCGCAGGCAAATGCAGGATCAATGAGCACAAGCTCTCACTGCATGATACGAGCAGCCAACTCACCGACATGGTCCCATAGAGGGCGAACCCGCGAACAATCGTAGAAGGCGTGCGAAGCCGTTTCTTCCAAGCCAAGGTTGCAGCATTCACAATCTGGCAAAACCGCCAAGCCCCATATGAAGGCCATGTCATTGAGAGGCAACCAATTCTGAACCAATCGCCAGGTGAGCGAAAACTCAGATTTGCAGTACCCGGCGCCCGAGACCAGAACGAGCGAAACTCATCCTCCAACAAGCGGAGCACATCACGTAATGAATCCTTCGCGACGCCCTCCACTAACCCACAATAGAAGACTCTCCTAGGCCATGAAAGGTTACTGAACCGTGGAATGGCCCGCAAGGCCGCCAGACATTCGAGGAGAAAACTCGATCGCCCTCGAGGCTTACGGCACCGCCTCGAGATGAGGGGAGTGATAGTAAGGCTAGGGAACATGTCCCTCACTATCCCCCTCAGCAATGAGTCCTCCAAAATCACTCGCCTGAGAAAAACCAACCTAGACGCAAACTTATGGCCCATCAGGTACGGTATTCCCAGACCCCCATGACACGGACGTTGGTAACAGACACGTTTGTCGACATAGTGTTTGCGTCCTTCTCCACAGAAGGGAGCATAGCAAACGTCGTTTACAAAGTGGAAGTACTGACAACCGGTAAAGGATAATGGGAAAGACGTGTGTAGCACACGCCTCAGCCAAACCCTTTAAGGACAAATTCCTTCGACGCCAAATCTCGACCAACGCGCCGACCTTTGCCAGTACTTCAGACCAATTTTTCTCCAACTGAAGGTCGGGCCCAAACCACACTCCAAGAATGTGGACCAGGCCGTGCGTCCAGTTGAAGTGCCACGGGAGGGTAACACCCTTCCAGGAACCTAACCGCAAGCCGGACGACTTGTTGCGGTTAATCTTGGCTCCTGTCACCTGTTCGTCCCATTCAAGCGCCTTCTGTACCAACTCAATGTCACTCCTAGAGGACACGAAAGTAGTGACGTCATCGGCATATGCGGAAACCCTGGCTCGAGCACCACCAGAGACAGCGATTCCACGTAGGACCGAACTGCACGCTCTGTTGGCGGAGGGGCTCCAACGCCAAAGCATAAAGTAGGGGCGACAGTGGACAACCCTGTCGGACCGACCTAGACAGCGCCAGGACGCCCGACATCTTTCCCTTCACCTGTACCACAGCCGTAGGGAATTGATACAGGATGTTAATCCAGCGGTGGAAGTTGGTTTTGAATCCAGAGGCCTGCAGGACAGCCGCCAAGTAACGATGGTCAACCCTATCAAATGCCTTGGACTGATCCAAATTGATCAGCACGGCTTCTTCGTTGTCTTTTATCCCCTCTATGATCGTGCGTATCAGATGCAGGTTGCTCTGAATTGTTCGGCCCGTCACAGCACAAGTCCGCTCAGGTCCCAACAGAGAGTCGGCAACTAATTGCAAACGATTTTGCAAGATCTTGGCCAAAATCTTTAACTCTGTGTTTAGCAGAGTTATGGACTGGTAACCCTCTAACACCTACCCCATATCCTTGCCTTTTCTCAACAGCGTGATCACACCCTTGGTGAACTGATTGGAGATGGATCCCTGCCGGAACAAGTTGAACACGACAGTCAAAATCGGGACAAAGATATGCGACAGCCTCAAGTACAATTCATAGGGCAAACCATCGAGATCCGGCGATTTGCCTTTGCCGACCTTCTTCAAAGCAGCGTAGAATTCGCCCTCCGTAATCTCTCCCTCGCAGCTAGCTGTATCAGCCGGCAAAAGCCGGAGGAAGTCAGCCAAATTGCTGCGAAACTCCTCATCACGGAGACCAGGCTTCTTGGTAAACAGGATCTCGAAATGCCGCCGAAACGCCTCGCACATGTCGTCAGTCGACCGAAGAGTATGTCCCTCCGGGTTGCGAACCTCTCTTCCTTGCGCATTTCTGCGCCCATATTCACAGCTTCGGAAGACATCTTGCTTAAACTATGTCTAATCACCTGGCCCATGTAACGATCGCTATTCGACCGCTCCACGGCCTCTTTAGCTACGGCTATCTCTAGGGGATACCCACCAGCCACCGCCCGGGAGTAATTAGCTCTAAGTGTCTTCACCTTGTCAGCCTTATCTAGTTTGAGCCGTTTGCTGAACTTAGTGGTGAAAGACCTGATACTATTCTTAAGATTCTCCCACCACCTATTCCCAATGACTCCACCAGTTAACGCCCGCTGCAGTAAGTTAATTAGCTGTCACCAGAAGTCACGCCTGTCCAGTAAGGACACGTTGAACTTCCAATAACCAGCCATTCTAGGCCTGTTTTCTAAATTTACCCGGGCACAAACAAGTTTGTGGTCCGAGTAGCCTAACCAGTGGAACGTGGGACAATCTAAAAGATCTATGTCGGCTTCACGAACTAACATTCTATCCAGGTAGCTAGCTACCTTGGTAGAAAGCCAACTATTAGCCCACGTCCACATCTTCCTACCCTTGTGATCGACCCGGTATCTATCGACAAGACCGAAATCCTCGATGAGATCGACCTAGCTACGATCACGTGCCTTCCCGCTAGATCCCCGCCCTCTATTTAACTTGGGGTCCAGGATGGCATTCCAGTCCCCCACTAAGACGAGTCGCGTTGAATCCACCAGGAAGGGCTCCAAACGCCGAAAAACGAGACGCGCTCCTCCCGGTCGTTGGGCGCATAAACCGCAACCAGTCGAAGCACATTGCTTTTCACTGCAATATCGGCCACGATCAGTCGGCCCTCGGCACCGACAGTGACCAGATCCACTTTCGCGTCCAGGGTACGCTTAACCAGCAAAGAAACTCCTCTGGCCAGCCGGTTCCCATATGATGAATAGGCGATAAAGTCGTTAGACAGCACACAGGCATCGGCCTTGCAAACAAAGTGAGTCTCTTGGATCGCGGCGACATCCACACCGAAGGACAAGAGGTCCCAAAGCAGGCGGGCAGCCTTACTCCGATCCCTAAAAGACCCTTTACATGGATAACTGGATTTCTGGATAACTTAATTGACAACTCTTAGACCTGTAAAGAGAAAGCAAAAAATTACTCCTGGACACATACAGGTCGGAAATCAAAGGCAGTAGGGACCCCGACGGATTGTCCCGAGCTTCCTGTTCCGATATCGGACGCAATGCCACCGACATCCGTGGAAAAAGTTAGCTTTATGGCCTCATAAAGAGAGGGGTGGAAGATAACAGGAACCCTCCCCGCACAATATTTTGACAATTTATGCAGATTTTCAGTGCCAATATGGGCCATAGTGATTTTAGGGAATGCGGTGATTGTCCCCTCTATCATGTCCCAGACCTTTAAATGACCTCCCGTGTTCTTTAGTGTGAGAGCTGATGTTGCTGCTGTTACTTTTGCCCCAGCTGCTGCTGCTGTGCTTGCGTCGGCCGTTGCTGTTGAAGCTGCTGCTGATGATGCTTTTGCTTCTTCTCTTTTTTGGAGGGAGAAGAAGCTTTCTTGGGCGGGGAGTCCTGCTTAGAAGAAGTGGAAGCCGCCTTCTTCTCTTAACAACCTCCGTCCACTCTATTGTTGCTGATGTGTTTGCTTTTACCGACTGCTCCGTCGGTGATGCTGATGTCACAGATGTTGTTGCTGTCTTCTGTGTCTTCGGGGTTTTCTGTGTCTCCTGAGTAGCCTCCGCCGTTTGTTCTTGATTCCTGGAGGGGAACGTTTTTGCCAAATGGACAGCTGCTCCGCAGAACCAACAGTGTGGTCTGCGCCCCTCCACACACAGCAACAAACAGTTTTCTCTCTCTCCACATGATGACATCAGGTACTCTCAAAAAATTCGACCTGTTTATGATGACGTAGGCACTGACATCCTCCGTCGACATTCCCGTCTTGCTGACCATTCGGTTTACCTCCTCCACTTGTCCAAATTGGGCCAAAAAGGCCTCCACATGGTCGCAATGAATCTCTAACAGCACACCGTGAATCACTACTCGGGTACTACGAATTTCCGAGTTTTGGAGTCTGACGTTAGCAGTGAGATCATCTTAGTGGCAATTTCCTTGCCCACTTCCGATATCACAATTAGTTCATTTTCCTTTATGAACTCTTTATACCTGTCCTGCATTAGCAGGTAGTAGCTGGAATCCCTCTTTGTAGGAGCCTGATTCCAAACCGACGGTGAAGGTGTCACCGTCGGTGTATCCTTTGAAGTAGAAGGCTGGGGAGACATAGCCATATTGTCCTCGTCTCCCCGCAAGATGACACAAACAAAACAAGTCCAACGAAAATGTAACAGAAGACGAACACAATATAAAAACAGACATACGTACAAAATTCAAACAACAAATCAAAATTCCGTGTACTCACTGACAACGATTCCAAGTGACCTGAAAGTTGAGTGTTCACTAATTTTTTAATAAAATCTGCTCCTTATATAGTTTCTGGGAATCAGAAAGTGGCTCAAAACCGACCTGTTGAATTTTCGCGCCAAATATATATTGGCCAATGAAATGTGGAGAAACACATTATCAAACCATGATTGGTTAGTATATATTATTGAACTGTTCCAAAAAAAATATTTAACTGAGAAAAGGGTGGATAGCTTTTAAGGCTACTCCAACAATATTTTCATTATTTATTTATTGTATTGAATAAAAAAATTAATAACGTAACTTTTTTTCTTTTTTTTTTCTTTTTTGTCATCATGCAAAGTAACTTGAGTTACTTGAGTGTTGTGCTGTCAAAGGCGCTTGCAACAGCAATGGTACTTGGAGCTGAAGTTGACTTTGTGGGACTTTGTACATGTCGGGGTCTCCAAATGATGTGGAGCCACTCACATATGAAGCAAGAATAGCCTCGTCTTCACAGGGATAAAAAGACATACACAGAAATAACACTATAAAATCATGTTAAATTAAATTTATACAATTTTATTTGTGTACTGGTGTGTGTTTTAGTTACATGCGTTTGCATATTATAAAAGGAAGAAAATCGCTTCGTATTGTAGCAGGTAATGTCATGAGGAGAGAAGATGGACGTGTTTCTTATCCAACGATCAATAGCGAATAGAATGAGTTCAGCATTTAAGGCGCGAATTCCGTTTTCAGGAAGAAAACGTTTCTGCTGCATTCTGGGATAACTTTCATTATTTTGGCTTTATTAAATAATTTCTTTTTAACAAAATGTTAATGTTATTTGTTTTATTTTAATTTATTTATGATATTCATTATTATTTTCTAATTTTATTTATTATTATGTTGTCATTTTTCATCATATTTCGATTTCTGTTATGGTCGCACTACCTACCAAGTCTGCGGGAAGACCTAAGGCAGGTCGTGGTGTATCGTTATGGCTCCATTTCATGTTTTTTCTATCTCCCCTATCATCCCTAGCGTTACATAGACAAAGTCCTCCTTAGTGTGTGGGCTGTACTTAACAAGACAATTTTTTATATATCTCTTAAGCTCGGGTTTCCATGGATTCTTTCAATGTGTTGTTTTGTTCCTTTTTTTATCATTCCAAGTGCACCTACTATCACTGGCACAATTCTTGTTTTCAATTTCCACATTTTTTCTATTTCAATTTCCAGGTCTTTATATTTTTGACAGTTTTTCGAATTCCTTGGTTGCTATGTTATAATCCGCTGGATAAGCCATATCAATTAATAGACAAGATTTTCTTTCTGTTTTTTAACAATAATGTCCGGCCTATTTGCTTCAATTTTTCTGTCTGTGTAGATAGTGTAATCCCATAGAATGGTGACATCTTCTATTTCTGGAACCGGTGTTGGGTGATGTTCATACCAGTGTTTGTTTACAGATTTTCCATAGTGTTTGCACATTGTCCAATGTAAATATTACCCACTCTATTATTATGTCATTTTTCATCATATTTAGATTTCTGCATTGGTCTCACTACCAACCAAGTCTGCGGGGAGACCTAAGGCAGGTAGTGGCGTGTTGTTATGACTCCATTTCATGTTTTTCTATCCTCCCTATCATCCCCAGCATTACATAGATAACGTTTTCCTTAGTGTGTGGGCTGTACTTAATAATACAATTTTTTGTATATCTCTTAAGCTGGGGTTTCCAGGGATTCTTTCAATGTGTTGTTTTGTTCCATTTTTTATCATTCCAAGTGCACCTACTATCACTGGCACAACTCTTGTTTTCAATTTCCACATTTTTTCTATTTCAATTTCCAGGTCTTTATATTTTGACAGTTTTTCAAATTCCTTGATTGCTATGTTACAATCCGCTGGACAAGCCATATCAATTAATAGACAAGTTTTCTCCTTCTGGTTTTTAACAATAATGTCTGGCCTGTTTGCTTCAATTTTTCTGTCTGTGTAGATGGTGTAATCCCATAGAATGGTTACATCTTCTATTTCTGTAACCGGTGCTGGATGATGTTCATACCAGTGTTTGTTTACAGCTTTTCCATAATGTTTGCACATTGCCCAATGTAAATATTGCCCAACTCTATCGTGGCGATTTTTATATTCGTTTGGGGCAAGCACAGAACAGCCTGAGATTAGGTGGTCTATTGTTTCTTGGTGTTTATCACAAAACCTGCATTTTGGATCCATATTATTATGCATAATATTTGCCTGAAAGTTTCTCGTGAAAAGACTTTGGTCTTGTGCTGCAAGTATAAATCCTTCAGTTTCAGACTTTAATCCAGATGCACGTAACCATCGATGAGTATTAACTTTGTCAACATTGGATTTATTGGCACGTACTGGATATTGGCCATGCAGAGGTTTGTCTTGCCAGCGCTGTTTCATCTTTTCAAGAGCTTTATCTTTGGCTTTCATTTTCATATTTTTTGCCGCAATAGTTGGTTCTTGGCTACTGTTTTGCTTTTCTACAGAATCTACTAACTGTAATTCTTGTTTGTATTTACTGCCTTCTTTTATTATTGAATATTTTTTCTTTCTTTCTTCATGTTGCCTTACTAATTGTATCATCCAATCCTTTGTTGTTTCTATGTATGTTAGTAAGCCAATAGTTGTTGTCTTGTATGACAATTCCAGCTGAATAAGACCCCTTCCACCTTCTTTACGGGGTATGTATAGACGGTCTACATCAGCCTTTGGGTGATGCATCCTATGCTTAGAAAGAAGCTTTCTTGTTTTAGCATCCATTCGCCTGATGTCGTTTAGAGTCCAGTTTAAGATGTTGAAGCTATATTGGACAACTGGGATTGCAAGGCTATTAATGGCCATAACTCTATTCTGTGAATTTAATTCAGTTTTTAATATCATTCGCAGCCTTCTATAGTACTCTTTACGCACTATTTCTTTCATTTTTTTATGGTGAATGTTTTCGCTCTCATTTACACCTAGGTATTTATAAGCTTCTTCTGGTTTCAATTCTTTTATTGTTACAGCAGGGTCTAGGCTAATTGAGGATGTTTCTTGTATTGATCCACGTAAAACTGTAGCTTTAGCACATTTATTCAAATTAAATTTCATTCCAATGTCTTCGCTGAAGCATTTTACAGTTTGCAGAAGACCTTCCAGCTCATTATCATTCTTAGCATATAACTTTAAGTCATCCATGTAAAATAGATGGCTTATTTTCTTTTGGCCTATTTTATAACCACATTCTGTCTTATTAAGTTGACTGGTTAGTGCTATTATTATTATTATTATTATTATTATTATTATTATTATTATTCATGCTGCAGGACTTTTATTAAAAATATGTATGTATATTTAGGCAGTACATTTTCATTCAAGCATGCATGTTTAAATAATTTAGAGAAATTTTGTCTATTTTTATTTTAATCATCTTATATCACGAATTAATCTCATCATTGATGGTTTTTTATATTCTTTTCTTAGGCTCAGATCGGCTTCAATTTTTATTTTGTTTCTTTAGGTGGGAGTGGGTGCTATTGGTGAAATTCTAGATTGTATTTTTCTTTGAGTGCGTAAGTGAAATATGCGGAACCTATGCACAGTTGACAAAGTTTTTAGTTCAGGCTTGGGTTTCGGAGTATTGACATTTGCCCAGTAGTAGAAATTTGTGTAACATGAATCAGAAGATCTGATTTTAGGAAGATTATAACATCACCTACCTTGGACCCAAGTGTCATTTTTACAGACAATAGACTAGATTAAAAAAACTGAAATATAAATGTTATCAAAACATACAAAAACTTCAAGGACAACAACTGATAAAAACAAAACCAGAAATTCGGGATTTACTCAAATTTCAAGCAATAAAATACATACATGACAAAAGAAAAAAAAGTCGTCCAAGCCCCTGTCAAAACAATTAAAAATCGCTGCCAAGGAGCTATGTAACCATGCTGATATTGAAATATATAAGAATAATGACGAGGAAACATAGGTGTTATTTTAAACGAAACAAGATGAGAAATTTATTTACAAATTTACACATTTGATGTTTCAGTAGCTGGTTTCAAACATGGTCGTAGTTTCGATTAATTATCAAGAGGAAATGTTCATATTACATAACGCTCAAAACTAATTGAGAGAGTTTGTTTTTCACATGAAAGTTATGCAGTTCTATTCAACATGAATAAAAAATATATTTTTTAAAATACTTAGGTTATGAATTGAATAGAGTTCTTTGAAATTCTCCAGCTCTCATTAGAAGTTGATAATGTATCAGCGTGTAATTTGACACCGGCACTATTCAGACACGCGGGACTCTCTCTCTCTCTCTCTCTCTCTCTCTCTCTCTCTCTCTCTCTCTCTCTCTCTCTCTCTCTCTCCAAATTATTCTGCACACATATCAGAAAGCGATTTGACATCAGCTCGTTATTTTTCCTCAGTTTGTAAGCCACTCTTCTTTTCATTGGTTAGAATAAATTTTCACATAGGCTCGCTAAACTTTGCTTTTTTTTTTTTTCTTCTGATCGGAGCCAATCCTTTTTTCTATTGGTCAAAATAAATTTCGCACAGGCTCAGGAATTTGAAAACAGTAAAGAAACGAGTTATTTTAATTTCGTATTCACCACAATATAATTGTTAAAAAAAAAGCAGAAAAAAACAATATTTTCGTTGTATTAAATAAATCCGATGACAATTCAAAAATAAAAAAAATACTTACACCAAATTTTTTAAAACTTAGCAAAAATTCCTTTTACCAGCTGAAATCGAAATCATAAAACTAATCACAGCAAATAACGCAGAACAAAACGATTTAAAACTCCCAAAAATAATTATTGACGACAAATCAGGATACATTTATGGAACTATAAAAATTCATAAACCTAATTTCTCTCTTCCACCTATCATATCCCAGATCTCCACTCCGGTTTATCAATCAACCAAAATCATTAACCAACTCATTACATTTATACTTAGTAACATAGTTACATAAATACCTAGTAAATACAGTATTAAATCAACTCACGAACTAATCCAAATCTTAAAAACACAAAAACTTAATAATGAAACCATAGTCTCATCAGATGGTGATAATTTATTTACTAATGCCCCAGTTAGAGAAATGGTTGATATAATTATAAAGAATATTTACAACAATCTATCTCACCTTCCATTAAAAATTAGACCTACCATATTACGGAAATTACTTTTGACTTGTACCACTAAGGTTTGTTTCTTTCACCATCAAAACATACGTATACGTACCACGCGATGGCGTTTCCATGGATTCAGTTCTGGGACCAGCATTTGTGACATCTACATGGCTAACCTTGAAAATTAAATATTTAATACCACTAAAAACCTCCATCTACCTAAGATACGTAGATAATATTCTCATCTTAATCAAAATCTCAATAGTCTCATCTTAATCAAAATCTCCAAAAAAGCTTAACAATAATAACATTTCTTTTCTTAATATATTGATAGACACTAAAAATAATACATTTTACTATCTCTCCATAAAAAAAAACTAGTATAAATACGTGCACTCTCAACTATAAAAGTGAATGTCCTAGCTATTACAAATAGCAATTATATAAAATTTAATAAGCCATGCAAAGTTAATTCTTCCACGAAAAATATTTTCTACACTGAATAAAAAAGATTAAACAAACTCTCATTAATAATGACTTTAAAAATTACGTTGTTGATGAACAAATTACACGAGCTATTAGAAATATTCACATAAATAAAAAAGAACATAATCCTTTCTCAAATAGCTCTAAACATGTTAACCTACTACCGCATCAAATACACTTTAACTACCAACAAGATAAAAAAAAATCCTAAAAAACTCATAACTACTAATATATTCCGCATGTAAATTATAAAACTAATATACTATACTATACTAAATTTAATACAACCCACTTAATCATCTGCAATAACTCCTCTCCATCAACTAATGTTTTGCAAAAGATCAAGATTGTATATCAATTTAAATGTCTTTTGGGAGATTGTATCTCATACAAAAAAGTAAACATATATATATATATATATATATATATTGGTCACACGACAACACCATTAAAGAGATTTACTCTATCCAATTTCATTCGATTGCACATTTTAAAAAAATCCTGTCCACATTCGCGATTTAGAGAAACATTAATCGACAATACTCCATCACGAAAAAAAAAAACTTCAAATTTTCGAAACCCTCTATAAAAAATATCACCAACACTAAATAAAATTAATTATGGGTATAGCAACAATGTTTTAAAATGCCTATAACAGCAAAGTTTTTAAATATCTGAATGGTCCTAGTGAATATAGACGTTGGTTAGTTCGAGTGAATTAACCTAAAGAGTTGTGAGATCAATACCAGGCTACAGCAGTGATTAACAAATAACTTAGAGAGTCAAATTAAATGGAAATAACTCATGGCTATCAGAAGTGGCTTCACACATGGAATGAGAATTATATACCCCAGTATATTACCCCAGTGATCTTAATAAAGGGTTCGGATCGAAATTCCTAGCACCTGAAGAAGCGTACAACGGCCGAAAACATGACAGTAAAGATGAGGACAATTGTCCGAATAATAAAATAGTGTAAATACTACCTCATCTCAGAAGCATGGATAAATACTACATTGTAATTCTTTTCAATTACAACTATAACAGAATGTTTTAAAACACGTAAATTGTATTTTTTAATTTAACAAATGTGCATTAATTTACTCTTCTTAGATAGTAAATTTTTCATCAGTGCATGCTCAAAAATTCGTAATTTTTTATTGTTGTCTTAGCAATTTACACCTTAAGTTGATTTTGCGTGAGAATGAAAGTACTTGGGAAAATAAAATAAAAAGAAAAAACTACTTGATGGTTTTAATTACAATCCGTGAGTATGAAACGATTAAAATAAAATAAATAGACATAATATGTCTAAATTATTCACACACACACACACGTCTGTACTGAGTATTTACTTATTAATGTAGCGTTAATTTAATTTGCATTTAATGGAAGTTTTTTTCTTACTTGGTAAACTGACTGAATATTGTGACGCATTTCCAAAGCGTGGATATTCGAACTGAGTAGTTGTTTTATTCCCCTAATTCACTACCCTCCTCCTCCACCACCACCACCACCACCACCAATCTCTAACCCTTCTCCTGACTCCTTTGTTAGCTGGTATTAATTAATTTGCTGAACAAATGTTAACTCCTTCCTGGTGACTGACAAATGTAGTTGCAATTCTAAACTCGATTTTTTTTCTTTTTCTTTTAACAGAAGTTCGAACGTAAGTTGAAACTAAATGCTAAACAACATCTTCAGTTCAATAACTTACTTTAGTAGTTACATACACTGAGCCAATCATATACTTAACCACACTTCTCAAACACCGAATATACTTTTCATTGTTCAAATTTGTCACAACCCAAACTGTTAATAAATGTAAATGTTTTCTGGATGTAGCGTTAACCGCCTGATCTGAACCCTTGGAATCATTTTGTGAATAGTTTCTGGATGGAGCAATAGTCTCCCGTGGGACCTCTCGATGCCATGATGAATTGTACTCGTACGGCTGTATCTCCAGGCAATTCAATCCAGGTTATTTATGCATCGCCTGTGAGTGTGACAATATCACTGCTTATTAGTCTTCCGCCAACCAAAACACAGAAATCGATCAAAATGAACAAAACACGAAAACCCAAACTCAAACAAAAAAGTAGATCCCAGATATACCATCTCCTGCCATATGAGAGGGTCTACGTTCCAACTTTCCAGAAGTGGTACACCATCTTGAATACAAACCCAACCTCCTGTTTCCGTCTGAAACAGGTATCAATGCCTCAATCCCACTAAAAGAGCTCACAATCTCAGCCTACTCATCCCTAATAGACAAACATAATCATCTAAAGGACCACGGTCACTGACTCGAAGTGTACATCAAGAATGAAGAAGGCAGATATTGCAGAGACTTCTCCATGGCCTATAAAGTAGTGTGTGTATGTGTGTGAATTGCTCTGTAGAACAATATATATATATATATATATATATATATATATATAAAATAAAATTCGATGTTCAAATCAGTTGTATGGCCATTTCTATATGAAATCCCTAAGAGAAATTTCACGCATCATTGGCAACTTCTTTATTTCAAAATAAACCGAAATATTTTACCGGCGGAAGTTAAAAAAAATATACATCACAGAAAAATTGAAGGGGTGGGATTAATAAGAAAGTAGACAGTAATCAATGTCTATTTTTAAAGTTAAAATTTAGCTTTGTCTGGCTCTAAGAAAAAGAAGGGGAAAGATAAAGGAAAGAAAGAATTGAAAGAAGTGGGAAGAGGTGGTTGACAGGGAAGTAAGCTAAGAAAAAAGAAAGGAAAGGAAGGAAAAAAGGAAAAAAAATTAATTTCTATAGAAACGTTTTTAGACTTGTTGACAAATAAATCATAGCGGTTTTTTGTTTAAATAAATGGGATGAAGTTATTAGAAAAAAAAATTGGGGGGGGGGACCCTGACATATACTTTAAATATAAAACTAGATTTAAATTAAAAAAATAAAATTTATAGAAAATGAAAAATATCTAAAAACATAGAATAAAATAAAATATAAAACATAATAAATAAAGATGAAAAATGTTTTTGCTTAAGGAATATAATAAATTAATAAATTCAACAAGTGTACACTTACACCCACACACGCACACACCCACATACATATATACATATATATACATACTACACACACACACACACACACACACATACGCACACAACCACACGTATAAAAGAAAAAATTTAAGGTGCAGGGGAAAATATTTAAAGGTGCAAGAAAAATTGGGGGTTAAGTTAGTCTAAGTATCCTTACTCCGTAAAAGGTAGATATTAATAGAAGAAAAGGAAGAAGGATTGTGTGTGTGTGTGTGTGTGTGTGTGTGTGTGTGTGTGTGTGTGTGTGTGTGTGTGTGTGTGTGTGCGTGCGTGCGTGCGCGCGTTGAGAGAAAAACTCAACCCGTAATTAGATGTTTAAAAAGCCAGAATTATTTCGGCAATGTAAAAAAATTTGCAATTGCCTCCTTCAGACCGTTGAAAAATAAATACATGATAATTTCAATCAGAATACAAAAAAAAAACAAAAAAAAACGCTTTTAACAAAGGAAGTGAAACTTGTATCATTTAAACCGGAAATAAATTAACAATATATATACATCAAATCACAGATATAACCCAATACAGAATAAGGTAAGGAATACATTCATTAAATCACACAAACACAAAAAAAAGTTAGGAAAAATACACGCACGCGCGCACGCTCATGCGCACACAGAGAATTAAACAAACGAAAGATCAAAAGGGGAAGAGAAGGAGAAAGATAATATAGTCAAGTCACAAATATTAACTAACAAAAAAAAAATTTTAGAAAATGAGAATTTTTTAAAAATTTATTCCAAAAATCCTCCTTAAGAAATTCTTTTTAAAAATAAATTTATCTCACTCAGACCGTTGAAAAATAAAAATGAATGTTAATTTCACATAGAATATTCTAAAAAAGCTTTTTACAGGGGACGTGGACATTCATTTAAACGGAAATAAATTGAAGATACAAAAAATTACACTACAGACACAGCATAAAGAGACGTACATTAAGCTACACATATACTAGGAGAGAATACACACACACACACACACACACACACACACACACACACACACACACACACAAGTATAGGAATAGACAAACGCAAAAAAGCACACAGGCGGGATATACATATACATTAAATTATACAAATATATAAAACAATTCTTAGGAGAGAATACATACGCGCACACACGCACACACACACACACACACACAGAGGAAAGATAGGAATATATAGTGGGTTATCCATTCTTTTCCAGTTTATAATGGAGAGTCCGTTCTAGTGAAGGGTAGTTGTGTATTGTTGCAGATTAACGGAATTTGGCCTCGTTGTAGATAGCCCACTATAAGTCATAAAATGATTATAAATCAAGAAAGCAAATTGATTTGAAAAATAACATTTTATATATACACATATCAATTAAGGTTTTTACAATTAAAGTAATACTTGAAGTATAGGTCCAACGGACGTTAAAATGTTCATGGCAATAAAATGCTGAAAAGAGAATTAATGCTTAGGAATGTGGGAGCGTTGTAAGTAAGGAATATCTTAGATGTATCCGCTCCTTAGGTCAGTCAGTAGTCTCGAGACAGCAAAAGATAAGATGAGAGGGAAGGAAGGCTAGCATAGTAAACCGCTTGACGTAGGTCAAGGGGGGAGACTGATTACACTCCTCTCTCTCTCTCGAGTCAGTCCGTGTGGGTCTGTTTGTCTGGTGATGCTTTCTGTATCAGCTTTTTATTTCGACTTTTTGGATTGCAGCAGATCATTTGGGAATTCACATCCGTATCTGATTCTGGGCTTCCCATTGGCCGATAAATAAAATTCGCGTAGGCTCGTGAACTGGAATTTAATATTTAATTAATTTTTAGTTTTCAACCGGAACATATGCGCGAACCCGGATGCGCACTGACGAGGTTTGGTCATTTGCTTTCTGGTCGTTAGAGTGCAAACATCCGGTCCCTCGCTTTTGCTCGGTCGGTATCACCACATAACTTTCTCCTCAGAAAACGGAGTTGTTTTTTTTGTATCTGTTGTTGCTTCTCTTTTTTTCAAATGGTAGTTTTCGTTTTGTTTTGCTGCTTGTTTTGTTTTGTTTTGTTTTTGTTTTTGTCTTCGTTTTTTTTTTTTTGTTTGTTTTGTTATTAGGAATAAAATGTGTTTTATTTCTTCCATTTAACCGTTCTACCGAACTTAGTTTCCTCGGTACAAGATAGGGAGTATTCAAATCCCGTCTTGATTCGATGGAATCTTTTGCTTTTTGGTTCTTGTTGGAAGGGCAAACACTGGTCGTGATTTTTTTTTCTGTGGGAATAGCCATGGATTGGTTGGTTCTGATTTGTTGAAGTTTCTTCCGCGTTCGTTGCCATGTTGAGTTTGTGTTGCAGGGAAATATTCAAATTTCGCTGAAAGTCCAAACAAATTTTTTTGCGTGTATATATATATATATATGGGTGTTGAACTCATGTCGGGTAGTCACCAGTTTATTGTGGAGGTTCGTTCTTTTAAATTCACAAGTGACTATCTGACTGGCGTTTTTTGTTTTTTTTGTTTTTGTTTTTTTGTTCTTTTTTTTTTTTTTCTGGGGGGGTTTTTTCGTTTTTTTTTCTTTCTTTCTTTCTTTCGTTTTTTTTTTTTTTTTTCATTATTAATTGTTTGCGTTGGGGGCCTATTTACTCTTCGACCACGTGTCTGAAGCACATGGAGTTTTTAGTAGTGAATCCAACGGATGTTAGGTTTTTCATTTTGGTGTCGAAATGCTGAAAAAAGTAATTTGGCTTACGGTAGTAGGAGTTGTTCATTTTGGTGCCGAAATGCTGGAAAGTCAGTCCGTGTGGGTCTGTCTGTCTGGTGATGTTTTCTGTATCAGGGTTTTATTTCGACTTTTTGGATTGCAGCAGATCATTTGGGAATTCACATCCGTATCTAATTTTTGGCTTCCCATTGGCTGATAAATAAAATTCGCGTAGGCTCGTGAACTATAATTTAATATTTAATTTTTAGTTTTCAACCGGAACATATGAGCGAATCCGGATGCGCACTGACGAGTTTTGGTCATTTGCTTTCTGGTCGTTAGAGTGCAAACATCCGGTCCCTCGCTTTTTCTCGGTCGGTACCACCACAAATATACATATACAATATAAGCCCACAGGCATAAGCATCTAAAAGGATAAAAGAGGAGAGAGAAAGGAAAAAGAGAAAAAGAGACCGATACAGTGACAAATATTAACTGATACAAACAATTTTAAAGATAAAAATTTATTTTAAAAAACTTTTTCAAGAGATTTTTTTAAAATTTATCTTTTCTAAAAATCTTTTCTGAAATTTTTTTTTATAAAGTCGTTATAAAAAGTCAGAAAAGTTTTACAAGAGAAAATATTATGCAGAATATATAAATGTATAAAATAACACAAATGATGAAAGGGACAGTGTAGTGAAAAATAACAATATAGTCACAAGTGTATTCAACATTACAAAAACAAAGTCAATTTTCAACTGATTTAAATATAGAAAAATAAAATCAATTAGGAACAAATTAACCACACTTTTAAAAAAATTTTAAATACCAAATTATTAATAAAGAAAATAATAAAATTCATAATAAATGATTTAGAAAGTAGAAAATAAAAATAAAATAAATCTAAATAAAGAAGCAGAATCGCAATGGATGGATAAATAGTTGTTGAATTTGCTAGTAAATTATATTAATCCTACATATCAGATAATTTTATTCTTGTGACGACATTTAAAATTCACTTTATTTTGTTGGTTCAAAAAATTTAATTACTTTTATTTTTTTCATCTAAACATCTATTTCTAAAGCTAATAGGAGTTTGTGATTTACCAATTATCTTCCATTCGATCTATGGAGAAAGTCCTCTGTTTTCTAATTCCCAGAAATATTTAGATAGAGCTTTCTGGCATTTAAGGTGGGGGCCTAGAGAAGGAATATTTATGATTATAAAATCTGGGTTTCCAATGTCCGACAGAAATTCCAAAATATACTTTTCCTTCTTTATAATATTACTTAGGGAAAATAGTAGCTTAGTATATGACTTTTTCAGACATGCATATACCTCCAACTGGACAATTATCCTTAATTCTACAATTACAGGGGGGTGGTTATATTTATTTGGTAATTATTATAAAAATTTTCAACTATTTTATGAGAATTAATGATGTTGTGGAAATTGCTAGTACAGGAATGACTAATTTTTAATATTTTCTATTCAAGATCTTACTTTGTGGGTTGTTAACATAAAATATTTATCGATCAATTTAAAAAAAAATTGACTGATGTTAGACAATTGGCAAAAAGGTGAGGTTGAACCATAAAACTTTCCTTTTCCTATTTTTATACTTATTAATACCAGTTCCATTGATTTTTTTTAAATAGAATAATTCCTCTTGAAACCCATTTTTGAGGGTATTATTGTAAAGAATTTTATTATCATTAAATATTTTGCTATTGGAGGATAATTTGTTTATTCTAATGTTAATTGTAGTGGGAATTTGTTTAATCACTTGGTGGATATGGTTAGCGCTAACATTAATATATATAGGAGACTCACTATTTTATGATATAGCTTAAAAGTATTATTAGAGAGATTTAAGGTAATATCCAGAAAATTAACTATTTTAAGATTTAAAGAGATATCCTTTTTAAAACCAAATAATTTAAAAGTCCTTACAACTTTTTTTTTAATTTTAGAGGATAGAGGGCCATTATTATTAGGTATGACAATGAACTCATCATCCCTATACAATCCAATTTGTTCTGGTTCAACAATCCTACTAATTTGAGCAGAATCAAACGTACCCATAAGGAAATCAAAATTGTCACAGTTACTTTTTATCCAAGTAGAATTATTATTGGATAATACCGGTAGATGCTAAGAAAACTTTATAATCTTTTTTAGTAATATCTACATATTGTTTAGCGAAATTCAGATTATTCAACAATAGATCCTTGGAAATAAAGGGTAGAAATTCATAATGTCGAATTGAATGAAGGTAGCCTTATGCTTATTTATAATGTTATTAAACCATTTAATTGTATCTTTCCATATGTTATTAAAGGAAGATCTTTGGATAGTGTTAATTATATTTTTGATAACATTTTTAGAAATAAACAACAATTCGGTTCTTAAAAGGTTAATTAATCTAGTTTGAAGTTTATCATCAAAGTGAGGTTTATGGTCTTTTAAGAGTATATAAGCCCTTTTAAGGTGGATTCTACCCATTCTATCGATAACAAAATTTACTAGCAAACTCAGCTTTATATAAAATATAAAAGATAAAAGCGTTGGTTAGATCCAGTGGCTTTATTTTATCCACTCTGGATCTAACCAACGCTTTTATCTTTTATATTTTATCTAACGCGTTGGTTAGATCCAGTTACTTGACCCAAAGAGTTGTGAGTTCAATACCTGGCTATAGCAGTAGTAGTGAACAAATAACTTAGAGTTGGGTTAAAGGGAGAACACTAAATGTCAACCATCACACATGGAATGGGGATGATATACCCCAGCGATCGAAATAAAGGGTTCGGTTCTAAATACTAATACTATCTAAATTCTAATAATATAAATTCCTAATACTTTGTTTTATTTCTACTTCCATCATGAAATTGTAAATATGTGTTAGTTTGTGAGAAAATTAAATAAAATCAATAATAATAATAATAATAATAATAATAATAATAAAAAGAAAAAATACATTTCCCTATGATGCTAAGAAGAGTAAAGAGGAAACGTAAATATTATTACCTCACTTGGTTTCGTCAAACATCGTTAGGCGGTATTGTTAAATTCTATAACAAATGTAAGGATTTGCTGCTTCACCCTCTTCTCTTTTCTTTACTCCAAGATGTCAAAACACAAGGTAATTACGTTCTTACAGAAGAATGTTAGTTTACTATATCCAATGATCTCTCTTCCCAATTTCCAACACGTCTTAAAATATTTTTTTTTATTTGGTGAAAATAGAAAAACATAGAAAAATATTAACTCTTTTTTCTGTTTTTTTTTTAGCAACAAATGTTTGAGTTAACGTTTAATTTATATGGGCACACAAAGACATACGACACTAGCTGAATTTAAGAACAAATGAAAAATTTGTACACAAAATGGATAAATTACACAAATTAAGTTCATTGTGTGCCAAATGATGGTCAATAACATTTATGTAAAAATAACCAATGCAAATGAATTACAATAAAAATTATAAAACTGCATATAGTGTTCTGAAAAAAAAAACATAACATATAGAAAAAGACTAAGAGAAAATATTTATCTGGATATTTTTCAGAGGATTGTTACAATTTTCAACGCAAAGTTCATGGTAACAGCGAAGAATAGAACAATCACACCAACCGAAGATTTTTCCTTGCTGTGGAAGTGACTTTGATGTTTCTTTCAATTCTCATCTGGTGATACTCAAATTTCTTCTGTATTGTTTTTTCTTTCTAGACCGGAGAGACCTGGTTTCAGTAGCAGATATTCGTCGACTTCTCGAATTAACTGCTGGGCCCCTTTTATTACCTCCAGGTAAGATTTAAATTCACTTGTCGGAATTTTGATTGATTGTGGATGAAAAACAAACTCAGCTGTTTTTCTCACAAATCGGAATGTACAAAATTGTTTTTGAAATTCAAAAAATTAAGCAATAGCCCAATGCAGCGCTTCTTTCTCTCAGAAAAGCAGACGATACACGCTCAATCAGCTTAAATTTCTTATAATTTCTTCTAAGACCTCAACCTATGAAGTGAGTCAAGCTTTCTCTTTTAGCTGTTTAAGCTGATTTGAGCGCGATGCATTTACTAACTCTAACTTCTCGACCAAGAAAAAGAAAACGGACATCCATAACCACATTTAAATCTCCCTGTGATAAAGTAAGTAGAAACTTTCCTTTGGTTGTTCCAACTCTGAGCAAGATTGGTTTGACCTCGACCAGTGATGCGATACTTATACTGATTACCCTAACTCCTGGGCCAGAAAGAAAACGGACGTATTGAAGAGACATTGAGTACTTTGTTCCAGAATAGTTACCATAAAATATAAATGTTCGTTGAGACTTGAGACTCAAGTTTTGTATGCTTCTATTTTCTTTGTTTACATATTGAACACGCACACACATAAAATACACACAAACATGCAACCTTTGAGATCCATAAGTGGACATTTCCATAAAATGACGCTGTTATGGCAAAAGGAATAATGTTAATAATGTTAGCTATTAGTACTCTGTGTGTGTGAGTGTGTGTGTGTGTGAGAGAGAGAGGTGTATTTATTCCAAACAAGTTTCATTAAATTTCACCGATAAGGTTCGTGTATTTTTCTATTTGCGAATGTTGTGCATCGAGATTGAAGTTATGAATAAACTATTCAAAAATATATTTTTCTATTGTATTCAAGTACTTGCAATTAACACAGTCGTTGTCAAGAACTGATATTATTTGTATAGTAAGCAAGATCTATTTCACTAAATTCTGGCGTTCTTGCTGAAATTTACATTTGAATCAATTTAAAGTGACGACATTTGTATCGATTAAACTGGCGGATAAGAATGTATTAAATATCTACACATGCTTTTTATAGACACTTTGATATATTATCTTATGTGGAGAATGATATATCATGTAATGTGGGTTATTTCTTTTGTACTGTAATGGATTCTAGAATTTTGTGTCTTTATTTACAGTAAGTCCTATATAATATTTTTATCTATCAACATTTGTCTTATGTTAAGAGTATTTTTGTGATGCACAAATTGCACTAAATTTCAACAGGTGGTAAGTTAACCTACAGGAGAGCATTATGCATTTGTGGCCAATGTAAGAATTTAATCAGTATTGTAGATGTAATATCCCAGAGGACATGACAATTCATAAGCAACATTATTTCTAATCAGAGTAGATTTTTGAGGTACAGAATTATTGCTAAGATTAGATGCTTTGATTTTTTTTTAGAATAATCTAAGCCTAAGATATTTCGAACCAACCCTTTCTTTCGATCACTGGGGTATATTGTTCTCGATCTATGAGCCATGCTACTTCTTGATATCTTAATTATCTCCCTTTAACTCAACTCTGTTATTTGTTCACTAGTGCTGTAGCCAGGTATTCTCTTTGGGTCAAGTCATTGGATCTAACCAACACTTTTATACACTGATCCAGTGATCGACATAAAACGTTTGGTTCGAAATTTCAATCAACTGAAGAAGGCCGGAAACGTCATGAATATGAATATGGTAATAAAGATGAGGACAACAGTCCGAACAATGTTAATAACGTCAATACTACCTCATCTCAGAAATATCTAAGCCTAAAGTATTTGCTAGGATCATTAACTCTTACATACAAGTGAATTATATTTTTAATGGTCTTTTCATCTTGTTCATAATTTCGATGGGTCTTGTCACAATAAAATAATTTAATTGTGTTTTGTGTTTTTACTTATATCAAGATATAAGTTTTTACTTATATCGAGATATTGCGTTTTTGTTATTTTTTCTAAATTTCTTTAAAGCCTGTCGTGTCCATAAAATAAATTAAAAATAGTTACCGTGTCAAAAGTAATTATAATAAAATAATTATGACAATTATAATTATCAATAATTCACTAATTCTAAATCAATGAGAATCTACCCCACTTTTCTGTTCTAGATACACAAACACGAAACATTCACACTATTGGACAAACAGTAAACATGGACAGGCTGTCAAAACGTGCGTCAACGAAACTTTCCTTTTTCAACTTTTTCTTTTAGCGCTCACCAAAAATCCAAGGTAAGAAAACCTTATATACTTCTTGTATTTTCTAACTAAATTATTTGAACACTCATTAGACATCTATGAAATAAAAAAAAATTGAGAAAGACTATATACACATTACTGCCTCTTGTTTCTCCAATAGCACGTAATAAGGTAATAAATAAATAATACTCCTTTTTTGTGTTGTTTCCTCCTTTTCCTGTTTCTCATTTTTACAAGTATTTTTGTATATATAAATGTTAGGGGATTTATAATTATCTCCTCAGAGTTATAACTCTCCTACAAGTCATTTTTATTCTAGTATTGTTATTAATGCTGATTTTCTAAGTGAATTGTTGAACGGAGCTATTCTCAAAGGTTTTTGAAGTTATTTTTTCTTTCGTCTATGTTTTCGTTACTAGGAAAATGTAAATATATCCTCTCTCTCTATATATATAGAGGATATATATATATATGTGTGTGTGTGTGTGTGTGTGTATGTGTGTGTGTGTGCTTGTTTTGCCAAAAACAACAATGTGCCATGGCCAAGTTTTATACAACAGACTCGTGAATGACCCGAACCTGCAGGAAATGTATATGGACAGTGTGAAAACGAAATACGAAGGACAAATTAGATACAGAAGCTGAAAATGTGACGCATTAAGAGTGTCTGTAGTGACATCGGCAAACGACACCATGTTATATATCGACAAACAACAACACGCATATATATAAAAATATAAGGTTATATTTTTATTAATGACGATGAACCGTGTAGAATAGGGAACAGAGAATTGAGAGAGCGCGCTTCTAATGGGTTGACGGGAGTGTAGTCTTATCTGTTGTGTCTCTCTTCACCGGCCGATCTCTGTTGCTCCTCTACTACTGGCGAATCCGTGAGCCGAGGTCTTTTTATAATCTTCCAGAACCGGGACTTTTTCTTCCGGTTTTGCCTCGCCCACGCATGCCTACGTAATTCTCAGAGACACCTGTTCTGTTTGCCTCTGTAGTTATTTCCGCTGCTGCCGGAAATAAGGTCAAACGACATCCGTTCCTTTCAACGACCGGAAACACCCTCGCTTGCATCAGCCTTCCTCGGGTGGGGCCAGATTGTTATATTACAACCATCCCAACGGAAAAAGCACATCGGAAGAATTATGAGTGGATCACTGAAGAGATTCTTGACCTGATGCAAAAAAAAACAAAAAAAAAAAAAAAAAACGATGCCAAGATATGAAATGGAACACAATACACAAGGAAATAAGGAGCAAATGTAGACAAGCTAAAGAAAGATGGCTCAACGACAAATGTGCTGAAGTAGAGAGACTGAGCAAGACAAATATGGTGATATGTATAAAAAAAAAATAAAGTAACTAACGGGACAAAAGACCTGGTCAGCAAAGGATGTATAACAGAGAAGAATGGTACATTCATACTAGAAAAAGAAAAACTACATCAGAGATGGGATGAGTATATTGGCGATCTCTTCCACGACAAGAGAGAGCAACCAACAATACACAAAAATACGGATAAACAAAAAATATTAAAAACCGAAGTGGAATCGGCAATGAACAAATCGAACAGAAATAAAGCGGAAAGACATTAGGATAATCAAAAATATAAATCAAATTGGCATCAAACCGCTTGCGTACGGATAGGAAGCAAATTCAGCAGGTATACAAAAATAGAAAGGGGCGTAAGACAAGGATGTGTTTTTTTCACCAGATCTATTCAACTTATATAGCTAAACAATTCTGAGAGAAATAACGTGTTATATATCAGGTTCGGCGATAACGATAATTCTGGAACAATATTGCTGTTAATTCAGTGCTCTCTCACTATGACGGAGATTATGATAATTCTGCAATTCAGTTCTGGAAAATACAAGGCTGTAATTCTAGGTCCACGGTACTGAATCAATCTTGTTGGTAAAACGAACGACGAATGTTGCAATTTCGAGATTGACGACTGGAGACAAAAATTAGACTTCTTAAATTCTGCAGCCTTCACTGCTACCGCTACGGGGATTATTCTTAAACTTCTTGGGCGACGATTAAACTTCAAGATCCGCAACAAATTCGGGGCAACTCTTCAAATCATAAAACACTTTTCGTCGGGGACCACTCAACCCGAATTCTTCACAAAAATTAGTTTCACATAATCATTTCATAATCCTCTTCTTCACCTTCTTTGTCTCTTCGTCGTCACCCTCAGCAACAATAAATACAATCTGCAACAAATGCCTCTGTTGAAAAGTAATGGACCAGACCCATATGTAAAGTAAAATATAAAATATATTTTATTTTCCCTTTTCATACAAAGACATCTTCAGTGACATGCCATGGGTTAGGACGTTGTTTGGTCAGAGTTGTTAGTACCCCCTTTGGTGAGACCCCTGATTCTACTCAACCGTACACTTCAATGGTTGTGTCCAGACTCTTCAAAATCAAAATTACCACTAAAGATTTTCTGTCAGTTTGACATCACTTCCGCGCCATTGACAGCTATATACCGGTACAAACTTAAAAGTGGGACTTGAATCTCCAACCTTGCTAGACAAAATAAAAATCCAAATGCGAGAATGTTTTTCTTTTTGCGCACCTGGCTGACCTTTTTTCAACAAAATACATTTCACTCAAATCACCAAGCGCAAATACACCTCATTGACAAAAATTTCATGATTCTCAAAAATATCGTCTGACGAATATTTAATAAAAAAAACCTCGCCAAGATTCGTCATTGGCGGCCACAATCTCAACAGTGTAAGATACGCAGATGACATAGTTCTGATAGCAGACACGGAAAGGAGAATGCAGGACCTCCTAGAGAAGGTAGCAAGAGAAAATGAGAAGAAAGGATTAAGCATAAATTTCAATAAAACAATGTATGGTCATTAGCAAAAGGAGGACCCCAAAATGCCAACTACAAGTCGAAAAAACTAAAATAAAACAAGTAAAGAAATTTAAATATCTGGGAAGCGTGATGACAGAAGATGGAAAGTGCGATGCTGAGATCCAAAGATGCATTGGCATGACCAGGGGTGCATTTTAAAAAGCTATCCAAGGTACTGAAAAACAAGAAAATCTCATTGGAAACAAAGAAGAGAATACTGGATTGCTATATGATGTCTGTCTTTCTGTATGGCAGTGAATGTTAGACGATCACCTCAAGAATGAAGGAGAGGCTTGAGACAGCAAAAATGTAGTTTTACAGAATGATGCTGAGGATACCATGGACTGAGCACGTGACTAACGACCAGGTGGTGGAGAGGATGGAGACAAAAGGAAAACTCATACTTAGTATAAGGAAGAGACAGATGATGTTTCTGGGACATGTAATGAGGTTCTGGAGAATTGAATACTCACAGGATGGATAATGTGAAAGAGAGACAGGGGAAAGCAGTGCGAGACCTACTTGATAGACCTAAGCAAATGTATGGCAGAATGGAGTTTTGGAGAGATACCGAGAGGAAGACTTTTGAGAGCGACAAGAGACAGAGCCATGTGGAAATCCTATGCCCTGAAGGGGCACGGCACGGCACATGAAGAACTGTGTATAATACAAGAAATTTTATAGGTTTTCAGAAATTTTTACTCAGCTTAAATATTCCTTATTTGAAATAGTAAAATTGCAAATACTAGAAGAATTATGCGCTTAATTCTAGCAGAATAAAAGTATTATTTCAACAACAAAAAAACACGTTCAACTCTAGTAGAATAAGAATTTATTTTCGTGGTGGTATAATTTAACCTCCTTAAATCCACCCCCGCGTTCAAGGGGAGTAACTCTTCTCTCTTTTCGTATTACCATGTGTTCACAGCGGCAAAAAAACAAATAAGATTAAAAATGCGTGCGTCTCAATTACAGAACTATTTATTACAACATACAAAATAAAAATACATAAAAAGGTTTTTACATTTAACACGTACAGTTCAATAAAAATTAATAACATTAGAAATATGTACAATAAAGACAGGAGAACTGCTAAAATTAGGTATTTTAGCGTCAAGTACTTTCTTTGTGTCTGTGTTCGTAAAGCACACCTTCCTCTTTCCCTCTTGGCTAATTCGTGACTTGGTTACAATATTTTTTATTGTATGTTCCGCGATCTTTGACGCTAAAATACTTATAATTTTAGCAGTTCTCCTGTCTTTATTGTACGTATTTCTAATGTTATTCATTTATTAATTGTACATGTTAAATGTAAAAACCTTTTTATGTATTTTTATTATTTTGTATGTTGCAATAAATAGTTCTGTAATTGAGACGCACGCATTTTTAATCTTATTTACTTTGCCGCTGTGAACACATGGTAATACGAAAAGAGAGAAGAGTTGCTCCCCTTGAACGCATGGGGGTGTTAAGGAGGTTAAATTATACCACCCACGTAGAATCAAATTTTATTCTACTAGAGTTGAACGTGTTGCTATTTTGGTAAAATAAATAATCCTTTTATTCTGCTAAAATTAGGAGTTTAATTCTTATAATACACGCAGCAATATATAAACTAGGCAGGTGTTGATAACAATAGTTGTTCTTTGTTCAAACACTAATTGTAATTCTTTGTAAAAATGAACAATACTCTTTTAAAAAAGATACACTTACTTATTTGAAAGTCGAAACTAAGAAGGTTAGCAGATTCATCAGAGTTTCTGGGACTTTGACTAATTTGTTCTTAAGAGATAATATCAAGATAAATCTTCTATTCTTTTAAACAACAGTTCAATAATTAATTTCAGTTTTTCACTTTTCTTTTAGCAGAACTTCTGTTTCTTTCTCCTTTTGTTTCTTACTTCTTTCATTAGAAACAGCCTAGTTTATTTATGTGAACCCCCACTGGTCCTTCGCATTGATGACAAAATCTCTGCAGCTAATCAAGTCGATCACTTTGTTCTGAACTCAGCACTGTTTCACGTTGTGCTCAATTGATCACAAAGACAATATGGATTGGAAGTCGCCGAAATTCACTGTATCGCTGATCCAGACAGAGCTGGGAGCCACAATAAGAAAAGAAAAAACTTTTGTAAAATTAACAGTAAGGAGTTTATATATATATATATATATATATATACACATTCTGTTTGGTGCAATATTTGGTTAGTGTTTATCACTATGCCATGCAGACAACTATAATTCCAACCCTTGGCTTCTATAGGATGTAACACTTTATCTAAGTTGGTTAGACTAGTCTAGCACTAGCCTAAAGTTGGAGGTTCTTCTAAGGCAAGCAGTCACGTGACAACACGTCTCTCATGTTAACTCACTCACTCTCGATCAAACTGTCAAACCAACTCTACTGTCTGAAAACCCACTGACTCTTGCTTATATTGAGCATCGCATCCAGCTGGGGTGGTTAGGATGCATTCTAGATACACTTAACATTTTTAGTCAGGGATTCTCCTTTTGGTCACTTGATCAAACACATCCCCTCTCCTGTGTGAGTGTCTCTTACCTTTGCCTGTGGCAACACTGTGTTTGTTAATACCTTGGTTATATATATACGTATATATCCAAATGTAGTAGCAGCTACTTGACAATGTGGTATAGGAAGGTATGTTTGTTTTCAATATAGCAAGGAGGAGTTAGCCATCTCAGATCGTCAGCTAGTTATACAAATGTTGCATTTCATCTCTGGTTATGTTGCCATGAGTGCAGCATAGGTGAACAGACAAAATTAATTGATTAATTGACTCTGATTTTGTTTGATTTTCCATCTGTTTATATACATAACCGACTGTATCACAATAATAGAGTGCCAGTCTACAGTGCGGTAGGTTGTTGGTCATACTAAACACTTTAAAAATTGTACTCAATGCCTCTCTGCTAAGAACTCAGCAACAAATAGAAGAATCAAGAGTAAGTGAAGAAATCAAGGGATGGGAGTTGTGCCCACCCCTACTCGCTGCTACTATTGCAGCAATAATGATCAAAGTACCTATCAATGCCGACCAGCTTATTAAAATCTTTAATCTTCCCAAACGAGGCTCTCTTTTCCCAAAACATTTAATTTTCCTCTAAATGATTTAGACTAATACTCTCTATAAGCTTCAGTAATTTTGGCATCTTTTCTAGGGTAACTTCAGGAAACCTGCCCACCACCTTTTCCCCACAATTCTCTGCAAATTGCATAGTCTATAAAACATGGGTACACGTCCTTCTGTGTTTGTATTACTCTTTCTGATAGCATTCTGATCATAAATATCGCGTTCATTGTTCTAGTTTATTTGATCAACCCACATTGTTCTTGTCCTATCTCTGGTCTGAATCTGCTGCATACTCCATTCCTTATAAATTCAGATGATTAGTTTTGATGTGGCTCATTATTCTAATTGTTCGGTGGAGTTCACGTTTGTTTGTGACTATAACCTTGTCTATGCCAAAATATAGTAAGGCTGCTAGCATCTTTATTACAGTTCCATCTGGCATTGTCGCTTTGTTCAATTTGGCTAGTGTGGCTTCCACTTCGGTTTTACTGTTGTTCTCTTTCGACATGGAAGAGATCTCTGATATATTCATTCCATCGCTTAGTATTTTTTCTTTCTCTAATATGAGAATTCAGTTCTTGGATTTTATGCAGCCTGTGCTTTGTCCTGTTCTCTTATTTTTTATGCATGCCTTCTTTATCTGTGATAATTATTCTATTTCTGTACATTTTTCATTGAGCCATTCTTCTTTAGCCTGTTTGCATTTTTCCTTATTTCATAGTGTAGTTTTCTGTATTCTGTTCTGTTTTGGCATTTTTTGTCTCTTTTGCATCATCTTGAGAATCTCATTTGTGATCCATTCATTTGGGACGATGTTATTTACTGTACTTTATACTGTTGGTACATGCACAATAAATATGAAAGGCTTTCTTTTCAGTTTAACTACAATAATTCTTTCAGATAACTGACAGTATCCCAGAACACATTTCCTCATGTTTTGATCTAGTATCATTCCAACTCTTTTTTTTTTCTCTGCTTGCATATGTAATCCTGTGGTTGTTACTGACAAAATCTCTTGTTTGGTCATCTAGTTTCACATACACATAAAATGTTGACTTTTAAGCTACTCATCACCTGTTTTACATTTTCCAACAGGCCACATTGTTCAATGTTCTAATGTTTCATATCTTGGGGGTTATTTTTTGTTTAATGCAAACAGTTTCTTAGTAACACCTGTTGCTTCTTTCTGGGTGAGGGATCAGTTCTGAGGAATTTCATCCCCTTTATGCTAACAGTTGCTGAATGACAGTCAGGTGATATCTGTTGCACATGTTGTTCCTGCCTAGGTGGGTAGTTATTTCCCATAGACTTCACACAAATTTCTTATTTTTTCTTGATACTTGCCATATTTCTTGTGATTAATAGTGGAGTGGTTTTCTGTTGCCTTCTCCATGGTGGTTTATTGAGACATCATCTTTAGTTAACTGGCTGTTGACTCGTCAAGACTTGTTTGGTCTTATTTTTCATCCTACTATGAAATGTAAAATTTAACCTAAACTTTAAGCACTCAAATACCATGGAGATCATCAAGTGGAAAAATAAAACAAAATAAAAAAAATGAAAAAGTAAGATTAGATGAGGAAGTTATTTCTGGGAAGAGACAAAGAAAGAAAAAAAAAAACTCAAATGACCAATTCAAACTAAAATTAAAAATGGTAGAGATCTACCTCTGAAAAAAATTTTGAAACAGCACTGGGTTTAACTCCCAGTTAGTTGGTCAAGTAGTCATTCACTCATAAACCTAGGGACAGACTTCTACTACTTACTACACCCTCTTCCCTTTGAGAAAATCTTTTAATAGGGAAAATTTGATATAATTGGCTTAAGGAAAATAATTTAAGAAACATTTTAAAGCAAAATTAAATCCAAATATTTAAATATTCTATCAAATAATGATCATAATAATGAATTTGTTGAAATTAAAAAAAAAACTAAAAATTTCTTGGTCTGATATAATACTAGTGGAAATTTGACACTTCAATAAATAACAATTGAAAGTAAATGAAAATAACAATAACTGTCATTTATTTTTTTAATACTTGTTAATTCTTATAAATGTATTTCAAAAATAAATTGATCATTTTCCAAAATTTCATGGTAGTAGTATATATAATGAATAAGAATAAAAGTTATTGCAGCTTTGGTTCTCCTGTGAGACAGTGAATTTTTAGAAAGATAACTCTTTTTGCATCATTTTTGGGATTTAACTGAACTTGTTTTGCTATATTTTTAAAGTTAAACAAAAAATAAGTAATTTTTCCTTACAAATTCAGTTACTTATAATTGTAATTTGCTAATTTGTTTAAAAATAGATATTTTATTTTTAAAACATTTCCTTTGTTTACAAGTATGCAGTCAGTCGTTAAAAATGCTTATTTTAAATTGCACAAATTTCTTTTTAATAATAATTTTAGTGCATTATCTTTCAAATAAAATGAAACATTTATTATGGAATAATAAAGTGGACATCCCTAGATGAACATATTTTACACATAAAATATAAAGAAAATGTTACATCCTAGCAGGGGTGAATAAATCAAACATACAAGGGAAGTGTGCCATCAATTCAGTTGAATTAAAAGAAAATGTCTATTGCTCAGTGTTGTAAGAATGAAACATGAAGTGACTAAACAATTCTTAACCTAAAAAAGGTTGCTTGATAAATAAAGGTTTCTAAGGGAAGATAAAATTAGGCATGACAAAACAGACAATATGTCAGAAACACCAATATTGAATAATTTTTTCCCCTTAATATATTCACTACCCCCTTAATGAAATAAAACTCCTAATGGCTCCTTTCAACAGAGTCCACAAGGAAGCACCCACATTGGAAAACACTACTGTAATGGTTAAATAACTCACCTTAATTCTTTTTTATTTTTGTGTATTTACTGAATGTGTTTACCCCCAGTATGAAGACAGTTCATCCCCAGTCCTGGATTATTCTAATATCTTTCCTAAATAAATCAAGTTTATCAAACACTTTTCCAAAATCTATTAAATATAGGTATACATCCTTCTGTATTTGCATTTCTCTTTCTGATATCACCGAGCATAAATATCACGTCTTGTTCCAGGGTTTTAATGAACCCCCATTTGTGGTCCAATTCTGCTCTGCATTCTATTCATCAGAATTCAAATAAGTTTTGTTATGTGACTTCCTAAGCTGATTGTCTAATGAAGCTTACGTTCATTTGTATCTGGTTTCTTAGGCTGTGCTATGAAAATGGATCTAATTTTTCTGTTGCATATTTATTATTTCAGTAATTAAACCATCTAAAGCTGTTAGCATTTCTATAACAATTCCTTCTGGTCCTGCTGCTTTGTTCCTGTTCATTTTGGCCATTTTTAGATCCTTCCATATTTTTGTGCATTGCATTCTCTTTGATCATAGAATTTTCCAACATATCCAGTCTTAGAAGTATTTTTTTCTGTATTATCAGCATTTCTTTGGATTTTATGCATTTTTTTTAAATGCCTGCCTGCATTTGTTTCTAATTGTTTACAATGTACTATTATTCTGTATATTCAAATCTTGGCATCATTTGTCACCATTTCATTATATTGAGAATTTCAGCAATCAACCATTCCTTTTTTCCTACAAGATCTCATTTACTGATGTCACCGAAGCTTCTCTTAATGTGTCCCACTTTGAATTTCCATTCTTAGTTCATTCTATCTGCTTTTAATGCTGTCAGCATACATCTCTCTCTCTGAATATTTAACTATTTTGTCCTAAACAAAAAAAAGTGATTATGTAAAGAAATTATTCAGGCTAGCAATACTCATGAAAATTTCACAGGTTTCATATTCAAATTTTCTGATTAATCAATAATTCAGCTTCTTGTGAATTCCATGACAATACCCATGGAAATTCCCCTATTGTCTCATTAAATATTTGAGCTTCACAACAACTGTCGTAAAATATTACAATAGCAATCATAAATATGAATACAGGTCATTATTTAAATAACATGAGGGTACAAATGAAGATTCAAAATTGACAAGATTTTTCATCTTGCTGAAGTAGACATCATTGTCTCAGCTATTTTTTCTTTCCCTAAAATCAAACATCACCTTTCATATATCTTTTCTTTCATTTACTCTTGCAATTGAACTGGAAAACCCCATTGTTTATTTGAGGTATAATAGCAGGAGGTAAAGTATGTGCTATAGAATGAAGGAACAAGCCGAATTATATAATGAAATTTAAAATAAAAATAAAAGCACTACATTTAAGGTTTTTATTTCCATTGTTTTAAACATTAGCTAAACTTTTAAATTTTTTATCAACTATCACTTTTCTAGGATTTGAAATTAAAAGTTGACTAGAAAAAATAAGGAATTGTAATTTACATTCTGTATTAAAAAGTAAAAAAAGAAATTAATTTTCTGATGATTGTAAGTTTTGTTTTCAAAGCCATCAGATATATAAAAAAAAATGAACAAGAATGCAAACTTAGAATTTGTAGAAATTTATATCACCTAAAAAAAGTTAGACCTATACAAACAAGATAGCCCATAAAAAATTAGATACACACAACAATTTATATCATATTCTGGGTTATAGAGAATGTTCAAGCATATCTGGTTTCTTAGCAGTTATGAATTCAATCCTTGCATTCAGAAAAGTCATCTAATCTGATTCAGTGGAAGAAATAAACAAGTGACATGAAAGGTTTGATAGCATTTTCTTAAATTTCAAAATGGAAGAACAGTAAGTCAATTGAATAACAGTTTGGTTCAAAATTCAAAGAAAATTACTGCACATGAAAGGCACCTGAAAAAGGCTGAAGAGTACAACAACCGAAATCTGTTGAGGAAAAAGAAAAAAAGGGAACAAAGAGAAAATCTGAATAAAAAGATATGGTAAGTGTTGTATAAAAATGAAGAGAGGAATCATAAACTGGTTTTAAATGTTATAATGTTGGTTCATTTGCATGAATGTGTCATGATGTGAATATAATGAGAAGTTCATTTGTGTAGTAAGGCATTTTTGATTCAGGATGCAGAGAGAGCGGTGGATTGAGAACAGATTATAATTGTAAAATATTGTGATGGATACTAACTAGTCATTAGCTGAAGTTAGACTTCTCTAATAAAGAATGGGATAAAGTTTAAAAATAAAAGCATAAGATTAATGTTTAAATGACACTTTATTTTAAGCATTCAAAATGTCCTCTTGTAGCAAAACATAGCTACATAGTTGAGAATGAGTTGTAATTGTGCAACAGTTCTGTAATTGAACAAGGATATTAAATTTTGTAGTATGAAATTTGCCTGTCATTCCCATAAGAATTCATGTTGAACTTGATGAATGTAGTAGATACTGGACACCACCTCTGTCCAGTTGTTTGTCAACATCTTAAATCACAATGGGAATAAAAGGTGCTCCATCTTCTCTTCAACAAGTATGAAGCATACATGCAAACATTTCTAGAGACACTTTGTATAAAAGTAGAATGAAAAGCTGAAGCATCAAATCATAAAGGGAACAAAACTAAAATTACAATGAACAAGTGAAAGTGCATGATTGTTGAGAGCAACAAATCATGTCACCCGATAGCACCATTCTTTTTATATTTACTTAAAAGTGGAAACCTGCCAAAGTAGAAATTATAAAGAGTATCTAATGTGAAGGTAACCTAAGTGACTAAAACATAATAAAAACTGAAATATATTTCTAATGATTAAATTTGATTCAGTTAAATTGTTGATTAACTGAGGATTCTAGATTATAATAATCTGATTTCTGTATGCTTTTCACTGTAATACAGAAAAAATTTCATATTACAGTGCAATTTTTACCAGTTAAATGCTCTAATTTAAAAAAAACAATGCAATTCCCAATCCAATCATGCTTTTAGAGTAATCTTCAATTTATACTTAAAATTGACTAGGTGCATATAGTTAGTTTAAACCAGGGGATATCAAAAGGATCGGTGAGGAGTTTCGGGGGTGGGGGTTGATGGTAGTTAAGGGGTTGAATGAGGGCCAGTGTGTGAATTATGACACTATTTCCCATTGATATATTTTTTTTTGTTTGGTTTAATGCAGCAGAGAAAGAGAAATTGATATTAGTGGTATTATTAATTGTGCTTTATTGTAATCTGCAGTGTGAGCTTATGTAAAAAACTATTTTTTATACTATCGTGTGCTTGTAAAATCCGGGGAATAAAAACATTGGCTGATGGTTGGGAAAAAAAGAGAAAAATATAATTTTTCTTTTTTTTTTTTTGTGTTTGAAACGAACTGTTTTGGGCCAGTTAAAATTCTGTAATATGTAAGTAGCCATAACAAGATGTCAGGATTTACTTGATGAGGTCAATAAAGCACAATTAATAGTAGGGTTAGATCCTCAACAGTTGTTCCTGGGAACAGATTGTGGGATCGGAAGACAGATGATGTAATCGAAAGAAAGAAGACAGAAAGATATTACGTCATGTGAGCTGTTGATATTTCATTCGTCGATCCATAGCTCCCCACAAATCGTGTGGTGGAAGATAATCTCATTGGTCAAAAGCTTTGAGTCAGCTAGATCCCCCGAGAGTATTGAGGATGGTTATAAAAATGGAGACTCAACAAGAAAAATCAGAGTTGAGAGAGATTTTTGAGCGACAAGGATAAAACAACCCCACACCTCTGCCATCATGTCGCCGCCTCTGATTCAGTAGATTCCATTAAGCTCCGATAAAAACCCGGAAGAACTTTGTTGTTTTAAAAGTTACTTAGAGAATTGACAGCTCTGATTATAGAATATGTGAAAAGACTTTAATGAAAATTTGAAGAACTGTTTACTTTAACGAAACTTAGAAAAGACATTATTTTGAAGATTGAAAGCTCTGATATTTTGAAAACTTTCTCTCTCCATTGTAAACTGGCATTCCGACAACTGTATTATCTGCTCCTGTAACTAATAATTATTTTTTTCATAAAGGCTTTCTTCGTAACTCTCCAGGCATCTTCGACCTTATTCATTTATTTACTTTTTTTTTGGTGCCGTGTTTATTTTGTTTTTAACTACAAGTATACACAAGTGTCCGGTCTGGATCTGGTAGAAATATGGCCACTGGATTTGAACAACATGACTTTCTGAGATCAAATCACAACATGGGCAGTAGGTCCGTTGTTGCAATCAGCTTCAGTGATGAAATCATCATGACCAGCAGCAACGGCCCAAAAGCATCGATATAACTGGTACTGTTTCAACATCATTACAGCAGGATCTATTTCCAAACCAGCAAGCGACCGAACCAACCAGCCAGCCGGGTGGCAGTGTCACAGAGCTAAATTTTAGTTAGTGTACATAAATTCAACAATACAGTGAATCTGTAATGTTGTCAATGGTTGTGCAACTTTTGCACTTAAAAATGAGCATAGTCTCATCAATGCTAAAATTGGTCTTAGGTATTTCCTTCTTGAGATAGTTTAATATATCAACTACTGTGTGGTTTTTGTATCCAAGGCATTTTTATGCTATATATTGACTGCCAGGTAGCATACTTAACCACTACTTTAATATCTTTTAAAGAAGTATTAACACCCCCCCCCACACACACACAAAAAAAAATGTATGAAGCACACGCTCTTTTCATACATATCCAAGCATACCCATTTTTGTGCCTTTCATAGGGCACTCATTTTAGAGTTGTTGTTCATTTGAAACAATTCACTCCCTCTTTTAATCATCTTCCTACTATTAGTAGAGGTTATTCATTTCTATTCAATATCCTTGGCTGTATTTAGGTTTGTTGTACTTAATACATTATTTGCTTGATTCATTGTGGTCATTTAATATTTAAGGAAATATTTTAGGGAAATACTCTGAACCTGATGAAGCAGGGGTAAAATTTCTTAGCTTTTCAGACATTTTACTTGATATTTTAATTGCCAACATCAGTGCTAGTTTTAAGGTTCAAAGATATTCTAGATGGTTGCTGGGAAAGGAAGAGAATCAAAAAGGAGTCTCTGGTCAAAAATATTTAAACCAGAGTTCAAAGCTATGTTCAAGGGAGATAACTGAATACATTAACTGCTATTCAATCATTTCCCTTTGAACTGTTAGCACTCTTCTCTATCAGATACTGTGACATTCTATCAAACTTACTTATGAAAAATACCCCTGAGAAAATTATTCATCCATCTTTTCTCTCTTCAGCTATGGGTTAAATAGCAGGACAGATTGGGTTCTATAGCTTTGGTAACCAGTCTATTGCAGGAAAATCTTCTGCCTAGTCAGTCATGGATCGAAAGAGACATGATCGACCAAGCATGTATCATGCATGGCAATTAAATGACTGACTGTGACATAAATGTATGATAGTTAACAATTGCAGATAATTATAATATAAATTTTACAATGATGAAGTGACTATAACCTAATTGTATTTCTGAGGCAAACAAACATGCAATTCCTATGTTATTTCAATAATGAAACCTGATGAAAATTGACAAAGTTCAATATAGATTTACTTAATCCAACAGTATTTTTTATTTTGGATGACTCAATGGAAATAAAACCTAAAAAAAAAATTTTTAATTTAAAAAAAAAAAAAAATCATCATATTCTCCTAAAGTTGCTTAATTGGCTACCAGGTGTATGGTCTTAAAAGTTGTGCATATAATGTGAAGAGCAAATCAGTTTCTTAATCAGCTAAATCTACTTATTCACCACAACTTACTGAACACAACCAATTAACAATAGCATTGCACTTTTGAACTTGACATCACTCATCTACCACAACATATAAACAAAATCTTAAAAACATACCAAATAGAAATTGACTGTAAGAAAAAGATTATGCTATAAAGCAACTGTATTTTTGAGATACAAGCAGAAATTACTTTTCACTTGTTTGCTCATCTTGTTTTTGCTGTTTTTATGATTAAAATATTAATAATTACTGCATCTGAAAAAAAAAAAGAAAAGAAACAAGAAATACAAAGACAAAAAAATATGAACAAATATAAAGAAATGCAAAATGGAGGAAAATATAAAGGAAAATATCAAAATATGAAGAGAAAAAAATATGACAAAGCAAAACTAGAAACTGTCCCTAGATTACAGTCTGCATTTTTTTTTTAAATTCTTTTACATTTTTATTTCTTTTAATTACTGGTGACCATGATGTAATAACAGCTGGATAAAAAAAATAGTTTGGTGGATTATCATGCCTGAAGAAAAATCAATTAAAAAAAAAAAAAAAAAAAAAAAAAAAAACACTCAAAAATATCAAAATTATGCACATGTGTGCACACGCACACACACACACACCTTTGCATACACATAAATATGCGCTAAGGCAATGATTGCTAAAAAATGCTTCATCAGTGGTGGCTCCTCAATTAGGAAGGTTAGGATGAGGACAGTGATACAAAGAAGGTTCAAAGGGTGATTCAAAATGTCCTTTTACATTATCATTGCCATAAAAAAAATATCTTTCCTTTTTTCCTCCTTCCTTTTTATCTTGGAGGTAACTTCATTTTTGGCACAAATTTAGCAAACAAAAGCAGCACATACATTGTTTCATAGGAAGACTGTACAGATATTTTTTGCTCATTCTTTACCTCAAATTACAAAGAGAACATTTAAAACTTTTGTCAGTATCAACAGTATTATTTTGAAATAGACAAAATAAAATACAGTCATTCAATTATATTGCTGTTAACCATCTTGTCTGCATTTTTTAAAATGCATCTTCTGCTCTCAAAACCCAATTTTGTTTTGTTACATACTTTTTAAAAGCAAATCCAGAATAGTAGGCCACATAAAAAATAAAAATAACACTTTTACTGAAGCACTTGCCATTTGATGAATTAAAAAAATTAAAAAAAAAGTTGTGGATCAGAGCAATTGGGAGATAGCTAATTTGGTCGAGTTGATTAATTGCAATGTTGGCAATAATAGCAACACAAGATATCCCCTCCCCATGTGGAAAACCCGACTGAAAAAACAATGTTGTTAACTTATGATCATATAACAAAATGTTTTCATTAAAATAATTCTATTTTGTAATGAATTCTTCAAAAAGATTTCATACTTAGAGATTAATTGAAAACTAAAAGTATTGTAGCAACTTAGAATTTGTATGTTTATATTACATGTATATTATAAAAGACTAAATGAGTATTATGTAATTATATTCCAATATATATATTTATATTACTGGATTTAATATATGCTTGTCAAGTTTACAATTCATACATTCAACTTATATAATAAGCATTTTTGTAAAGTTTCTGGTTAAGAAAATTGATGCAAAATAATTTCCTGAATTTTAAATAAATGGAAAATGTTAATTTGGAAAAATCCCATCATGTCCATAATTGAAATGGTTCAAGATTTCCCAACATAGCCTTAAGACTAAATTCCCCAAAATTATAGTGACCATGGTAATTTTTTCTTGAATTAACTTGGTTTATTAATGAAAAAAGAAAAAAATCATAGAAAACAAAATTGCACAACCAATAAATACACAAAGAAATGTCACATTTATTTTTTCAATCAAGTGATTAGTTTGCACATAGCACTGATTTTTCATTATTGAGAAACTTAAAAATAATTTCCATATAAATGAGAAGATTAGAGAAATTTACAGTTACCAATTTTTCAGATAAAAATTTAATTTTCAAAAATAATTTAATTTTTGTGATAAAACAATTATTAATTAAATAAAATATAATTTATTGTGTAAGTAAAAGCCAAAGAGAAAATACACAAGTCAGCTTAAGCTCTTAAGTTACCAAAATGTTATTTTAGTATAAATAGAATCACATATGTATTTGATCCCTTTGAGTTCATTCAAGAGAAGTTTCTTATATTTGAATCAAATATATAGTCACAATGATTATTGTATTTTAGTCTTTCATATAACAAAGTAATAACTTATGTTTATTGTGCTTAATTTTATCACAACAAATAAATCTTGCATTGCAACTGAAACTAAGTTATATTTTTTATATATATAACAGAAATTTTTCATTTGATTACCATCTCTACATTCTATTAGTTTATGATGAAGATTTATATTTACTATAGATGATATGATTAGTTAATAGTCAAAGCTTTAAGAGTGAACATTAGAAATTATCTAAGATGCAGTTTAATTTTGCTTATGTATTACAGCATTGAGAGAGAGTAGTCATAAACCAATATTAGCTTGTAAGATATCCATTGACATTATAGTTCCCATGTATAAATATTATAAACTATAGCGGTGATAGAATGGATTATGTTTTCAAAATATATTTCAGTATTGACACAAAAAGACCTCTCTCACATATATTGTAATTCCAATAATCAATCCTTAAATGTTAACAGTATATTAAAATAAACACAGCCATTGAGATGGAAGTAGCGTTTTTTATTTTTAAAAAAAAAAAAAAAAAAAAAAAAGTCAAAACAGAGGACAATTTTAAAAGTTGTAAATAGTTTTTGATCATGCTTTAAAGTCTTCTACAAAGTGAAGAAAACTGCTTTATAAGCTATGTTGGAAATGGCTTCTAGTCTCATGAATAAGCCTTTATTCACACCTGAAACTATAAATTTAGTTGGATAGAAATAATTTCAGGTTACAATAACAAAATTAACAGCTGAAAATTCCTTCAGAAATCAACTGACTTCAGTTTTTATAAAAACAATTAAGACAACCAGTCTACAAATATTCTTTCAGCTAGAAATGGTTTCTAGCTGCAACATTAAATCTTTCATAAATAAAATATATACAAGGTGGTATTGAAAAGTTCTCAACCTGACTCTTCTTAAAAAACAGCATGCTGATGTTTGGTCTTTAAAATACTTTTTAAGTACCTCCTTGTAGATGATCACTGTAAAAATTTCCTAGAGTTCAAAACAGCTTATTGTTTAAATATTAGATCCCAACCCCAAAGCTGAAAACAGTAACTCCAACATTTAGTCTTTAAATTTTTCAAATTTTTTGTATAAACTAAATAAATTTCTATTTAAAATCTATTTATTACTTTATAAAAAAATGTATCACATTCTATCAGGTTATAATAAACTTTCTATGCAAAACCAATTGCTAAGTGAAACATGATAATTTCTTTTGGTTTTGCAAGAATAATTAAAGTTAAAAAAGATTATGTAACATAAATGTCAAAGTGTGCTCCAGAGAGATGGAGTGCTATTTCTGAACTGTAAATAATGGGAATGATAAAAAAGTATTTACTGTTGAGTACAAATAAATCAATGATATAAATATTCTATTTAAGGTTAGGTAAGGCACTTAATCTGATCAAGACAAAATAAACCAGCAGATAAAATAAGCATTTAGAGTGATTGAACCTCAGTTTATTTGGCAGAGTGCAATGTCAAAACATTTTCAATACTTAAAAATATGAACAACTTTGTTTTTGTTATTTTCTATAATCTTAATGTTCTTTTTACTTCTTTGCTCTTAACTACTGGGTTGGCTTTATTCTAAGTTTTTTATTAAAAGTACATTCATCTAGTTCAACATGCCTCATTCTATTTTGATTTATATTGCTACAAAACAGCTCTATTTCTCTTTACATTTTAAATTATTTTTAACATATCAAATTGTTCTGTAAATTATTTTTCCTCAAAAAGCTCGAAAAGAAATTTGAATAGGTATATTATTTCATAGATTATTTTATTTGTTTTGACTGTTGTATACACAAGCACATTTTAAAGAAATGTCAACAGAATTATTGTACATTGAATTCAGAATGAGAATAGTATCAAACTTTCAAAAAGGATTCAAAAATAATTTTTATAAAAACATAAATGAATAACCTATTATAATATTTTTAATGGCACTAACATATTTTTCAGTCATAATTATTATTTAAATAATATATTCAATTAATTTTTATTTATATTTCTCAAAAATATTTTTGGGATTTTCAAAATTAAACATTGTTAGTTTGATTTGGTTTTACATATTTTTTTTTTAATGTTCAAAACCAAAAGTCAAAACATAATATCTATAGTTGTTTTATTAAAAATATATATATGTCCTCTTTTTCTTTTATTCTATTTGCTTATGAGTCATTTTGTAGAGCATGAGGGGGAAAAAGTGGTGCAACAATAGAAGATTGTAACTTGTATCATAATTTTTAGCTCTTAGGCAGCACTTTATCAATATGCTAACCCCAAAAATGGAAAATTTGTCAACCATAATCTGGACAAATAAAATTCACAACTTCATTTGGAAAGAAAATTCATGTTTTTCAAAATAAAACTTACAAACTAAAATACAAGTCGAAATGAATGGCATTTAGTAAATAGTAAGAAATAGAAATGATTTGAATGAAATGTTTTCCTTAATTCAGCAGATTATAATCATCTTGAAAAAAATGAATATCAAAAAAGAATTTGAAAATAATTGTTTTAAAAAAGTTTAACATTATTGTGGCAGTGATATAGCTTGATTTAGAATATAACCACCTGAAAGTTACTACGAAGTAAGCATTTATATTTACAAGAAAATATTCTAAAATCTTAAGTATTACAGTCAACAGCTGAATGGTTAATAGAACATAAAAATAAACTGGTAATATATGAGAATATTTTTATATTTTCAAGAAAAAATGGAAATCTTCATGAAGGATATTAATCTTCCATCAACCAGTATGGTAGCATTCACTGAGATTGAGTCTGTCATGACCTAGTCAATTTAAATCAATTTCTACATTTGTATAATCAACAAAATTGCTTTTTGTGATATGTTTTGTCCTTTAAGATTTCCTGATGAAATCCTAAGTTAGGAAATGTGTCACCTGAAAACTTTTTTTTTTTTACCTTGTGGAAAACGTTCTACACTTTGTCATATTACACACACACACACACACACGTGTGTGTGTGTGCGTACAGTGCCTATATTGATAATTTCAATTGATGGCCCACTGATATTTATCTACTCCAGATAAATTATCTAATATCATTATCTAATGAAAATATGAACTTTATTTTTTTTTAAATTATTTAATTGAATATCTTATTTAGTGGACAAGTTATAGAAATTGCATAATGACAATGATAAAATAGTTGCCAGAACAAAATACTTTAATAAAAGGCTACTCTTTAAATCATATATGCTCTTCCACGTAAATATTCACTGCAATAACTTATATACCATTCAAATGATGGTATTGAGGCTAACCAATATTAGCAGAGAATTCAATTAATAAATGCTTAATAAATTCAATTAATAAATGTAATACTATAGTAATAATTTTGTAAGATACCAAAACATTAAAAATCAAGTGAAAAACTGTTGAGAAAAAGAAAAAAAACTGACAATAACATTGAGATTTTGCTATTCTGATATATATCCTGTTACATGATAGCTAATGTTTTTATCAATAATTTTATGATTAAATATAAGGTGGGTATTAAATAGTATATGAGTGAACTTTTTCACAAACAAACTTATCAGTGAAAATCAAGATTTTATATAAACAATTTTATAATCTAGAAGACCTATCAGAAGTTGAAATTGTAAACTAAAAATCAGTAATCTTGATTAAATTCATATAATCTGATGTCAGATGAAATAATGTATATAGTATAAAAGGTAACTTTTCATCATCTATGGGTGCACCATTTCAATCTCATGACAAAACATTTCTTAAAGCTGTGACAGTCTATCACTTAAGATACAAAAAAATAAAATAGAAAATTAATATTACGAAAGTTTAGCAGTTAGCATGTAACTTATATCACCACATCCATCTCAATAAAAGCCACAAATTACCAATCAATTTATAAGGTATTTAAATAGATAATATAGCATAGAGAAATAAATATCTAAGTGATTTAATAAAAATTTATTTTTCTATATTTTTTATTGTAAAAAGGGACAATATATCAGTTAAGTGTAGAAATGTATTAAATCTTTTTCTCAAAGTAAATAAAGAGAAGTATAAATGGAAAATGAAATTTTGAAAATGCAAAAATGCAAAACAAATTTTAAATAACTAAAATAGGTGTCTTTTTTTGTGGGGCGGGGAACATATGTTGATCTAAAAAAAAAATTTTTTTTTTCCCCAACTATACAAAATGTTTTTTTTTTTCATGTTAATGGTAGCAAAGTGAAATAAAAAAGAACTGATAAAAAATTTAAAAAAATGAAATTCTAAAATCCCAAAAGTATTACTATGTTATCAACCCAAATGCATTCAACCTGGTCCAAATACATGTTCCTTCTTTATTAAACATTCTTAAAGAATATTTTTTGAAATCCTATAAAATTACATTATTTCATTTATAGCAACAAAGAAAGAACATAAAATGATCCACTGGGAACAATAATGCCTTTTAGTTGTTGGTGCAGCAGTCAGCTAGTTGCTAAGGTAGTCCTTTTTATAAATAGCTGTAGAAATGATAAGCAGCAAACCATGTAGAATATTTCAGCATCGTGTTTTAAGCCATTTCCCAGACATGAAAATTGGGGGCTCATACTGACAGATAAACTGCTCATGTCAATTTTAAATTGATTTTGTTTATAACATATGATAAGCATGATAGGCTGCATACCAAATTTCACCAGAATGTTTCAGTGTTCTGCAATGGAAAGAAAAATCAATAATAAATAAAGCTGGCATTTTTATATATAATCTAAAAAAAAAAAAAAAAAAAAAAAAAAAAAAACCCAAAACATGTCATGATCTGAAAAGCATAACATTACTGATGAAGTGATCCTGTGCACTTGTAGGAATGTATTTATGACAGATATTACTAATAATGTTTGCAGTAATATTAAGAACTATAATAGAAGACATCAATTAAAATGAACACCTGAACCAATTATTTAAATATTCCATAAAAAGAATAAACTTTTTTTTAGTATTTAATTCAACATACATACATTGGACATGCATATCATTTCAGTAATGCAGTGGGTATCGGCTCAGAACGAGAAATCAGGAAGCCGAGTTTGAATTCTAGTTGAATTCCTTGCATTCATTTAAGTGCAAATACCCTTGGGAAGGCATTAATCTGTCTCTTCCCTCCAGTTATGGGTTAAATAACAGAACAGATTGGGTTCTATAGTCTTGGCTAGCAACCAGTCTATCGCAGAAAGTAATGGCAACCTACTGTGGGATAATCTTCTGCCCAGTCAGTCATGTCTCTTTTGAGACATGATCGCCCAAGCGTGTATCACGTATAGCACTTAACTGACTGAATGCTGAGTAATATATATATATGTGAAGCAAACTTTCTTTTAAACATCTTTCATTAAATATTTTCAACCAGAATTTTTCTAAAGGGTTCTTGTAGAGTGTGGATTGATGTATATTTTTTTATTGCACTATGTTCTGATAAGTGACATATGAGGTATCTATTTAGTTTGTCCAATATAGGTAATTGATTTATGACAATAAACAACACTCTTGTACTGGCCAGTGAAATTGATACACTAAAATTTTATGTAAATCAAATTACTGAAAATATCCTACTATAAGAGAGATCCTGAATATCAAACATTTCATTCCCACTTTTAATCGCACCTTGGTTTACAATGGGAGTGGTGTGCTTCTTTTTTTTTTTTTTTTAATAGAAAGATGCTTACACAAATTTCAGCATGCAAAAGCTCAGAACAGATGTTCCTACTCATATTCAAAACCACACAAAAAATACATCTCAGCCAAAATATGAAAAGAAACTTAACACCAAAACAAAACTCCCTTCAAAATGGCTAACGAAGTGGACAAAAGCACTTGGAACAATGGATGGTTTTTGTACTCCCACCAAATGGAAAAATGTAAGAATGATGGAGATATATATGCAATAAGGATTACTTTTGAAAATCTATTCTAATTCTAAGGTACAGAATGTCTTATGAAAATAAATAGTGTACTATATTTTAATATTTTTGTCTGGATTTTTAGGATACGGATTTATCATTATTTACACGGTTTATATTTGGATTATTGTCCTCATCTTTGCTGTTTTTATTGATTCTTTGCAGTTGTGGCAGAGAATATAAAGGTGAAACAAGCTGCTCCCTAAAAGTAAGACTGGAGGAACATCAAACAGTTGTAGTAACAGGCCAGATGATGAAGTTGGACATATCTGATCATGTATGGAGACAAAGAGATGGTGATTAACCCCTGTGGAATGAAGTGAAAATACTGGACAGGAAAAAAACACTGGAGAGTTAGATGTCTGAAAGAACCAGTGCATATGCTAGGCTATGGGACCCCCTTCGTAGCATAAAAATAAATACAATATGAGAGCCGCTAATACAGAAAGGCAAATGACAGCAAGTCTTCAAACACTGCAGCCGTAATCAAAAACATGGTCAGCAGAAACAATAAAAAAACATGACAGCCAGTAGTAGTAATGATCATTTCATTGGCAGCCAAAATCAGCAGTGAAGTTTAACTTTAAAGGTCTTAGAGTTTACTCCAGCAATTGTCTTAAATGGTCTAATGTGTTTGTAAATTTGGTGACAAATTTGGTTGTGAAGTCAATCTCTGGGTCGAGCAGTGTGTACTTGTACGCAGTGGAAACAGGTGAGAACTAGACAATAACCTTACACGAGTAGTAGAATGAGAACAGGCTACTCATAGATTAAATAAAGGATTCATTTCAAAATTCCCTGTAGGTTACTAAATATAAACAGAAGGCACAATAGCCAAAACTTTGTGATAAAAACAACAAAGATGAGGTCTGAATATATAATATATAAAAAAAATTAATTATAAACACTAAAACAGTTTTAAAAAATAAAAAAATGTGACAGCATAACTTACTTGACAACATCAACAAATGCTCTCCAAAGTGGTTTCACCTGATACTTTATACCATGTTTTTCACATAACGATTTCACAAGAGGAGCAATTTTATAGAGATTATGTCTTGGCATTGTTGGGAACAAGCTGAACGAAGAAAAAAAAAGCAAGTGGATGATTTTTTTAATGTAAAAGACAAGAAATTGAAAACATTACTTTTTTTTAGTTGATGATTGTTGAAATCACTTCTAAATTTTCAGTCACTACTCCAATGTATTCTCATGTTTAGGCTGATTTGTTTGAGCAGGAACTCTGAAATCAAACTAATTTCAGAATTTTGATCAAACCCTGCTCAAAGAAATCAGCCTAAACATTTGTATGTGAGAGTATGCATGTCTTTCTACAGACAAAAGTTTCTTTGTTTTATGCATTTTTCAAAAATAAATAATGAGCCCAATGAATTAAAATAAAATTACTTCCAGATTATCTTCAATCTTTATAATCATTTCAACTTTGTCTTGTTTTATACCTTTTAAAAGTTATTGGAAAATATATGTTACAGGTTTTGTGCTGATTGATATTACAAACAAGAATTGAAAATCGCAAACATGATAGCACCTATGGTGAAGAAAATTTTCAGCATAAATAGCATTTTGAAAGCCAAGAAGTAATTTGAAAATTAACCATGTTACACTGATTATCATCATCAGCAATATCAATCTATTTTTCAAGTTCATTTTTTCTCTTCAGCAGCTTTTGTTTTTATTGCTACCATTTGATTCTTGCATGTAACTGATCTACATTTGAAATTTACTCTTGTTTTTCATTTTTGCAAGGCACAGACTAAAAATAAAATGTCAAAATCAAATATAAACTCAAAATTAAAGTCACAAACAAAACCTGTACATATGTAATGGGTTCTTCACTAAACTTTCTTTTCTCTTCCATTCTTTTCTGATATGATTTAATAGTATTAGTAATAACACTGGATATTGCTTACTTTTTTAAACTGAACTCTATATTCCTTTCCTTTGGTATTGTTTTGACAGACACTTACAGGTATTCACAATTCATATATACAGCATAAAAAATGTTTATTTTAAGCAAATAAACTAACCCCAGTTGTAATTAGTAAACCAACAATTTTTTTAAACATTTAGAAATATTTTTCTAAATGTACATTAAAAATTATAAATTCTTGTCTGTTATGAGAATGATTTGAGCAACAAAAAATACTTACTGATGTTCAATTTGAAAATTAAGATGTCCAGTGAACCAGTCATTGAAGAATGACTTTTCAATGTCACAAGTTGCATGAAGCTGCAAGGGAAGCCATGGCTGGGCTGAATCATGCTCCACATCCATTGGAATATGATTTGACTGGCTAACCCACGTAAACCAGTGGCTCTCAACACATCTACATAAACAGATTTAATAATCTTATCAAAGCATCATGCATATTTCTAGAGATATTTTCGGTCTAAATGTTATATTTTTCTTCAAATCCCTTTAAAAGTTGGATTCATGTTGTCTCAGTGAGACTGATCATATATATGTTTTCACAAGCATGTTGAAGTTTTCTCTTATACATTATAAAATATATGAAAAGTAAATATTAATTAAAATTACTGACTCATGGGCAAGAATGATATTTTTATGTTGTATCTATTAATAAGGTTTCAATGCATTTATAATTAAATTAGAAAATACAAGCAATAATCAATATCACACATATTTGTCAGTTGACCAAAAAGTTTAATTTTGTTGTTTAATTCTAATTAATTTTAGTGAAAATATTTTTGATTATGATAACAGGTAAAGCATATATTGTCAAAATTGTCACTATGTTTTATTTGAAGATAAAGAAAAATAAACAGTTTTGTGTATTTTAAGAAAGGTAAACATGTACCAAACAAATGTGTGTGGATTATGGAGAAGGTTTATTAAAAATGATTTTACTTCCATGCATAGAATAATCAAATGTTATATAGCATACGAGAGAGTCATACTTGAAATATCCAAATCAAACAGTGAAAATTATTTACACTAGACATGATTATGTCAGTTGCTTTAATGTGTAATTTTTTCAGAAGTGAAAAAAAATTCTAAACACATTATTCTAAAAAAAAATTGTGATTGGTATTTTACAGTACAGAATGCAATAAATCATGGGTAAGTGAAATGAACTGTAATATTAATACTACTAAAGATAAGTCACAATCCAAAAACTGATCATATGTATAAGGTGGTATTGGAAAAGGGTTTTTTTGCTATAAGCTTTTTCAAGAAAATCAAATGACTGATTAGAATACTGTTCTGAATTCAACCAATGACCCAGAATGAAGAGAAAAAGTATATTACATCAGGTTAATTCTATATATTGTTTCTTTAACAACCAAGTGGAAATTGTTACCATTTCACTGTAACATTCTGTTATATTCACCAAATATTGCACCTTCTGATTACTACTTATTCCAGTTTTTATAAAATTGTCAGAATGAATAAAAGCTTCATTTCCCTTAAAGACTGCAAAAGACATCTAGATCAGGTCTTTGCTCAGAAAGATCAAAGGTTCTGGTCGGGTAGAATTATGAAGTTGTCTAAAATATGGTAGAAAACAGTGGAATAAACCAGTGACTATATTATTCAATAAAGTTAATGTTGAAATTAAGAGAAATTATCTTGTTTTTATTTAACTAGTCCAGGATAACTTCATAATAATTATTAATTATTGTAATTAGTACAACCAATTACTAGTACTAAAACTAATTGAAACAATGCTATTTTTATATATTTTAGTTAAATATCTAGTATAAAAAATTATAATTGCACCAAAATTCAAGAATTCATCTAAGTTGAACATAAGTTAATTCAATACTAAATGGGTGAACCCTAATTTACTGTGAATAAAGTAAAAACTGATAGCTTCTTGAACTTCTTATTCCAGTATACAATTTTCTTCTCTTTCTAAAACTAGAAAAAATGATTTGGAGTTATACAAAATAGAGTTTTAAAAATATTCACTTATGCAGTGTTAATTAAAATTAATGATATTTAATCAAATAAAATCACTATTCAGATATCGAATTAAATAAAGAAATGATAGACAATGATATTTACCTGACAATAAAATAATATGCCAATACACCCCAAACTCCTAAATATGGGGTATATAAATAAAAAAGTTTAATAAAGAAGGCAGCCATCCATGCCATGTCCTGCAAAAAAAATGTTTCAGGAAATATTATAAAGTTTGATTTTTTTAAATTATTTGAAATAGGTAAAAACTATAATCTAAAATTTCCAAATGTTTTTCTTAAAAGAAAAATACTTTATAGGAAAATGAAAAAACATTTTGAAATGTTAAACCATTATTAGAGACTGCTATAGAAGAAAAGAGTAAAGTTCTTTTTAACAGGTTAAGCAACAAATATAAATTCCCAAAATTAACAGACGTTGGAGGTATAATTTTTAATTTATATTCTTGTTAAAGAATTGTTAATGGATCAAATATTCTAGGTAATTATTTTTGAGAAACAAATAGATAAGAGGGAAAAATAATAAAATAAATAAATACAGAATTATATTTTTATAAATACTTCCTATGCCTGATGGTAGTTAAGTAGGAAAAGTTTAGTTCATATATGCTATTCTATGAATTAATAATATATGTATGTTGCTTACAACCCAAGCTCGTCTTGACACAGCATAACGCACAAGAGCATATTGAAAGTAAACTGGGAACAAAAGTGGTGGACCAACTGAAATAAATAAATAAATACATAATGAATATCATTAATAAGTTTATAACATTTGAAAAAGAAAATAGAATAAGCATCAGAATAACTAAATAGACATGAGGAAAAATGTGAGGCTTTTAATTTTTCTGTTTTTTTTGCAAAATATCTTGACATTTTGCAATCAAATAGATTCAGATATAAAAGCTGTTTCTACTGGCATCAGCTGTCACAAAAATTAGAAAATTATCTTTTTCTCATATCAAATGATTAAATATACTTCATCAATTTTAAAAAATTTACTTTTTTTTAAAAATTCTTCTGTTCCATCATTTCACTAAAGACAATTCAGGAATTCTCTTAGCTAAAGCATATTGATAAAATTGCTTATATTAAATCATTAAAAGAAAGCAAATTTTAGGCTGTTCCACTAAGTGTTTCTGATTGATGTTTCTGTTCCCCCCCAAAAAAATAAAATAAAATAAAACAAACAAAAAAAAACACTTAAAATATAACACCAAGAAAAGTCATTTTTATGCTTTTCCAAAAGCATAACTGTTTCATGACCTATTAATATAACAGCTGTTTTGAAGAAAGCCAATATTATTGAATGGAATGGGAAGAAAACAGGAAACACTATCTCCATTGAAGTCTGGTACCAATAAAAGGCTTCAAAATATTCTTACAACCCAACAACAATTTTCATATTCTAAGCTCATACACAATTTACCATAAAGAATCTAATCATTGGTTAATAGACATCATAGAAAAGAAAGTATTTTTAAATAGAGGTCCTATTGCATTTCAGACTTGTTCAAAAAGCAGTTCAATAAGAATACTCTTAATATTGATAACACTTTGAAAGAGGGAATGCTTTATTATATACATTTTAATATATATATATCTCTAGTAAAGACAAACTCTACAACTTGTATGTTAAATGTTTTTTTTAAATCACATAGACAAACTGGTAAATTTCAACACTAAAGAGCTGGATAAATTAAAAATACCTGATATCAACTAATGATCACTTATTTACTTTTGTAAGTAAAATTGGCAAGACTGACTGCTTTTAGCTAAAAGTAAGTAATGAAGAAATAAAAAAGATTGATGATAATCACTGCTAATTGGTTTTATCAGTGCATGGCAAATGCAAAAATATCATTTGTAGCATTGAATTTAAAAGCAAACATTTCAGTGAAATGTTCAGGGTGCAAAATAAACAAACTCATGAAAATAGAAGAATACTTACGAATAAAGAAATATTTGTGCTGCCAGTTATATGGCATGCTTTTCTTATTCTTTTTAGCAACCTAAATATAAAATGAATAAATAATAATGGAGAAAATTTAGGATTTGACACAAATAATAATTCAAAGGAAATGCTAAGAGATTTCTGTGAGAGTTTTCCAATTTCTAGCATGTCATTGTAGCAAGTACCAAATATTTGTTCAAGTTCTATGTACTCTAATTTTTTAAAGTTCATGATGAACTTCATTTTATGACAAATATTCAAATTTTATTTACCTTAGCAAATTGCTTATCCCCCAATTCTACAAAAGTGAGATCGATTTGAAAACTTCTAATTGAATTTGAAATTACTTAAGCAAATGAAAGTTTGGTTAAAAAAGATGATAAACACTTATCTGAAATCTAATTCTCTTTTTTATAATATAAATCCCAAAACTTTCTCAAATCTCATCTGTTATTCTCACATGTTTTTCAGATGACACTGATATTTTTGTTGGTATTTTTTAGGATGAGCAATTACAATTATTATCTGATTTGCTATTCTAAGCAGTATGTTAATCTTGTTTGTAATACTCACAACATTACAGCTATTGTACTCTCTGGCCATATTCAAGTGTCTGTCTTCAGATTTGATAATCTTGGAATTATGAATCAAACACTTTATTCAGTTCAAGAGAATAGATCATTCTCATTTCACTTTCCATGCTTAGGTTATATTTCCTATGAATTAATACAGGCACCTTTGTGCTATTCTAAATGGTTATAGAATGTCACTACTAAAGACAATAATGTGGCTTAGATATGGAAATGGCACTTTCATACACTTGGCTCCACTAGAAAGATGTGCAAATACTAATGGATCATATGAACTCAATAAAACCTTTATACATTTCACAATGGAAAAAGTAGTAGATAAACCAGCCTTCCTAGATGTTCTAATCTCTTGAATAGAGTAATGGATTCAAGACATCCATATATTATAAGCCAACATTCATTGGTCAATACCTGAACTTCAGTTATCATCCATAAAATTTCAATAAAGGAATTGTCTACTGTCTAAAATGTTGAAACAATCTCATAACTAGCAGCCTACAGATGATGATCAACATTAGAAACATACTTCAGGGTAACACTTGACTAAGTAACTACCTACCATACATAAAGGATATATTTAAAAAAGTCAAAGAATTTGCAGTCTGTGGTATTCAAAGCAGTTCAAACTGTTGGAGATATCTCTCACATCAAGCTCCCTCTCCCTAAAAAAAAGCATGACCAAGAACCCTTCATATTCCATTCCATGCAATTATGGCAAGGAATACAAAGGAGAAACAGGTCGTTCCTTAAAAGTAAAAGTGGCAAAGCACTGGAAAGCTGTCTAGGACAAGACATTGAAATCCAATCCAGCATATCTGATTATATATGGTGATAAAAGAATGGACAATTGGAATTAAGTCAAGATGAGGGACAATGAACAACACTAGAGGATGAGATGATTTAAGGAATTCATGCACATGTTAAGCACTGACAATCTCCTCAGTAGACCTAGCATAGAAATTAATACTATCTATGAGCATCTGATCAAGAAAGAAAGGACACTCAAATATAATTCCACTACCTGAAAACAGACATAGAGTCTCACCACCTGAGTACAGACATTGTGTTGAATACTCTAGAATTTCACACCACTAGATTGTTCAAGATGACATGTGGCCTAGTGGATCAAAGCATTGGTTAAACATGTCTAGTTTCCTGGCAGTTTCAAGTCCAGTCCCTGAGGTTTGGGTTGAAATTCCAAGAAGGTTACCAAGTATGACAGATACCTGAAGAGAGACCAAAGGGCCCAACAATTGAAAGTGAATATAACAACCAAGATGAGCATGCTGGCCTGAAAAGTAAATATAAAAATGAACTTCTCTGATGTAAATACTGATGCATATTGTTGCGAACTTGTCTGAATCAAAACAATATCAATAAAAAAATATTTTTTGTAATGTTTAATAATTTATTAATTTTATTTTAGAACTTACATAGAAGTAATATAATTTTTTTTTAATCCTGATTAAATTCATTAAGGTGTTTTGCAAGCTGGTGATGGTTCTATTGGAACTTGTAAGAACCACTCATGAAAATGAAATCTCTCTTGACAAGTAGCATACAAATCTTATTACAGACTATTTGCACTTTATGCTTGCCAGTGGTGATGGTTTCTTCTGGCAAGATAATACATCCTCCCATTGTGCATAAATGACATGAAATTAGTTCCATGAATACACAGCTGTCATCTGGATACTCTAGTAGCCCATGAACTCACCAAATTTAAAGCCTATTGAAGATGTATGGGTTAGAGTTGTACACCTCACTAAATTTACTCAATAAGCAATTCAGTTATGGACACCCCTGGAAGTGCTTGAAGAGATATAACCACACAATGAATCAAGCACTTTGTTGACTCCATGTCACATTGCATAGGTGAAGGGAGGAGTAAAACACTAGGTAGGTTACTAATCTTTTTTACATTTCAGGTTCTATGAATAGCCACTCTTAAATATTTTTGCATTAATGCAGGTGTCCTCAAAGGCTCTATTCTTAAACCTATGTTGTTCCTAATTTTCAACAAAAACAACTTTCCTAATATTAATTCTCAACTCTGTATCTATGCTGATCACAATCATTTATTCCTGCCTTAATAGTAAGTCTGATTGGCTCAATAAAGTCAGATTAACAGCTAATCTAAAAAATGACCTACAATCTGTTGTTAACTGGGGAAAGTAATGGCTTGTTAATTTTAATGCCTTCAAAATGAACTGAAAGAAACCTTCCATCAACATGGCTGATGCTTACCTTCAGGAGGGTGATTGATTGCATCTTCACAGGCTAATATTTTCTACTGACATGAAGTGGAAAGATTATATTGAATTAATTGCTAGATATGCTACTATGAATGTTGGTTCACTGTGTTGTTGTCAACAGTTTTTTCTTGTTAGAAACTATCTTACACATTTATAAGTCTACTATCCATCCATGACTTGAATATTCCTGCCATGTCTAATCTGGTGCTTGTGCTATATATTTAGAGATTCTAAATACAATATAAAGAAGAATCCGCAATGTAATTGGTCCTGACCTGGCATCTTGCCATAAGTCAATTTCTCACCACAGTAACACAGCTTGCCTGTGCCTTTTCTATAAATATTTTTATGGTAATTGTTCTGATGAACTTTCTATGATAACTAAACTTTATAAATTTAAGCACAGTACTAGATTAGCAACAAGGTCACAGTTGAAATAGCTAGATGTAACCATAAGTTTTCTGTTAACAGTTTATTCTCTTGCATTTTTCACTTATGGAACTCTTCTGGCTTCTTGCTTCCCAGTTACCTTTGATCTTCAAAAATTTAAATGCAATGTCAATCATTATCTGCCTTCTTAATTCCTGATCTTTTATTGTTCTCTCTTTTTAGTAGTGTTTTGTTCTCATATTATCTAACAGTCAGAACTCCCCTTGTGTCTTAGTGGCTTTATGGCCTTGCTTCATGTGAAATTATATATATATATATATATATAGAGAGAGAGAGAGAGAGAACACATTTGAATACAATTGTGTACTGGTCTAATTTAATTAAGACCAAAAACTATATATATATATATATATATATATATATATATATATATATATAGTCATCCGATGTGTGTGGGTGTGCAGGGTAGCTTTTCAATTGTTTCTTTGTTAAGCAAAATAAATAAAATTATCTTGTTTATGCATTGTAAGCCATAATGTGTATAGCATTTTCTCACCTACAATGCATTATTTGGACTTCATATCAGAGAAAGTAATGTGAGTCGTTATCTTTCTAGATATAGCCTGCCATAAAAGATATGAATTTCCTGTGATCCTCAAGTTAACTGGTTTCTCCCTTATATTCTCTTTTTCATTTTGTATGGAATGTTATGTATTTTTTGTCATTGACTTTTTCTGATGTGAGAAACTAAAATGAGGACATGGTTGTACTATTAATAAAAAAACAAACAAAAAACACTATATTGTAAAGCATACAAATCATTTTATGTGCTAGCATTGTCTGGTTTGCACTCTTAGAAAAAATATTAAGAGAAACTTTTTCTTTATATATGGATTGTATATATCAGAATGGATCAGCCATACTGTAGTAATAATAAAAGCAGCAACAAAAATGGTTTAAACCATCCAAAAACTCTTGAAATGATAATGATGAATTTCAAAAATAAATAAGGTATATTTTCATATTATTCATAAAAAGCTACTTTTAATCATATTTATTACATATTTCCTATAAATAATTTATTCCTTTGCAATATTACAGAAATTGTAACAGCTGTAAAACTGTAAAATTTTCTTTAAATATTTTCTACATATTAATTTATCTTAAGTCTCTAAAGTTTTGAATGTTATGAATTTTACCCAATAAAAATTATTCATAATTCAATCAGTCCAATCTTGTTCACCTCTCAATAATTTACTCATTAACTCATTAATTAGCATGACACTGTTCATGCTATTAAAAGATTTGATAATGTATTCAAAAACATGAAATCATGTAATAGTATTTTTTTTTTAAATTAGAGTAATGGCAGTTATTTTATTCCTTAAGTATGTTGACTTAAAATGCAATTACTTAGAAATGAACAAAGAAATAAGTTCATATTTTACACAAAATTTATTTTTCAAAAACTTTTTTTTACATCTTTAGTTTCAAAATAGTATGTTATATATACAAAAAGATAAATAGTCTATCTCAGAAAATTTAAATTTCTAGATAATGAATTTTAATTTTTTTAAAGTTCCTGTGAGAACCAGGGATTTAAGCAAAGAGTTGTTTTTTTGGATATACTTTTATGTTATCACATTCTATTATACAATATGTTATGACTAAATTTTCAAAATATATTAGGAAGTTAATATTAGTAATTTTATAGAAGATTAGTATGAAAATCCTCACAAATTCAGTTTATTAAAATTTCACTGTAAAAATAATAAAATTTCTTTTCTACTTTTGTAAGGGTGACAAGACATAATTTCTAATGCTTCAGTAAGGAGGGTTCCTTTTTATATGACAATAAAGATATCAATGTTAAAAAAATACTATTTAATAGAAACAGAAGGGTTTCCTATAACTTCAATATTATCTTTGATAGCAGTTTTTATAATTATATGTCCAGACCGATACAAAAACATCTCCCATGCACTAATTAACCAAAATATATGATCCAATTATGAAGCAATTACAAAATTAAGCAAACTGATGCCTTGCAACTGATAAAAATAATATTCTAATAATTTTGAATATCTGATCACAAAATCCTCGTCAGATGATTGTTGGTCCTTTATTAATATCAAAAGAAAATATGTTGAGTGAAAAAGTTTGGACAATATCTATATAAATTTTCTGGAAGTGAAATAATAACTATAAAATCAATCTAAATTTTTGCAAATTATATTTAGCTTCAGTCATTTTTAGAAAGGTTAAAATAATGAGATGATTCTCTTTATAAAATATTTCATTATGAGCTCAAACTATAAATGAACTTTTAATATTTAGCATGATTTTTTTCTATTTAAGTGTGTGTGTGAGTTTGTGTGCATGTGAGTGTATGTACAACTTGAATATCTTGCATTTTTAGGAAAACTTTTTGATAAATGTTTCTTTGTTTCTGTGTATAACCGTAATTATCACTGATACTTGATCATTCTCTCATGTCTTAGTATATCAGTGGCAAGGCAAAATGGCTGAATTTAAAAAAAAGCACAAGGAGGTTATAATCAGAAAAGTAGTAAAACTAAGTGATATGCTCATTCAAATTTCAGCAATTAGAGCAAGTGGATATGCATGAAATTTATTTCATAGGAAAATATGACATACAGAATGAATATTTCCCTGTAAAAAAAAACAAAAAAACACAAAACAAAAAAAAAGCAGGGAAAAATGTGTTTGGATATATGATTTGGGATCCCTTTAACAGTCTATAGCAAATAAAAATTTGAAAAACTTATTAGTGATTGTCCAATAATTGCTATAGAATAATATTTACATATATAATGCAATAGACTTTTAAAAGAAATTTAATAATACTCTATTCCAATTTTCTAATAAAAGGCCTAATCTAAATATATTGTTACTAATAATGCATTTACTGAGTATAATATGTACAATGACATCTTTGTAAGGTGAGCAAATTAAACATAAAAAAATAAGTTTGATGTAGAAAATGATCTGATGATTATTGTGCACAATTGTATTATTACATTATTTAAGATAGAAACCAAGACTACTCACCTCGACAGGCATTATGTCTCCAATTACAAAGTATTTGTCTATCCGTATATCAGGGTCTTTATCCAGCTGATGAAAAATAAAATACTTATAACAACGACGATAATGAATAATAATAATAATAATATAGATCATAGGATTTTATTTAGAAAAAATTTCAGTTGCAGATTTTTCAAGAAATACATTGGTTTTAATTATTTCCTAACAATTGTTATAGATAAGGAATTATACAAATGATAGCAAAGACTACTCTTACTTTTGTTGAAAAATGAAAAAACAAAAAAAATCTAGCAAAACTAACTTTTTCAAACACTTTTAGTAAAAAACATTTGATTTCCAAGTTACCCCCCAAGTTATTTTTACATTTGTTCTTTACTGTCCATTTCCATAAATTTAATTTTAAAGACATATCTATATAAATTAGACTTTTGCAATTTTTCAGAAAACTTCAAAATTAGATCCTGTGAATGATAACTCTGAAATGTAACATTCACAAAAAATTATTTGTAATATAAACAAAGAGCAAATCCTTCTAATTTATGTTGGGATTTTCAGATGAGGAATTATTATATGCTTTACTATTTTGACAAGCATACAGACCTTGGTTGCTATACTCACAGTTTACCCATTGTATCACCCAATTTTTTCAGGAGTCTTTGTACCCTTGAAATTTTAAACTAAGCCTTTCATTCAATTGTTTATTCAGCTGGTTGAACAATAGCAGCAACTAGATACATGTAGTGGAATTATTTGGGTGTCCACTTTTTCCTTAATCAGAAGCTTCCAGATAGTATTCTTCACTATACAATGTCTAGGAGGTTAGCTGTGACTAAAATGTGTGCTGATTCTTCCAGAGTTGTTCTTTGTACCTTATCTTGTCTTCATTCTACAACAGCTGATGACTAATATTTTTCTGACATATATAATCACTCCCCACCAGATTTCAATTTCTCTTTCTAGAAAACGGTTTTCTAATGTTCGTCTACCATTACTTTTAAAGAAGGGCTGGTCTCTCCTTTGTATTCCTTGCCACAACTGCATAGGATGGAATACACAAGGTTTTTTGGTCATGCTTTTTATGAAGGAGGGAGGGGTTGATTTGAGAGGTCTGAACAAATTTGAAGCACTGCTTCCTCAAAATATACTTAACGCATCACTCAATAAATCTCAGGCCTAACTAATAAAACCACAACTTTTAGGCAAAATTTGACTTTATTCATCAATATAGTCTCCTTCTAGGGTGATACACTGATTCCAATGCTTCTCTAACAATTCAATGCCTTTTTTGTAGAAAGATTTGTCTTTGGCCTCAAAATATGATATCACTTCTTTATTGGAGCCAAATCTCTTTCCCTGGAGCATTCTTTTGGGGTCTGCAAACAGCCAGTAAAATGGGGGCCAGATCTGGAGAATAGGGTGGATGTGGAAGCAATTGAAAGTGCATTTTATGTAGTTTTACCATCGTTGCAATCGATCTGTGATATGGTGTGTTGTCTTGGTGAAAGATAACTTTTCTTTCTTCATTTGTGGCCATTTTTTGACAATTTCTTCCTTCAAACACACCAGCAATACTATATAATATTTACTATTGATGACTCTTCCTTTCTCAAGGTAATCGATGACCAAAATACCTTGCACATCCCAAAATAGAAAGGCCAAAACCTTGCCTGCTGATGTTTGCATCTTTGGTCACTTTGGACCACTTTCATGTGCTGCTTGTCCACTCAGCTGACTGCTGATTTGACTTTGGAGTAAAGTGGTGGATCCAGGTTTCATCCATTGTCACATATTTATGCAAAAACTCCTTGTTACGTTGAAACCGTTGCAAATGACACTCTGAATTGTCAATGCATTGTTGTTGTTTTTGATCGACTGTGAGCAAACGCGGCACCCACTTTGAACAAAGCTTTCTCATTGACAAATGTTCATGCAAAATGGTGAACACACTGTGTTTTGCTATCACATGCAACTTCAATTTACAATCAGCCAAAACGAGTTGGTGGATTTTTTCAGTCTTTTCCGGGACAACAGCTGATTTTGGGTGACGTGTGCGTTCAGCATCATTTGTGTCTGTACGACTGCATTGAAAGTCAGCATACCACCTCCTAACCTTTGTTTCCAATAGAGCAGAGTTCGAATAACACTTATTAAGCCATTGCTTTGCTTGAACAGTATTTTTTCTCTTCAGAAAGCAATGCTTTATGAATACAGGAAATTAAGATTTTCCACTGTTTTGAAAATTTGCAACAGCAGCTTCATTTAAATAACTGTAATTTGTAAGCTAATGATCCAATCAGGCCCAAGTTTTGTCATGTGCCATTTGAAGGTTAGTACTTCATAAAAATCATACTGATTTTTTATTAGAGGCACCATCTATATGTCGTGCCTGTGACTTATTGGGTGATGTGTTAATTGGCATTTGTTGATGTTGACAACTGCTTTCACAAACTGATAGGGAATACTGTTGTAGCTTATACCAAAGTCTTTCAACTGTTAAATACAGAATGAAGGACTTGACCCTTTCAAATTTATGCTTGATAGAACATATCCAGGTCATGTTGAATTCTATTTCTTTCCACTTCTTATGTTATTATGTTGATGAATGGTTCCTCTGATTAGATAGTTTACTTTGGAACTTATGTTTTATCCAGTAGTTGATATCTTCCTAACTAAGATATGTCCTGCTCTTTCCATAACAGTTTGAACCCTTTTGGAATGGATTGATGTTTGGAGAGTTAACCCAGTTCAAAGTAGCTTCAGCATTCTACATAGAAATGTGAAAGTTCATTATTCAAGCTAGTTCTTGATCGAGTTTTTCCAATCATCTCTATTGGTGCATCACATTGGTCAAGATTATGGTATGAGATGATATCTGCCTATGAAAGTAGTTGTCACGGTTAGCAAATGATAATTGAATACCTCTGAAAAAGCAGTTCACAAATTAGCAACCATTATCAAATGTCTCTTATTTAGATATTATAGCATCAATTGAGGAGGCAGTTGAATATAAACATGAGGTTTAGGGCTCCAAAATTACACCATTGGATTGTCCAAAAGACAGATACCTAGTGGATTGACCAAAAGAAACTTGATCCCCTGACAGGTGAGTTCAATCCTTTGGTCTGGCAGAGCTAGTTTAATAGAAGAAATGGACAAGTAACACACAGGTGAACAAGTCTGGTATTAACTGATATAAAAGAATAGAATGAGAATGATCAATATATGTTGATCGAATAAAGCGTTTGGTTTAAAGGTTACCAAGTACGGCAACAGACACTTGAAGTCATACCACAACCAAAGCCATTCCAAGTATAACAATCAACAATTACCATTTCTAAGATGTATTAACGTCATTTGCAAAGTATTTATCAACAAGGAAACTGATGGCAATTCTAAAATAGGACTTTTTCTACAGTTTTGAAAAGTTGAAGAGATGCTGGGATGAGTGTGTGAGGTCCTAAATGAAGTACTTTAAAGGAGACTAATGTACCATTACTGTAGGTAGGTTACATATATTTTAATATTAAATAGATATTTTTTGGACAGATCTGATATATTAAGATATACTAATAAGTAAATAAATATTATTTTTAGCATGTTCTAGTGTACTATCATGTTGAAGATCCCAGTTTAATACTTTTGCAATAGATTGATCTTTTGTTATATTCTCATGTTTCCATGGAAATAGAGAAGGTATGTTGAATTACTGCAAAATAGGCACATTGTACTTCTTATTTATTCATTTCTGTATTAAATATAGAAAAATAATTTGAAAGGATTTTAGTTAAGTAAATAAATATCTTTGATGTATATTGATTGATTAATTTGTTCTTTTATAACCTATCAACTGTTTACAGGTTATTTAAAACCAGAAAATATTTTTAGATTGCAAGAATCATTTTGAAATAATACTTGGGAGAGAACAAAGGTATTTTGCATGTAAGTGAACATAACAAACTTAACTAGAATTAGAATTCCAAGCCATTTTGATGCATTTTAAATGACAGTGAAAAAAGTTGAACAAATATAATTTAGCACATCCCTACAGTTTAGTTTAAATCTGAAACACAAATAAAAATTTTGAGGTACAAACCACATTTGGCTTGGCATGATGTTGGTAATGCATATGACTCCACCATGATGGTGAGGCACCCTAACAAAATAAATAAATAGAAATTAGCAATCATAAAACAATTTTTGTTTTTCAATATTTAATAAAAAATCTGTAGTAGTATTAAGGGGAGATATAAATGATAGTCTGTTTAATTTTGGGAAAAACATTTGCAAATGTGCAATAATAATAATTCTGAATAATTTCCACACATATCTGCCTTTTTAAAGTGATTACAAAATTTATTAGCAGATAAAATTGAGCTATCAAATTTGGATTTTTGTGTCAATATTTCCAATAAAGAATATATCTGCCTTGAAAATTTTGTCTGTTTCTTTCAGTTAGATTTGAACAGAGCCTATTTCAATGCCCCTCACTTTTAAAGTTTAGTTGGATATATTTTTTTAAATTCAGAAACAAATAAAGAGAAAACAGATACTCATAATCTCTAAAAAGTTCCAAGAAAAAGTTAGTAACTGAAAAATGATTTAACTATTTTAATTTAAAAACTTTTAGAACTAAAATCATTTCAGCAAAATTGAAACTGCAAATTTAACAGAACAGAACATATATTGGATAGACAGTTCTAGATAGATTATAAATGATAAGAAAATTAGATGATGCCATAAGAGAAAAAAGTGAAGATTTATTTAAAATTTGAGTAAGAATGTTCAATCCTAGAACCTAACAGACCAATGAGCTGACTGTACATACAGACAGACATGCTGATATGTGAATTGCCTACTAGATTAATGTGCCAAGGAACTGTGTGCTTCCAAATAGCCTTCAGCCAGTTTATACTGAAGAATGCATTCCCAGGATTAAAATTATTTAGCACATGTGCTATGGACTACAACAGGAAATGTATAATCTCATGTTTACACTCCCACGTAAACTTATACTGAGTGCATTTCAACACTCCAACCAGTAATACTATCACAATCTTTATCAAAATGCAGATTATATTGTTCCTTGACATTTTTTTTTCCTTGACATGAGTTTGTCGAGTTTATTTTTAAATACCCAATGTTTTCAGCTACTATTTAACTTTCTATAAAGGAGACAAGTTTGTAGGTGTTCTCAGTAATATAACCTTCAAAATAACTAGGTTTACCATGATTCCCACTTGAATATTGATTGGTACAGCTTTTCTTAAAAGCTAACTTGAGTAGCTCTTAGGCCTTGTACAGGGTGAACATCATTGAAAAAAAAGTATCTATTAGATTATAACCTAAAAAGAAAAAAATCAGTAAAAATCTAGCAGAAATGTCTCATCATAGGGTATAATGGACTGATTGTTAGCTAATGTCCTCCTGCCCATACAGACTGTCTTGCCAAATAAATATTATGCCCCATGTAACCCACCAAATAAACTATACAGAAAAGTTGAATCTAAAGAAAATACCTAATTTAGCATGTGTAGTATTATGTACACAATCTTAACCAGAAATGTACAATCACATAAGTTTACACTTCAACACATGTAAAATTATAAATTATCAAGAAAAATAATATAAAATATATAAACGTGAAAGAATTACAAAAGACTAAGAGAAATGGAAGTAGATACTGAGAAATAGGACAGAAAAGGCTAGAAAAACAAGGGAGAGAGAAATTCAGTGGAATAAATGAGGAGATAATATTAAAAAGAAATGGGTTAAGATCTTACTTTGATGAAACCCATAGTAAAATAATGCAAGAGATGGTCCCATTTTGAAAATTTAAACACTGACAAATGCCCAAAGTCATGTTGTATCCATCCAGTTTGAGCCTGTAAAAAAAAAAAAAAAAAAAAAAAAAAAAAGCAACATCAAAACAAAAAAATGAATGCAAAATTGTAAAGTTCTTAATCCAACCCACTTCCAAAAATCTGACAATGATCAAACATAAAATTATTTCATTTTTTGGGGGAAAGTTTCTTGGTTGGGCCAAGAGATACAAACACAAGTAGTGGTGGCTCATGTATAGGCACTGTGAAACTGCAACACCCTCATTATTATTCATAACATTCAATATAATGAGTGTTTTTTTTCTTTAATTCTTTCTTTAGGTGTTGACAGTTGGCCCGATAAAAGAGGTTGTAAAGACCCTAAGTGCCAGTCAAGACATGAAAAGGCTACTCAACAAAAGATCAGATGCTTGGAAAGGAAATTTAACTGATAAATTTGTTCGGGGCAAAAACAATTTGCGAGTGTTGAATGATATCACTCTGAGAGATCCCACTAAAGCACTAAAATTTCAGTCCAGAAAAGAGCAAGAAAAAGTGCATGTGAATGATAGTTTTTTTGGCAATACAGAGGAGGTGGGAGGACCTGCCTGCAGCCACCATAGAGTCACAAGCACAAACAACCTACTGAGAAAGGAGAAAGGAATTGTGTAAAGAGTATTACCTGCAGCCATTACCCAAGAGAGGGACCCTTGAAATTATCAGCAGCAGTAGCTCTGGCTAAATAAAGCTCAGGAGTCTGGGAAAAGGCCAAGAAGAGGAGTCAGATACAGGGGCTGAGTTGGGAAGTAGGCAGGTGGAGAGGGGCAGACAAAAATCTCCTGTTTTAAGCAAGAGAAGGAACTGGAAGAATGGGAAGAGGTTCCTGATAGATACGGCTTGTTCTGTTGGACCTGTGGCCACAAAAGCCACAGGGTGAGAAATTGTCCAACAAAGAATAGTCTACCTCCAGATTCTAATATTCCCAAGTGCACTGGGTGCAGTTGTCGAGGGAATAAGTCAAACTGGTGTAGGCTCAGAAAAGACCTCCACAGACTCATGCTAAAAATGCCTGGCCTTGGAAAATAGAATGAGGAGAACACCACAGGGACACCCCAAAAGTAAAAGGGAGGGTTGCCCAAGTAAGAAGAAAAGGAATGAGGTGTTGGGCATGTGATCATGGGGGTCACTTCACAACCAACTGCCCAACTGGAAGGTGCTGGTTCTGTGAAAAACCAGGCCCCCTAAAAAGAAGCTGTTCTCGGCGATGAAGAGTAAACAAGATATACAAGACCTGTCCATGGGCACCCAGGAAAAAAAGGCTAAGAGGGAATCCTCATGAAGATAATGATGGAAAAAACACACTACTGAAAGCATCCATGGCTGTTTAAATGGAGAACCCAGGTCCTAGGAGATGAAAGAAGGCCAAGATGTTCCCCGTATTGACACAGGAAAAAGAGCTTTCTTGTAAGACAATATTGAGGGGATCAGTGGTAAAAGCCCTAATAGATACCGGGGTGTCAGTCTCATGACTGAAAGAGACAGAGAGAATATGAGTGCTTAAGAAGTAGGGGTTGGATGAGGAAGGTGGACAAAAAAAAAAAATATCACCCAAGCAGACAAGCCCACCAATGAAGATAAAGAGGATAGTGAATCTCCTAGTGAAAATAGGAGGGACAAGAAGCATCCAGAGGGTTTATGTAACCCCAGATCTGTGCACAGATGTGGTCTTGTGGGAAGACTAGCTTCACTGCCATTAAGCCAACATAGACAGGGAAGAAGATAAAAGAGAGATTCTTCAGTTGATCCTTATAGAAAAAAATAACCATGATGAAAGTGAGGTATTCCTGTGTGAAACAGTTGTGGAGGCTGCAGAAATAATGCACATACTGTTAGTAAATCAGGCCAGTAAAACTATGAAAATGAAGAAGGGAGAAAAGGTAGGAAGGGCCCTACCCTTGATGATCTTGCAAAGAGTGAAGATGAATAAAAAGGAGAAATACTTAAAGCAGGTGGAAAATGAGGAAATAGTGGCCCCTGATAAGATCTAATCAGGATGTAGTGGCCAGATCAGATAAAGAGTTGGGCCAAACTAGCACAGTTAAGATGCAAACTGATATAGGTAACCACCACACAATTAAGCTGAGACCCTATAGAACAATCATACACAAGACTGGCAATTAAGGATATGATGGAAGTAGGATGACAGAAAGGTCAAAATCTCCCTGGAGCTTTCCCATAGTGGTAGTAGACGAGAAAGATGGCAGGCATCGGTGCTGCATGGACTTCAGAAAGCTGAACACTGTTTCTAGACTGTTGGCAGTGTGTCTGCCATTGATAGACTGGCTTTGTTGGGAAAGGCTAGATACTTCTACACCTTAGATCTAAGATCAGATAACTAGCAGGTAGCCCTGGAGGAGACAGACAAAGAGAAGGTGGTGTTTATGTGCCACCTAGGACTGTTTCAGTTCAGAGTTATGCTGTTTGGGTTGGCTAATGCTCTGGGTATCCTTCAGCAACCAAAAGGCTGGAGTTTTTGAGAACTTTGCAGTGAACTATTTGGATGACACTGTGGTGTTCTCAGAAACGCCAGAACAACATATCAACCACCTGGAACAGGTACTGGGTTGATTAAGAGTGCTCAGGTTAAAGTTGAAGCTGTCAAAGTGCTAATTTCTGAGGGAAGAGACAAAGTATTTGGGCTTGATAATAAGTGAAGAGGGGATCAAGCCTGATTTAGACAAAGTCAAGGTGATCAGGGATATGCACGAACCCAAAACCATAGGACAAGTGAGAGGTTTTATAAGGGCCATAGGACACTATAGATGGTTTATCATGGAATTCTCCAAAATAGCCACTCCTCTGATAGCCTTAATTAAGAGATATTCTAGATTTAAGTGGACAGAGAAGTGCCAAAAGGCATCTGATACAATGAAGGAACAGCTGAATGCTGTGCCCTTGCTGACCTATCCAGATCTCAGCAAGCCCATGGTCCTGTACATGGACATCAGTGAGTGGTGTACAGAGACAGTCTTCACTCAGCCATGTCCTGAAAAGGATGGCTCAGCGCCAGGCATACCATATACTTCCTGTCACACAAACTCTCAGAGACCTAGCAGAGATGGCCTGAAATAGAAAAGGCGGCATTTAGTATCATGTACACCTTCAAGAAATTAAACTACTATTTGAACAGTGCCATATTTATCATAAAAACTGACCATAGGCCTCTCCAGTATTTGCTGGACATGGATTGGACAAAGAAGAAAATACAACAGTGGGCCTTGAAGTTAAGCAGGTACAACTGTAAAATAAAGTACCTGGCTGGAAGAGATAACACCTGTGCCAATCTGCACTCTAGGATACCTCAAAGGTTGGAGAGGGAATCTGATAGAGTGGAGCCAGGGGTAGATGAAAAAGCTTACCAGATAGAAGTAATTAACTCTAATGAATTGAAAAACTGCCCTGAGTTAAAGACGGATGGAGAAGAAGATACATAAGGGGTCACTGACCCCCACTGGAAGGAAGAAATTGAGGTGGACATTGAGATAAGAGTAGAGGCTGGAAAGCCTCCAAGTATGCAATACATGAAGGGAGGCTATACTCTCTCTTAGAAAGAGATGACAAGGCTAGATCTAGGCTGTATGTGCCAAAGGATTTGACACTAGAGATATTAGAGCAAAGTCATGAGTAGCTGGGACACATGGGGATCGATAAAACCTATGACTTGATAGGAAGGACTTATTACTGACCCAAGTTGTTCAGTGAGGTCATTGACTATGTGTGGTGTATAAGGTGCATAGTAGGAGGCAGAGAATGGCACCATTAGAAGGAATGGATATCTCAAGTTTCCCCTTCAAAAAGATAAGTATGAATGAGTCAGGACCATACAGGGGGAGACCCCTAGAGGTAACAATTACATCGTAAGCTTTGTGAATTGGCTGACAAATTGGCTGGAGGCCTTCGCTGTGCTGGATACAAGAGCTAGAACAGTAGCTGATCTGGTGGTGGGTTAAATTTTCCACAGGTATATTGCTCCCATGCAGTTAGTTACAGACAATGGACTGAAAAATGTGAATAATATAGTGAAGGAGGTACTGACTAGCCTAAATGTGGAACCCATAACAACATCTCTCTATTATTCCCAAAGTAATACTAAGGTGGAAAGGTTCCATAAAATCTTAGGAGACATACATGGCTAAATTAGCGAGCAACATTACTGAGAACTGGGATCTGTATCTGACACAGACTCTGGCAGCCATGAGGTTTTCAGTCAATGAAACCTCCAGATTCTTGCCATATAACATGCTGTTTGGCAGAGTTGTGGTCCTGCCAATGAACAATTTGTTGAAGCCCCACAGAAAGTATTTGGAGTTGGACCATCATCAATTACTAATAGAACAGTAACATAGATTCTTCATCCAGGTCAAAAAGAAAATACAGAGGGTGCAAAAGAAGTGGAATCAGAAGGACAGAAAGGAGGTAAGACATTGGGTTGGGGATCCTGTGTACTACAAGATTCACCTAAGGGAAGGAAAGTTGGACCAAAGGTGGGAACCATATTATAGAATAGTAGTGCAGACGGGACCTGTGCTATTTGGGATCTCGGATCAGATGGTGGAACGAACAAGGAGGACTCATGCTAATGACCTAAAATTAGCTGAAATAACTGATTGGGGAATAAGCAATCCTAAGAAGAAAAAGGCAAAGACAAGGAAAAACAACCCTTGTGGAGCTAGAAGATATGGAGACAGACAAGGACTCTGGGGGAGGAAGATGAAATACCTCTCTCCCAACTCTGAGAAAGGTGGAGGTATGAAGAAGGGTGAGAGGTTGAGCCAGAGTTATCCCTCAAGAAGAGATTGAGGGGGGCAAAGGATCCCAAATTCCAATAAAAAAAAAATTTTTTTTTAAATATTTTGATTATGAATGAGAGGATGGATGGGTTCATTGTCGGTGCACAATAACGCCAGATTTGTTCTATTCAGCCACAGACAGTGGCTGAATAGATATTGTTTGGAGATGGCAGGCGCGTGGAATGCATGTCACAGAGAGTAAAAGAATTTACTTGTTGGTGCTGCTGACTGGCCAGTGGTAAAACACAACCTTTGGGGTGGAAAGCACCACATGCCTGTCTGAAACAATCAACCAATTGAGAGGGAAGAAAAGTTTAAGATAAAATAAAATAAAAGAGAAGGAAATAGTGAAAATGTCCTAGAGGTTACGAATTAAAATTAACAATGGGTAGTAAAAGGGAATAATAAAAACAAGAAATTCTTCTTACCATTACAGGAATGGCTTGCACAAGAGGATTGACACTATTGTTGATGATGATGATTATGATGACGAGATTGGAGGCACAGCCAAAATACAATTTTTAAGAAAACTAGTGAGACAAGGTTGAAGCGTCTAGTCACCTTCATGATCGATTTGAACCCATACAAGCCACTCCTAGGCAAATTGAAGGGTGAGATAAAAAGGTTGGACTTAGCCAGGTTAAAGGTGGCAAAACATTATTCCACAGAAGGGAGGTATCCTTAGACTGCTGTACACTTTAGAGTTGTAAACAGCTATAATAGAAGCCCAGTGGAAAGATATAAGAAGTTACCTGAAGGGAATGAAGCTACTACACATAAGAGAGCAGTGGTTTCTATTGTTGGAAAAGCACTAAATGTTCTATTTGGGACAGTAACTGAAAATGATAAGGTTATAAAGAGAAAACTAGGGAAGATAGAAATGGATCAGAGAATCCTGACCCAGGTGGATAGAGAAAGTGTATCAATACTAAGACAGGAAGTAGATAACAATACAGAGGCTGTGACAGCTGAATTACAGGAATTGAGTGGGTTTATACAACAGTATTTTCAGTTGGTAACCATTGCTAACAAAGTGTCACTCTAGAACAGATGCCAGAGTTATTAAAACCAATAGACAGGATTAACATGGATCAGTTAAAACACAGATTAAATATTTTAAGAAAAAGTATGAGTTGGAGGAATAGTAAAATAAACATGATAAATTGGTCAGTAGGGATAAATACTTTGTTAATCATTGCTGCAGTAGTAGCGGCAATATGGAAAATTAAAAGAATATAGAGAGAAAAGATTAACAATGTCTTGGTGGGTGTATAACAGCAGGAAAGAGGGATATCACTCAGAGATCCTTGCCCAAGCAAATCAGATCAAGAAGAAGAGAAGACCAGATTGAACTTGGCAGCAGAAATAGAAGAAGAGCCAATTCCTGTCAAGAAACAAACAGAACTTCCTTATAGAGAGAGAAGAATGGTAACCAAAATTGTGATATTATTTGGATGCTGGTAATTAATAATAAATTTTATTACTTAGATATACAGAGAGGTATACTAATACATATCTCATGAAAAGAGTTAACCAGTATAAAAATATTCCTAGGGATTTAAACTTTGTTACAAGTCGGATGTCTGGCTGGGTATATATCTAATTTAAGTGTTGAAAGTTGGCCAAAGTTCCAGTTAAAAAGTGAAGTTTTTTTGGAAGCAATACAGAGGAAGAGGAGGGGGGACCTGCCTGCAACTATTACCAGAGACAGGGGAAGACAACCAAGTTGAAAATATAATTTTTAATACTCTGCACCAGTTTTGGACCAATACCAATAAAAGTGAATGCACAAAGAGACATAGAGAGAGATCCAAGATTCAGGCTGAGAGGATAGATTGAGATTTGACCGCACATAACTAACTGCCTAAGCATAACTCCGACATATCAGCATTAAGCCAAACTTCCAAGAAATTACCAAAAATCAACTGAACAAACTCAGTTAAATATAACCCTTACCAGTTTAACCAAGTGTCACATCCAATTTGGGGACAAGTTAGACAGACAACCCTTCATGTATACTACTAACAATGTCATTGTATAATATATTCAAGATAAATCAATTTTTTTTTTAATATTATTCATCATTCTTCTGTGTATTTATTTAATTTTTTTATTATTACTGTACACCTTCATTCTGTTCAGACTGAATCGAGGCAGGATACTGACAACAAATCTCAGCCTGTCAGCAATCAATTAATCACAACATGGGGTAAAACAGACTGAAGGCTAAAGAAATCAATTCATTGATCAACGACTGTGTTGAATGTTTTGAACAACCAGAGAGAGAGAGCGAAAGAAGCTACCTGTGATTCTAAATGAACCACAAGAGCTGATAGTAGGGGGGGTTGTTAAGAAAAGAACAAACCATAAGATACACATACACACACATACCTATACACATTCCCAATGTGTACTTCTATAAATATTGCAAGAAAAAAAAAGGAAAAATGTTGCATGTAAAAAAAAAAAAAAGAAAGAAAAAAAAACATCATGAAAAGGAAAAAACTTAAGAACATTTTTTTAAATACTACATGAAAACCATTTTCTTTATTTGTACTGCATGAATTAATATGCATAGAAAATAGTGTATTGATAAAATTTGGAATTTGCGATGTCATTTATTGGTAAATGACAGGAAGAGTAAGGGAAAGATATGACATTATTTGGTTGCTGGTAATTAACAAATTTTAATTTGAATATAAGAAAAATATACTGATAAACTTCACATGAAAAGGGTTAAACTATAAAAAAAGTTCCCAGGGATTGAAACTTATGAAAACAAGTTGGATGTCTGCCAGGGACAATATCTGATTTGGGTGTTGATAGTTGGCCAACGAAAGAAGCTGTAAAGACATTAAGTCCAAGAGGTGAAAAGGTTACTCAATTAAAGATCAGGCATTTGAAATGCGAAACCATGCATAGGGAATTTAGCTGATAAATTTGTTTTGAGTAAAAACAATTTGTAAGTGTTGAATGATATAGGCCCAAGAGATCCCGCTAACGCGCTAAAATTTTAATCCAGAAAAGAGAAAGAAAAAGTGCATGTGAATGATAGTTTTTTGTTTTTTTAAGAAAGTAATACAGAGGAGGTAGAAGGACCTGCCTGCAGCCACCAGGGAGTCGCGGGCGCAGGCAATGAAAGGAGGAAGGAGTTGTGGGAAGAGCATTGCCTGCAAGTATTACCCAAAATAGCGGGAGATCACCAGGTTTGGAAAATAACATTTCTTTTTTTCTAATTCCCCAACTACCACATACCTCCACACCAGTTCTGGGCCGACACCAATAAAAGTGAATGCACAAAACGAATTATACAGATAGAGATTTGAGATTTGGACCGAGAGAATAAGCAGAGACTCCAACCGCACATCACTAACTGCTTAAGTGTAACTCCAACATCAGCCTTGAGCCAGACTTACCCAAAAATTACCAAAATCAACTAAACAAACACCTTTATATGTACACCAGCCAACTCTTACCAGTTTAACTAAATGTCACGTCCGATTTAAGGACAATTTAGATTGACAATCTTGCATGTGAAACACTACTAACAAAATTATTGTATATTATACTTGCGATAAATTGTGATATATTTTATTCATCATTTTTCTCTGAGTATTTTTTTTTATTAACTGTATGTCTTCACTCTGTTGGAACTGACCTGAGGTGGGATACTGATGATGAATCTTGGCCTGTCTGGGATCAAACTAATCACAACGCAGAGGCAGAGCAGGCTGAAAGTTGAGGAGACTAATTCATAAATCTGCTGCAGTGTTGAACGTTTCAGAAAACCTGAGAGAGAGAAAGAAGCTATCTGTGGTTCCAGTGAACCATAGGCTGATAAAAAAGGTGTTACATCAGTAAATCCAAGAGCATTTAAGAGATTAATAAATTTTACATGTAAATTAAATGTAAATTTGAAGAATCGCTTAGAAACCAGTACGGTATTCAATGATTTTTCTGAGATCATTCACAATGAGATACTTGACTACCTGTTACAAATATACCATGAGATGATAAGGACAGAAATTAGAATTGTAGCCGCCATGGCTGATGACACAACAGATGTTTTGGAGCAATACTGAAATGGCCATTGTTCTATGGTACGTGTTGAATAAAGAAATATTTGAGCATCTTTGGGGATTCCTTACTCCAAAAAAATCAAACCACAGATGACATATTAAATCATATTCTAGAACAATTAAACATAATCCTTCAAAGAAATTGATAAAAACTGATAGCTCAAACATTTGATGGTGCAAATATCATTAAAGGCAAAAAAGGAGTTAATGGCAAAAATGAAACCAGTTTATAGTAGTGCACATTAAATTAATAATGAGAAATGCAAAGTATAACACTGAATGCAAGAATATTTTTCTAACATTTTGGCTATTCCAACATTCTTCTCAAGACCACCACAATGTGTGTCCATTTTCAAAAAGGATATCACCATCCAGTCTCATTTTTAACATACAAACCTTGAACAGAGTACATGAAAGTTTGCAACCTTTAAAATGCTACCTTACTGAAATTCAGTTAACATCAAATGCAAATCAAACCAAACCATTTCAGAAGCAACAGGAATTTTACAATACCTGAATGATGATAAATTCCTATTTTGGTTAGAGCTTTTTCATCAGATTATGCCTCATCTTGAAGTAATTTACAAACTAATGCAATCATGAGAAATTGGTGTGTTTGAAGTTAATAAATATACAACTGATTTCAAAACTGCTATTTTAGAAATAAGAAACTCAAAGTACTGTGAGAATCCTTCAAAGACACTCATGGCAGAAGCAAAAGGAGTATGTGACTGCATGTGTGCTGATATAATGGACATATTCTTCTACAAAACACTTAGTAGCTGCTAAATTTTTCAACAAAAAAAGCTGCACTAGTTTTAAGAATAAACTGCCAACAGAAGAAATGATACTTACCACTGATGCAGATCCTATATTTGACAAAAGCTTGAAATTGAACTAGAAGTGTTCTATTGTAGAGTTTATATGCATGAGTATTTTAAATTAATTGAGCTGTTGAAATTTATCTTGGAAAACTAACCTAAATGGTGTTCTTAGTGAAATTACAAAACTGATAAAAATCCTCTTGACAATTCCCATGACTGCATCAAAGCTACAATTCTGCTTTTCAACACTGAAAAGAATAAGAACTTTTCTAAGGAGCTCTATTAATATTGAAAGACTAAATGGAGAAAAAATTCCTCAACAGTTATCCAAGGATCAAGGAGAAAATTATTAACCTTTTCACTCAAAGTAAAATAAGAATAGATTTCATTTTTAATTGAAGGGATCAAGCTTGAACTGTAACAATTTCTCCTGCTTTCCTACCTGTTGGAAGTCTTCTTCTGTGGTTCCAATATTCAAGAACACTGGTGAACCATCGGACCCTGCAAATTACTGCCCCATCAGCTTTCTTCCGATCTTCGGCAAAGTGTTCGAAGCCATTATCAATGCCGAGGTCGTTCAGCATCTCACAGCCCATGGGCTCCTCTTGGACAAACAGTATGGCTTCCGCTTCACCAGGTCCACTGCTGATATGCTAACGACCATCACCGAGTATATATACCAGGCTCTCGACAAGAATGATGAAGCCCAAACTGTCGCCTTGGATATCTCTAAAGCATTCGACAGAGTATGGCATGCCGGCCTTCTACGGAAACTGCGAAGCTATGGCATAACTGGACTTTTGTTGTCCGGTCATTCCTCTCTAACCGCACACTGAAGTTCTGGGAGGCACAGACATGCCTCCCAGAACTACCCTACAAACGCGGGTGTACCCCAAGGCTCTATCCTAGGTCCTACGCTCTTTCTAATCTATATCAATTATCTCCCCGATGAAATAAGATCACAAGTAGGCATGTACGCCGATGATACCACAGTTTACTCTTGCCTCGATCAAAAATCTGATGTTGGTGACAAGGCGAACCTTATGGCCGAGCTTGAGAAGGACCTCCAATCTGTGGTGGATTGGGGTAAGAAATGGCTCGTAAAATTCAATTCTTCCAAAACAAAGCTGCTGTCAATTAACCACCACAGACAACCGTACCTCCCTCCCATTAGCATGGAACAGGCTTGCCTCCCAGTGAGTAAATCACTACGCCTGCTTGGCCTGACACTCAGTGGACCTCAAGTGGAATGACTACATCGAATCCGTTGCTAAATCCGCAGCTATAAAAGTCGGCTCTCTGTGCAGGGCCCGGAAATTCTTTCCGCCTGAATCTATCCTGCAATTATATAAATCCACCATCCGCCCGTGTATTGAGTACTGCTGTCACATCTGGTCGGGTGCCCCTTCTATTCTCCTTGGGGTTCTTGACAAAATACAGCGAAGAATCTGTAATGTGATTGATACCGACTTGGCTGACCGCCTGCAGTATCTCTCACCGGCGTGACGTGGCTTCCCTGTGCCTCTTCTATAAATACTTTCATGGCTTCTGCTCTGACGAACTTAAATCACTGGTGCCTCCTAGATGTGAATTTGCACGAGATACTAGATTGGCAACTAGGTCCCACCCTTTTACACTGAAACCGATGAAATGTAACCACAATTTCTACTCCAACAGCTTCTTTCCTCGCACTTCCCACCTGTGGAATTCCCTACCACATGCTTGTTTTCCCAATGGCTACAACCTCCAGGAGTTTAAATGTAAGGTCAATAGACACTTCCTAACATACTAACTCACACCCACTCTCTCCAACTCTCTCCCTATGTACATCCTAAGTCATCTATCACCCTCCTTCTGACATTTCCTATACCCAATCATTCTATGTAACCCCATGCGCTATAGTGGCAGTGGAATGCCTTTCTTGTGGTGACATGATTAAAAAAAAAAAATTTTTTGTTTAGGAATTTACCAAATTTGTGTATAAATGTTCTTTTTATGTGCTTGTTTTATTTTACACACTATTAAAGCAATGGCTAAAAGTCTTCTGAAATAGCACCCCCAGTAATTTTAGCCACAAGCCACCACTGAGTACAAGTTATCCCATTCATATTGCTTGTTCATGGTGATTCTTGATTGTCTACCCAAACATGAACAAAAAGCAATATAAGAAAGAATTCTTTCCTTTGAAAGAAATTCAGTGTAAAATTAACCAAGTTAAAAAGTGTGTACAAAAGACTTAGCAATAATTATTTTTGTCTATATTTCTGAGATGAGGTAGTATTTACACTATTTACATTATTCAGACTATTGTACAAATGGCAACAAAGATGAGGACAATAGTCCGAATAATGTAAATAGAATAATTATTCTTATAGTAATCATTAGAAAGATGACAGAATAGTCACAAATATGACATCTTTTCTAGCAAATATTAAAATAATTTCACTTACTTGCACAATTGAGTATAGCATAACAGATACAGTGTATGGCATCCATCCTGTCCCAAAGTATCTGAAGGTGAGATATGCTAAGGCTTCAAGCAAAAGGACATGAAAAAGGTTCAAGAAGAAGAAGCAATAGCTTGGTTCAAATAATCCCTGAAAAATAAGTTATAGTTGAAAGTGAAGCATTTCAAAGTGTTCAAATCAATTACAAAAGGGGAAAATAGTTAAATCAATAAATAAAATACTTTAATCATTCATTATTGAAATTTCAACCATACTACTAGGGTGTTTCTGCTACCTAATCATTATGTTAGTTGCCTGAGAAAACTGATTCTGGATGTTGCGCATATCATAGATACCAGTCTCAAGAAAGAAAATATGTTTAGTCAAAGTCAAAAATGTTTTTTTTGTTTTTATTTTTATTTTTTTTTTTTACATAAAATATCAAATGATATTTCTAGTATCATAGTTTTCACATAAGTTTTGAATGTAGTGGCTAAAAAGTGAACATTTCTAGAAATGTGAAGATATTCATGTGAAAATTGTGAATTAAACAAATAAGATATATAACACTGGTCAAAAAGTTTTTTGAAATGGTGTTTTGACACCAAACATCTATTTTAGCGAATTTGAGGGTAAATTTGTAAATGACCTCACTTTTTTTAATTAGCTACCGTTTCTTACTGTACAGAAATGCCTCATTTATGAAAACACAACATTTTTTCATTTGTTTTCTGTATATTTGATATTGATTGATAGTAATATTTCTCAAAGTAAAATCATAGAAACCTCTCAATTTGTATTTAAACCAACAAATATTGGTCTGCTTATTGAGAAATACTAGTTTTTGAATAACAATCAGACCCTAAGTCTTTAAAAATAACATGATTGAATATACCAAGACCAACAAGTATTTTCATCAAATCATTTAATAAACCCACAGCAGAAATAAAACCTTCACAAACATAAGAACTGTGATAAAAATTTTCTTTTTTGATTGCCTGTCATGTTCAAAATTATTTAAGTCCCTTTTGATACTCCAGCAGTAGTCAGCCATCATTTGTTTGCTCCAGCTTCTCTGGTAAAGCTCTTCCATTGTTTTCTTATCCTTGCTCATTACTCGCACCGTCACAATTATCCAGAAATTTATCTAGATGGCTATGTAAAAAATGAACTTTAATACTCATATTAGTGTAATACTGATAAGGTTTATCAGTTAATTTGAATTTTGGTAATAAATTGGAAAAATTTAGTAGTTTGATTTTAAAATTTTTGACTCAAAAACACTTTCTTATAAAAAAATTTATTTCATGGAGCTGACAAATTGCTCGACCTACCTGAAAATTCATGGATTTCTACAATCTTTATTAACTAAATGTTACAATCAGCCAATATCATAAATTAGACTTTTTTCCAAAAATGAGCAATTTCAGTAGAGCAAGAGCGATAGCTAACCATGAAAATCTTAAGTATATTTTCAGAATCAGCACCATCAAATTAGCTAAAAAACTTGTTTTGTTCTTGGCACCAAAAATTGTGTTGACCAGTGTAATTGATTAATTCCTCAGGTTTTATTTTCTTAACTTTATAGCAACAACAGCGTTTAAGAAAGAATAAGCCATTCAAAAAGAAAAAGCAAAATATGATCCAAAACGCATTCAGAATTCAAAGGAGATGCAGTAGTCATGAAAAATAATGATTTGTAATTTAAGCTATGGAAATTCAAATATATGGAAACACATGAAACAACTTAGCTGACAGCTGGGAAGACTATCAAGTAGAGTGAATAGATTGGTAGATTCTGTTTCAGTATATAAAGCATTACATAGTTTGAGATTACAGTGTTACATTATTGTATAATTGGAAAAGCCTGTAATGTAAACAGATGCATAACAGCACTAACACTTAAATAACACTTCATAACAACATAGAAAAAATTATGCTGGATTATCCATTAAAACACAATGCTGCTGTAGCCATATGTTTTGCATGATGATACACTGTACAAAAATGGAGTACCTTTGTCAACATCAATGCAGATTTCTAATTAAGACTAATAAATTGATTATAGAGAATTACTGTCAAGATAACTGTCACAATACAAGAAAGAAGACTAGAGATTAATTTATAATTCATTGCGCATCATTGCTTAAAATATTCCATTAGAGACAAATTGTGTTCATTTTTCAGTGAAATTGTGCATACAGTAGACTTAGGTCCTTGTTAGCATTAAAAATGTTTACTTTTAACTGAATCTGTCTGAGATTAGTTAACAGAAAGTATGTAATATACTATCATTATATTGCATGTTTCTTTGATAACCAGACAAGAATTGTTACTTTGGCTAGTAAGATTTACTTGTCTATACAAAAGTGGGAATGAAAAAAAAATTCATTTTTTTTCTTTAGCTACAGAAAGGTACATAGAACAGTTCTTTGATGAGAGAAAGAAAAAGTTTTGAGAGGATAGAATTATAAAGATGGCATATGATTGTGGAACAAAATGATAAATATGCTGTTCAATGAAATTAAATGTTGAAAAAAAAAAAAATAATAAATAATTCTTTTTTAAATTTAAAAACTTGCCTTATTAGGGGGGAGGGACCCAACTAATAATTTCCACATCAAGGTTGGGTTTGCATCTACTTTAGTTTTTATAATCTCTGAAGTTCCGATAAGTGAACAATTCAAATATATATTATAAACCACCAGGCCCATTTGGGTGACAAGAATATCTATCATAGGTTATGCAATTGAAATCTTTCAACTTATAAAGTTTTATGCTATGATATCACTAGGGAGCTCCAAGTTAGTGGTACTGATAAATCTCAAAACCTTGCCTGGCACTAAGGGTCAGGTGCATTCAGCAATGTATATAGCCATAATTTTAAATGAATTTCCTAGTCTACTGATTAAGAATTTTTTTTTTTATCAAAACTAGCTGTAAAATTCTCTCAAATTTTCTATGAATTAATAATATATCCACTTTAACTATTAGTTTTTTAATATAAACTCAGTCCATCTTTGGCCCATGCTTTCCTGACAAGTGAAGATCAATTATTGTATTAAAAATTTAAATACAATCAGTATATAATAATAGTAATTCATCATCAAAAAAATTAAAGTTTGTTGCTAAATAATTTCCCTACCACTATCACAAAAATACTCCTTTATATCTAGTAGCTATAAACTGAATCTAACAAATACTTATTTTAGCTGTTTAACAACTTTAATATATAAAGAGATATGCTTGAGGAAAAAATAGGCCATGTAATAATTGCAGTAGCATTCTTTTTTGCTTTTGGTATCAATATTCACTAATCATCTTCAGAATATTCAAACAAAAATACAAATATTTAATTTCCTATTTACATAAAAATCACTGTAGTATATTTATTCTTTCAGTCAACTACTTTTATTCACCAGGACAATATTGTGTTATACAAAACTGATAATCAAAAGAAATGTCTGAGATTTTATCCTTAGGTCTTTCCAACCAGATACATTTATAGTGCATCTGTATCTACAAAATGTATCTACAAACAGATACTAAAATATCAGTAACCAAGCAACAATGATTATTCTCTCATTCCATTTTTCAATTCCTCAAAAGAAATTGCATTCTTTGGATATTCAGTTAACCTTACCAATACAGTATGAAAACTAGAAATTGTAAATTTGGCTCATTTAAAAAGAAATGTTTCTATAAAAGATTTCACAGATTAAGTGTTTTTTTATATACAGATAGTAAAGTATACTCTGCTAAATTCAGTTTATCAAGATGATAAACAAACCTATCAATTTTTAATATCACTACAGATTAAGATTGCGTATAAAATATCTAAACAAATAGAATTTTCCTTCTCATAGAAAGAACAGCAAAAAAAACTTTTAATTTCGCTAGGAAAAGAGTAACACAAAAAACAACTTTGCTCATTTGTTGTTTTCAATATAAAAGCTACAGAAAATGATAAGTAAGAAAAAGTATCATGTCAATAACCAGATGGAAGTTTCACTTCTTATTTTAGAACAAGAAACTTGGTAGTTAAGGTGAGTAAAGACTGCATTAGCAGATACAAATTGAAAAAATAAAAAAGAGTTAGAGATGGGCAGTAAATAAAAAGAAAGTGATGAATAAAAAAGATTTAACTAAGATCAAGACCAATATATAGAGGTACATACACAAAAAGAATAGGCTAAAAATCAATATAGTGAGAGAAACCAAAAATTAGCATAGGAAAGGAGAAATTAGCTTATTGAAGTATCTTCTGCATGCAAACAGAGAAATGAGAGCAAAATTAAAAATAGAAATGCGCCCAAAGAAGAAAGAGAAAAAGAATAAATTTGAGAATGGATAAACCTTGAAAATATTTAGTTGCTCAATATGAACAGCATAAAAAAAAAAAAAAAAAAAAAAAAAAGCCTAGGAGGCAATCACTGAAGAATTCAAAATTACTATGATTGTTAGCTTTATCAATTTTAGAAATATTGAAAAAGAAAAAGAGATAAAGGCAAGGAAAACATTTTCCATCAAGATGCAGCATCAGAGAGAGAGAGAGAGAGAGAGAAAACAAAATCATCCTCACAGCAATATACAGTAAAACTTGTAAAAATACAAAAAGCTTTATAATTTTTAAAAATTCAGAGGATGCAACACAAAAGGAAATACCTAGGCTGGGGCTGTTCCACCAGGAAGCATTAATAAAAAAACACTCTAGAGAGAATGTATTTGTTTTTATATGATAGTCATAATTTAGTGTAAAACTGAATGAAAACACAAATATTTGGTTTTATTTACAGAAACAATAATATATCAAAGTGAACAGGACTAAAATTTATGAGGCCACAGTATTTTTCTCACTACATGAATGAACAGCAACTAGGTTTTGGTAAAACAAAGTAGATAAAAAAAAATATAATGATACTAACAACAAATATCATGAGATGTTTGGAAAGTCAGTAGATATGATAGTTCCAAAAGTAATGCTTTCTATTTTATTTTTACTGGCACATGACATGAGGCAGATGGTGGTGGTAGTATGTTAATAGAGATTACTTGTTACAATTAGAAGCTGAGCAGGATTTTGACAAAATGGTGTCTAACATGCACAAGGCAAAATGTGTAACATTGAGTTCTTCCATGTGGAAAATTTAATCTACTGACATTCATTGATACTTGCTGAAATTTATGGAGACCAAACAGTGGATATGTTGCATTGTGAGTTTCAATAACCATGAACTTTGAAATAAAGAGTGTCTTGAAAATGCATATCCAATAGTGGTGACCATGTGGAAAACTTTCTCTATGTGTTTTATTGTGCGTCTTCTGTCATTGTTACCATGGAAATAAATAGAAGGCATTACTTTTGGAGCAAGTTTTTATTTACTTACACTTTAATTTGAAATTAATATACTAAATTTAAAAATGTAAATAATTGATAATTTAGTCTTAATTAAATTTGGAAGATTTTTTAAAAAATTTTATGAAGGATATATAAATTGTATTAAATATGAAAGTGATTTAAATATTTCAGAATTCCCCATAAAAGATAAAAATTTTGACGTGTTCATTAAAATTTTGTTCCTAGATAATGTAGCATATTTAGATTTATTTTGTTTTATGGTATATCAACCTCAATAGTTTATTTAATGCTGACAAGATTTTTATAGGTTCATAGAAATAAAATAGTATTCTTTGTCTGAAATCAATTTGTAGATCAGGTTTCATTGATGCATGTAAAGTAAGTTTTTATCAAGAGTCAAATGTATTGCTGTTAATATTATTTTGTTTTTTCCTTCAAAAATGTATTTTTATAATTTCATTGTGTTTTGATGCCAGTTTGGAGTCAACTATTTGCACATAGCTGGTAACCTAACAGGTCTACCACCCTGGGTCAGGCTGGGAATAGCAGCAATTAAGAGGTGGTCCACCCTCCTCACAACCTCTCAATCAGAGGCCTTACTGCTGGATGCAGTTTCTCATCATACCCAAAAGATGAAAATATAGAAGAGACTATTACATGTATGACCTTTTCTTGAAACTATTGCCAAAAATTATTTAGAGAATCATTTGTTATAGAACCAAATGTAACCTATGAGAAATACCAAATAAAATATGATACCACCAAAAAGTAATACAGTGATTCTCAGTACATCATTATAGCAAAAGAAACTACATTTGTTACTGTACTTTTTATTGATATTCAAAACCTCATGCCACTAAGTACATGAATTTATTAATTATTGCAGTTAATAGATCAATTTCAGCAATTAAATTTCTTCAGTTTTTCTTGGTTTTTACACCAGCTGTAGCTTCAGTAATATTTTGTCTGGTGATTTTGTTTACATGTAATCCCCATAGTTTCAATTAGTACATAATATAGAAGAGAATTGTGTTAATATCTAACAAAGGATTTATTCCAGTGAATACAAAACAGCATCAACTTGTTCACCAGAACAGATGCTAAAAGTGAAATTTGATTCATCGCATTAATTTCAAAAGAGCAGTATATGTTTGCAGTCAAAACTCCTAACTTATGAACAGAGAGTATATGTGATATCTGTCTTTCATATGTGCCAACAACCCAGGCACAAAATCCATCGAACAAAAAAAAAAAAATTAATAAGGAATAAGCAAAGAGAGTGTTGCCAATATCAACAGTTGAAATGCTCTTTCTCAGTCTCTTTTGAAAAAAAATTACTTGCTTATATTAAATTTCCTGTCATCTACTCTTTCATGTAATTTAGTGACATCATGGAAAATTTTCTTGTTTATCCCAAATTTCATGTCAGACAACAATCACAGGATTTATGCCTGGTACCCTATATGATAAAAGGATGAATCTGAATAAATGAGAATTATAAAAAATTAACCATGTAACTCTTGCTTAAGTGATGATTTGTTTAACATCTTTTATAATCGAAGATAAACTATCCAAAATGATAGAAGAATTCAAATAAAATTCTACCTTCCAAAGTTGTTAGACAAACTTTGCAATATCATAAGTTTATCACTACAAAGTTATAAATTTATGATATTGCCAAGTTTCTCTAGTAATTTAAAATTACTTTCAATCTACCTAGCTTAGAAAGATAATTTATTCTACAATTAACTTTCACTATTTTTTTAAAAGATAGTAAATATTTTTAAAATCATTTAAATTTTAACATGATAAAAGTTACAGAGAGGAAAATTTTTGACAATGTTATAGCCATCATTCGTTTTTTTTTGTTGTTTTTTTTTATTAATGACAAGTTAACCTTTTTGCATACAAAGAAATAAATTTGTCTATATTTCTGAGATGAGGCAGTATTTACATTGTTTGTTCTATTTTCCTCATCTTTATTGCCATTTTTATGATGCTTTGGCTGTTTTATGCTCCAATCTTCTTCAGGTGCTAGAAATTTCAAACTGAACCCTTTTATTTTCACTCACATTATCATTCCATGTATGATGCCACTTATACAACAGCCGAAACGTTGTGAACATAGCAATAAAGATGAGGACAATAGTCTGAACAATGTAAATAATGTAAAAAAAAAAATATGCATAACAAATTTATGTTGTAAAGGGTTTTCAAGCATTATGGAAACTACATTTTTATTTCAGAAACTATTGATATTCCTTGATGATCACCATTTAAAAAAAGATCAACATTATAAAACTATGCATCACTACATTTTGGTAAGGTTACTGAAGCCTTTCAAATGTGAAGACTATATCCCTTTTTGAGCTTTATGTCTGTTAGAGTTAATTCAAGACTGATAACACAAATTCTAAAATGTATTTGAGTATGAATTTCATATTGAGAGCTAAGACATTTTAAAATAAAATTTTCTTCCTTCTAACGCATACAATCATAGCAACATACATTAATGATAAACCTGACAAAATGTATGATAATGCAATAAATATAATCAAAGTAGAACTTGCTAATGAAATTAAGAGAAAAATATTTAGTCTTAAAGAATATTAGTCTTGTGAAATTTCATTTAAGTAACAAAGGAAAACTATAATAAACCACTCTTCAAAGTGATAGTGAAAAGTATGCTAAAACACTTAAAAGCTAATCTGAATATGGTAATTTACTATTGAAAAAAAAAAGTCCTATCTATCAAACAGTAATGCTTAAAAATGTTTTTTAAGAAAATGAATATACAAACCCAAAATATCAAAATCTGAATAATCACTGCTCAATAGAAATATTATAATCTATCCAATCTATGTATATATTATGAATCCTACAAGTACAAAATTTAGAAACTTCTTGGTTAATTATTTTTACTTTGAGTATTAGAAATTGACAATATTACAAATTATTGAGTTTATTCTATTTTAATTCACTGGGTATTTGCTTAAAAAACATAAATAAAAAACATATTGTTTCTTTAGAAGTGAATTTTCTTTGATAAAGGTGTTGTACATCAGGTTTGATAGACCATGTGCTGAAACCAAAATAATACATGCTGGACAGGCAATAGACACGTTGTCAGTTTAACATTTTATTAAGGATTATTAAGTATATATAGATATTAGGGACTGGGAGGTTGCAGGATAACCGGAAGTCTTAGAGCAGTGGTTCCAAAACTTTTTTCTGTCATTTCCCCCTACACCCAGTTCAACCATCCAGATTTCCCCCTTCATGTAAGAGAAAGTAAACTTATAGTTACAGAGTAAAGTGGATAGAGAGCAGTTAGTAACAAATAAAAGGACTTTTGTTTGCTCTTCTACTTCAGAATTAAATTAGTGAGAAGGGTGATGCTGCTTCTTCTGCACCAGTGTATCAATATCAGGGTTACTTTAGGGAAGTGTGCAACATATGAGATTTTATTTAGTAGGTAGTGTAATTATTTCCCCTCTGGTACCAGGAAATTTCCCCTAGTTTGAGAATTGCTGTTTTAGGGTGTAGTAAGAGTATGGATATATAACATCCTTGTTTTTTCATAAAATAATTTTTTTTTATTAGGTAGTTGAAGAATCTACTATTCTGAGTGTCAAATCTCTATTTTTCATCTGTTACAAGAATAAAATTCTTACATGTGTGGAAAAAATTTTTTAAAAATATATATTCATTAAAAGAAGTTAAAAAAATGACAAAAATGAACTGACCTCTTGCATTAAAATAGACTTATTTAATCAATGAAATTTAATGAAAATATTCTGGATATATATATAGGACAGAGATTTGTTGAGAAAGGAATTTATTTTGTGGTCTTTTCCTGTAAATTGAAAGAGAATATGTACCAGTTAAGAATTTTCAATTTACTTTCCATGTCAAATTCAAATACCATAAACAGTCATTTAGATAAAATTATAATAAAATAAAAGCAACAGAAATATAGCACAAGAAAGTCACCAAATAGTCATCTTTATTTTCAAAAATTTATTACCTAAATTTTTAATCTTGTTAACATATTATATTAAGCTATTACATATACCATTTGAAAACATTGTGAAATAGAAACCAAAACATTCTTTATATCAAAAAATACACTAGAAGGACAGAATTTTAAATCAGCAAACAGCTATAAAACTATATGCAGGTCATGCAATATTTTAAAAAAATAAATAATTAAAAAAATATTTTCCATATTTACTGATATCTAAAAAAATAAAATGATACAATAAAAGCATTTTTGGTAAATTTTCATTGTAAGTCCCGACGCTTTTCCCCTTCAAATTTATCCAAACTAGCATTATCTCTGTGCAAATGTATATGCTGAACTCAAATCAACTGTTAGTTATTGAAGAAACTTAACTTTTTTTATCTAAATGTCCATAAAAAAAAAACGAACTATATCTTGCACTTTTTCTCTCCCGTAACTCACACGAAGTCATGTAATTTATTGCAGAATGACGTACTGCGCATTTGAACAAATTTTGGCAGATTTTTTGTCGATTCTTCTTGATTTACTGATACTTCCGGCGATGTACTTCCGTAAATTAAAGTAATGCACTATTGTATTTCTATGCTTGTTACTCTCATAACAGGAAGTACATCGCCAGAAGTTTCAGTAAAGGAAGAAAATCAGCCAAAATCGACAAAAAATTCTGCCTACGTAGAACGTCATTCTGCAATTAATTACATGACTTCGTGTGAGTTACGGGAGAGAAAAAGTGCAAGATATAGTTCGCTTTTTTATGGACTTTCAAAGCAAAAAAGGTAAATTTCTTCAATAACTAATTGTTGATTTGAGTTCAGCATATACATTTTGTCGATTTTGGCACAGAAATAATGCTATTTTGGATAAATTTGAAGGGGGGGGAAAAGCCGTCGGCACCTAAAACGAACATTTACCGCATTTTTAAAATCTATTGTAAAGAAATGTTCCTAATTCAGTGCTAAAATACCAAACAGCTGACACACATATCAAAAAGCATAGTTAGTTCTAGTGGAGAATAAAATGAAATGTTAAATAGTGAATCAATAGTAATTGAGGTCATACAAACCAAATAAGAAACTAACCAGTTTTATTGCAAGATTCCGTAATTCTTCAAAATCAGCTTTGATTTGAGATACTTGAAATTCATCAGCACACAGGGAGCCAATGTGTAAAGGTTTCAAATATTTTTGGACGTGGTTAAGATCATTGTGGAAAGCACGAAAAGCTTCCTGAAAAAGATTTTTTTAAAAATTATTAAGCTGTACCAGATTGTTTTATTTTTAAATTTAGGCAGGCTAGAAAAAAAAAAAAATGAAAGAAATATAAAACAGACATGTAAAAAAAAAAAAAAAAAAGAATGTTATAATTTAAATTTTTCTAGCATAATAAATGAATGCACAAAAATATAACTTTAAAATTTGACAAGCAGAATCTCAAGCATTTGATGAAATGGCATTTTAAGATAATTCAATATAAATGACAATATTTAGCGCAAGTGAAAAACAAAGAAAAATGCAACATTTAAGAACTTCCAACTTAAACACATGAGAAAGACACTATGAAGAATGTAAGATAATGTTGGATAACAACATGTAGGGAACAACATAATGCAACTTTAGATGAACCCAAAAAGAAGATTCCTGATAAAGACAGTATAAATAGGTAATTTTATCATGAACTTCAAAATATCCACAGAAGCTAATTTTTATTTACTTTTGACATCCTAGTTTTCTCCCCTTACCACGTTATCTTCCTTGTAATAAAATATCTATATTATATCTATGCAAAGTGATATTTGAGGATGTCATACAAGGAGCTGCAAAAGTAGATATATACTAAGTATATTACCAGTATTATAAGAGTGGTTCTAGAATTCATTTAATTCATTAAAACGTTTTATTTTTCCATAATATTATAATACATTATAACTTTTATTTTTTAATAATAAATGTTCTGCAGATATAGAGGAATATGTGAATGACAGGGACAAACAGTTTAAGCATTTGAAGGATTGATGTGTTTGTATAATCAATACAATACATTTTGTGCACACATTTTGTTTTTCATTACTGTATACCTACTTTTGCATCTCCTTTAAAGGAAATGAAAATGCTGGCATAAGTTTTATACTATTTAAAATATTTTTTGCTAGTTTTTTTCAACATAAAAGTGTATATACATTTAAATACTATACAAAGAACATATATGCAAAAAAAGATATTTTACAAATACCATATACACTTTTTTATATCATCAATCAATACATATGCATTTTTGTGTTGTTCAACACATGGATGGTTAAAAGGACAATAAAGTCCTTTTACTGGAGATTTGAACTGCTAGTTATGTATATATGCATATAAATTACATTTTATATACAAATGTGTGTGTTATATATATATATATTTAAATTATTGCTGGCACAAAATTTTACAATTGAAATTAATAAAGTAAGCTTCATACTTACAGGCATTTGTAGATAACAAAAGATGAAATAAAAAAAATAAGAAACACAAAACGACCGACCGGTTTCAATTCCGTTCTTTAATAGGGTATTACTGAGACTTATTTTAATTCAATATTCACATTTAAAATGTAAAAGATGAAAATGAATTATGACAGAAAGTGAGGGGAAGAAAAAAATATTGGGAAGGGCACAGACAGGCACTAAATGGTGATGATATGGAGTCCAAGTATACATTCTTTTTGTCTACAAAGAGATGGAGTCCTGGTTTTTATGTATATTGACTCTAGTGCCTGTAGATGAAATACAGAGTGTGAACCAGACAACACAGTGAACTGGTCCACACTGAAGCCATTCACACAATTTCTGCTGCTTATGAGGTGCTCAGCAATGGTTGACCCAGAAGTGTTCACAATTTGACCCGCCGGAACATCCTTATTGAGAATTCTTTGTGGCACATGCTGTTTTATTCTGCTATCCAATCTGTGTGGCGTCCTTCCTATGTAGTCGTTACCACAACTACAAACGAATCTATAAACAACAGACAAAACATGGTGGAGAGGAAGAACGTCCTTTTCATAGATGGGAAAGCAGAACAAGTGCCAAGATGGACTCTAAATTGAGCAGAAATATGAACACATACACACTAAAAAATATGAATAGTATTACATTGAAGATTGTGTTTGTGGCAAAATATTAAAGTTACTTTTGATATATCAACAGATAAAAAAACAAATGCCATAAATAAATCTAAAGAAAAGTTACGGAAGCAACTAGAAAAAAATACTAAAAACAACTCAAGATGAGATGTACAGAACTGAAGTTTATTATAACATAAATAGCAGAAAAAAAATGAATACCTATCATATAGTCATATAATTACATACACATCAGAAAAAAAAAAACATATCTAAATTGCAAATTCTAATGGGACAAACTAAAACAAAATATAGCAATAGTTGTTTTTTTTTAATTTTACCTTTTGCATAAGTGATTACAATTTAAAAATGATTATTTTCAGTTTTTAATCATGACTGAAAAAATACGTCATTTATATAACGTAAATAAAGTAAAAAAACAAAAGAATACTGAATTATTCGTGTACTAGCAAAATAAAGGAAGATCAAGCTACTATCATATTTTAAACTAATAAGGAGTGAAAATTCTTAAAATTGTGGCAGATCATATTTGACAATTGTCTGTATTCTCTTTTGTGCTAGATATGTCAAAAATATCATGGTTTCTTCTTTTTCAAAAGATGTTCTATTTTAAGATCACAAAGAAAAAATTATTCAAAATCCATAGATAGATATGTTGAGAATGCAATATTAAATTTGCATATCTTTTTAATGGTATTTATTTGTCAATATTCCATATAGTAAATAGAAGATATTGATAAAAAATTTAGCAGACAACCGCCCACAATACTTTTCCCTCTTTTATTAAAAAAAGCAAAAAAAAGATTGCAAATTCAATCCTCTTGAAAACTTATAGCTTTGATTAACATACAGCACCTTCAAGGTGCAGGCCTGAAACCGGTCTTGTCATAGTAATGTTCCAACATATATTTACAGATTATAGATTATTCATGTTTCTTCTTAGCAACATGTTTAGCGTGGTAAATATTAGCAAAATACTTTCATTGATTTGTAAAATGGCCATTTTTGTATAACAGCTCCAATTTTTAATTATATCTTCTATTCAAACAATTGACAATTTATATGCAAGCAAGCCTACTAATAAATAATTATTTACATATTTGGACAAATCTACTCTATCCATTTTTTTTTTCTTGTTATATCTATACTTTATTGCAAACAGCTATGATACACAAGAAAAAATTGTAATGCACTATTTACACATAACATTCCCAAAAATAGGTCACTTCTCTTTATAATATTATTAAGGTTTTATGTAAAGTTATTTTGCAACGCAATGTCAAAATATTTTGGATATGTATACATTTCTGAAGTAGGGATGGAGGGATTATAAAATAAATAAATGCATTTATTTATTTTATAATGCATTTATTTGTATAAAGATTCAGTCATCAAAGCTGTTTTTTTTGTACTTACAAATTTCAGACCACTACCACCAGATAATGTGATCCATTAAATATGATCCTGCAAAATCTATATGCAGTCTTGATCATGAAGTATCTGTCTTTGACCAAGGTTGTATTTTCATGGTAGATAATTTTGCTGCTAGAGCAAATCTCTGAATACTTTTTCAATGTTTTGATCCATTTTAGTCCAGTATACATAGCTTTTCATAAGAGATTTAAACCTTGAAATTCTCAGATGCTCACTATTAAATTCATTTAACGTTTGCTTTTGTAATATGCTAGGTATTGCAACTCTTTGTATGAACATCAATACTCCATCACATAACAAGCAAGCATTCAAGTCTGGATTGCATTCTTTTTTTTACTTTTATTTATTTATTTATTCCCCCTTATTCTTGGTTTACTTTTTCTTTTCCTTCAAAATTGTATTTATTGCTGGTAATATTTTCTTCTCCAAAAAGGTATTGCTGGAATTTTTAATATAAAAGTTTATTTTTATATTTTCATAGTGTTTTGAGACCAATTTGCCCATAGTGGGACCCTAACAGATACTACCACCCTGAGTCAGGGTGAACCTGGGAACTAAGAGGTGATTCCATGCTCTTCAAAACCTAATTAGAAGCCTTGTTGCCAGATGCAGTTTAGCGTCATGCCAAAGATGCCTCATTAGGAGGGGATACCCACCTGCGTATTCTGAAGCCCCAGCCGACAGGACAAATAGCTTGTTGAAATATAGCTAGAGCCACCTTTATACCAAAAAGAAATCTGTTGAACTTATTCAATCTCTTGTGTGTATTTATAGTTGTTAACTCTGAACATTCTTCAATCTGTATTTGTAAATACACTTCAGAAAGATTGAGCTTCATAAAAATTTTTCCTCCATTTATTTTTGCAAAAATTTTTTTTGACTTGATAATGGGGTGTTATGGTGTTCTAACATTTGTTTACCCCTGTCAAAAAAAAAAAAAAAAAAAAAAAAAAAAAAAAAATCAACATAAACACAATTTTTTTCATTTTTAAAAAATTTTTACAGACTGCTGGTGTTGCCCATTCTGAATGATTCATTTTTTCAATTGCACCTACTTTTTTAAGTTTAATTCTTTGTTGACTTGATCCAATGCTGCAAACTGTACACTAAGTTTCAGTTTAAATACTGGCATTGAACCTTTTTTAACTTGAGATTTTACTTTGAATTTCGAACACCAACCTAACAAAATATCCGGAAAACATTTCTTCAATTTTTCTTTTAAATTTTCACTGTTTCTTTTTTTAAACTGGTCACTTGTTCATTTAGGTTTTTGGAAAAAACATTTATAGGTAAATCCCAAAGTTCAAATAGTTCCATCCAGTCAGTACCCAATAATTTTGTATTTTCTAACACATAAGCCTTACCTTTTACACACTTATTAAGGAATGAGACATTACAAGTCATTTCACAAATAAAAAATTTCTCATCTGAGACACTACTTGCAACTTTCAAAATTGTTTTTAATATAGGCTTTCCGATTTCTTGCCATGAGGCTTCACTGATTAATATGAAATCACTACCAGTGTCTACTTGCATTTTCACATCCATATTATTTTCACATTCACAAATTTTCTTTTATCTTCTGTGATTATTTTTTCCGTCACAATGCTGTGTACAAATGTTTTCTTGGGTTTAGTTCTGTTATAATGAAATATCCCAGCATCCTCTATGAACACTATGGCAGACTAAATCTATCATGAATAAATGAGCAAGAGCATTTTCACTAGTGAGTCTTGCTTACAGATTGAGTAGAACGATGTTTGATTTTGATGTTTGGACTAATACATTAATTTTTGTGAATTGCAAAGGGAGGGGGCAAAAAGCATTCTGGAACAACAGCAATTAAGGGATAGTTCCACGCTCCTCAAAACCTCCCAATCAGAGACCTTGCCACCAGATATAGTCCATCATCATCCCCAGGAGCTAAAAGAGGTGATGGAAAAGTTTAGCCCACAGCAAACAAATGAATGAACAGAAGGGGTGAGGAGGGGCAAAAAAGCAGGGACCTCCCCCTCCACTGCTAGTAAAGGAAAGATCTACTCCTAAAAGGAAACAGGAACAGGCAAAGCCACCCCAAACTGAACAGGATATTGAGAGCGAAGAAATGCCTCCACCTCATTCCTCGTCACCTAAAAGGGGGAGGTAACAGGAGGAGGAAGACAACAAAATAAAAAAAAAATGAAGGCAGAACAATGTGGGGCTGAAAGGTTTGGTCTGGTCTGCCCCTATCTCACCTGCAAAAATACTACAGCAAACCACAGTAAAAGTAAGGAGTCTCTCTTCTTACTCCTCTAGAGCTCCTTATTATCTCTTCCCCAAACCCTCCCCTAATCCTTCCTAGAAAAAAAAAAGGAATAGATATTAACTTTGAAAAAGTTTGCCAACTATACAAGCAGGCTCTAGCAAGGGATCTTTCCTCTCAGAGGCCTTTATTCAAAATGACCTTGGTAGATGATGTCCATCGAAGACTCGAATAATTTCCCTGATGCCCCCAGGTACTTACTCTAATACATGATACCGAGGACAACCTCAAGGTATGGGATGTACTTGGGGAGAGCAAAAGAAGCTTTCCCCAAACTCAGGATGGTGCAATTAAGCACACCTGAATTAAAAAAAAAAAACTTGCATGGCTCTGTGTTATACTCCATCTCTCACTAAAACTTACGTTCCAGACAGACATCCTAGACAAATGTATTACGTTCAAAATTGGTACTAGCAGTCTAGGACAATCTGTTGGGATCCTGACTGCTGCAGATTTCCTTCCAGTCTGTGTGTAAGGAGTACCACTTGAAAAATGTCTATCAAGCTAGCCAGCTTTAATGTGAGGGGCTTGAGAGATTGGGGGTAAAGTTGCCCACCTGCTTTGCGATCTCTTGTCTTTCGGGGTAGATATGGCTGCGATCCAGGAGACACACTTTGTTTGCGAAGTTGATGCTCGTGTGCTGTCTAGCGACTTTGTTGTCTATTTAGCATATGGGGACCAACAGGCCCGAGGCATTTCCTTGTTGGTTAAATATACCTTGGGTGTGAGGGTGGACCTTGTCCATATTGCCATGAACAGTAGTTTGTTTTAAATCATTGCAGTTTATGCGCCCGATGAGAGAAGCATGTCTCATTTTTCTGTCAGTTGGGGCTGTTTCTGGTGGATTCTTCAGGTCTAGTCTTAATGGAGGACTTAATGACATCCTGGACTCCAAGCTAGATAGGTGATAGGGAGCTAGCGAAAGGTCAAGCAATCAGAGCCTGGTTGATCTGATCGACAAGTTCGGTCTCATCGCTGGTGAAGGGAGATGTGAACATGGGCACATAAATGGCAGTCTACACAGGTGGCTAGCTACCTGGATAAAATGTTAGGGTTATTCTAGATTTACTAGATTATCCCATGAGCCACAGGTTGAGCTATTCGGACCACAAACTCGTTTGTGCCCAGATGGTGTTAGATTGTAGGCCTAGACTGGCTGAACACCGAAAGTTCAACATATCTTTACTGGACAAGCTGGATTTCTGACAACAGCTAACTAAGCTAGTGCAGCAGGAATTAGTGGGGGTGGTTATAGGAAATAGATGGTGGGAGAGACAAGGATAGCATTAGGTCTTTCACTGCTGACTATAGCTGTCGACTTGCCCTAGCTATGGATAACAAGGTGAAGACACTGGGACTTGGTGGGTCTCTGGGACTTGGTCTACTCAATGAATTGTACTTGAGGTTGTCGTACATTTTTATACTGATTTTGACAGTAGTGTTCAATAACTGGTTCTCGCAAGGCTCTGTCCTGAACCAGATCTCCATGGATGTGATCATGCTGTTGGAAAAGGGAGGGACTTAGATGATTACAGGCCCATAACTCAGCTAAACCAGAGTTAAAGATTTTAGCCAAAATCCTGATGGAGCATTTGCAGTCAGTTGCCGAGACTTGTGCTGTGAAGAGCTGAACAATTCAGAGCAACCTGCATCTAATCTGCATTATCAGAGAGAGTGTAAAAGGTGATGAGTAGGCTACGCTGATCAATTTAGATCAGTCCAAGGCATTTGATAGGGTTGACCATCAGTATCTGGCTGGATTCAAACCCAACTTTTGCAAGTGTATCGCTCACCCAGTGCTGTAGGTCAATGGAATGCAGTCAGGTGCTTTTGCGCTGTCTTGGTCAGTTCATTAGGATTATCCACTGTCGCCCCTACTTTACACTTTAGCATTGAAGCCCCTCCTTTGCCGGCTAAGGGTCAGAGTATACAGTTCAGCCCTACACAAAATCACGGTCCCTGGTGGAGCTTAAGCCAGGGTTTCTGCATATGCAGATGACATATCCATTTTTGTGTTATCTCAGTACAACATTGAGGTGGTACAGAAGGTACTTCAGTTGTATGAAAAGTCAACATGAGACAAAATTAATTGCAACAAGTTTTCTGGCTTATGCTTCTGAGGTCCTTCAGTTGGACTGACAAACCTATCCGCATTCTTGGAGTGTGGTTCGGGCTGGACCTCCAGCTGGAGAAGCATTGGTAGGAGATACTAGCAAAGGTTGGAGTGTCAGTTTAGACTTCACTTTGACAGCAGTTGTCCATGAAGGGAAGGGCTGAAGCATGTGTTACATATGTCTATCCCCTCATCCTTTACCAGTTGTCGGTACTACCTCTCTGTGATGACAAGAGGAAGGTGATCAAGCGCTTGTTGTTTACCCTCTCATAGGATAGATGCAAGCCTCAGGTCAACAGAGATGTCTGCTACCAAATGTGTCATTGGGTGGTGGTAGGGGGGCTGGGAATGTCACATGCAGTGAGTGATCGATACACCTCACAGTTGGCTTTCCTATGCGTGTTGACAGAAAATTGATTTTGGAGGAGTTTTAGGGATGCCTTCCTTAACCTTACTATCACTTTTCCTGTTTCAAGGGCCAAGTGCCGATGTAAGCCCTGAAATCAAAATTCTTACCCGAGTGTCGAGAAGCTCTGCAGGCCATTCCTCGGTTCACTGACTTTTCTCGACCTTGGAGGCAGTTGTATCATTTATTAGTGAAGGGGGTTGCAACAAAGGACCCTCTACATGATCGACTCAGCTTGTCAGGGACCAAGCCGTACTCCTTTTGGTCTTCGGTACCTGCGGTGAATTACCTCAGCAACCCTGGCGATTGATTTGGAACAGGCTATCTCTCAATGCCATGACCTTCAGATGGGGTGGGGTGGGGCAGGGCAGAGTGGGGCGGGGTGGATTTGCCCAACTGTCATCGGTGTGACCTTGATTTAGGAGTAGCGGCTGAGCACACCTACTATTGTCCACAGGTGTGCCCTTTCTGGTGAGTTGACAGCTCGTATCGATCTCGAACAGCTTTTGTCTGTTGATCTCATTTATGTGTGTGATAATGTGTCACCTCCATAATTTGGGGTGAAACAGATGGTGTTTCTCATGTTGCTAACCGCAGCATGAATAATAATTTGGATGTCGCGGATGGAGGATATCTTGCAATATGAATGTTATTCTTATCAGCATCTTATTAGATTCTTGAGTGTCAGCTCAAGATGAAGATCAGATCTGATAGAAAGTGTTTGATATTGACAGATTTCAGCAAAAGGTGGTTAACTCTAGCAAGTCTGATTCATATGAATCTTCCAAGATTGTTTTTGTTCCTGCTTTTTCATCTTGACTGAGCCAGTCTTTGATTTTCCAATTCCATTATTTTATCCTTTTCGTCTCCGTTAGCAAGTATGTTACTTGATTTTGCCATTAGGCAAAATAGAGCAGCCACTGTGAATTTTTTGGGGTGGATATGTCTTACTAACATTTGTCTAATTTTAGTTTGAATATTTTGTTATATTTTAGTTTGTTTTTAGGTTATTCATCTCCACCCACTCTCATATCATTAAATTTTTAAATATATTTTTGTAATATATTGTATATAAATAAAATTTTATATCATGGGTTTTGTTCCCCTTTTTAGGTTCTCCCTGTGAATATGTGGTCTTATGTTATATGTAGAATTATAAGATGATGGACGAGGTTTTGTGGTGAATAAAAAATTATCAAGAATGATTGGGTTGTGAACGTGATTAGCTAGACTATGTAGAAAAACCTCAACCCACCCCACTTCGGCCATGTGCCACATTTTTGTAAATTATACAAAATAAATATCCTTGCTTTCCGATTAGAAACTGGTAGTACTATTCTCATCTGTAATAATTCTCATGCTGAAGAAACCTTTTATTCTATTACGCCTGACTTGGTAATTCTTTCACTCAGATTTACACTTTGTTAAATTGTAGCCTTATCCAGGATACAACAATTTTTATAGTGTGACTATATATCCTACTCTACCTCACTTGAAGCATTTTGAATTCTTAAAGAGACTGTCATCTTAGAAACGTAGCCTTCCACATCTGAAACATGGATTTATTTGTTTTTTTTTGTTCATTTTTCTTTCCCTTACACACATGCAAATTCTTTTTCCTGAATTTCTTTGGCATTGTATCTCAGATTTAGGATTCTCTGATATTCTATTTACTTCCTATAGTTTAAATTTATTATTCTGTTCAAGTTTTGTTAGAATTCTCACTTGTATTTTTGCATCTTTTTTGCCATTAACTCTTGGATGAAAATTAACCCTTTGAATATATCCAGAGTCAGTTTGTTTAGTCTGAATCTTTATCATTCCTTATTAATGATTCCAGTATATATGATAAAATTTATGTCTTTTTTTCATCAGAATCAGAAATTTTCAATGAGTGTTAAATAAAGAGCTTTTGTCATAAAAAATATTTGTCAGAATATGTACTGTTTCTTCAAAACAAATTTCTCCTGTCTTTTTTTTTCTTTTTTTCATTGTATAAGTTACAGTATTTTCCATGTTCTACTGGTGCTAACTTTCTCAACAAAAGTTTTGTTTTTCTCATTTTCTAGTTGCTGCATTATTCTCTGAAAATTTGTTCGGATTTTCAAAAATATGCGGGAAGGTAAGTCCATCATCTGGATCATATGTAAATTCAGATGTTATTTGCTCGCGTGTTGGGAGTGAAAGAAGTTGTAAAATTTTCTGTTTCTTTCAAAATTATTTCCATCAACTTTTGTTGCTGTTTCTAGAGTTTCAACAACTGTTGATATTGAATTTGTACCACAGAAACCAAAATTCTTCCATCTTTGAGTAATATCTGTTTTTTTACTTTCCTCTTTTTTTTCTATACAAAAAGAAAAATTTAAACTAACATGATTAAAATTCTCATTGTCACTGGTATTATGTGCACCAAAGCAACAAGTATTATATTTTTTCTACTTGTTATAATCAGTATAAGTTTCAATATTCTCATAATTCCTGTTACAACTTGATTTCTAGTGATTATAATATAAAGTCTTGCTTAGGCACTTACCATGACATCTGTAAAAAATACTCTGAAAACTGACTCCAAGAAGAATTTTTAGACTCCTTGGAGTTCTATATTAAGTTTCTAGACTAATCCAGTTGTATCACTGGGTTTTATTTACTCCACAACACTCTCACATACAAAAGGTAGAGATTAGTTCAGGTTTTCATTTGTTGAGTATCTATGCAATATAAATGTTATCAAATATTTTTACTAGGATACATATTCAATATCATAGATGGCTAAAATAAAAAATAAAAATAAAAAAATTTAATAATAATTACTAAATTAATTTTCTTTGTCAAGTTATCTTGAAAGATGACTTATTGTGCAAAATTTATATTAGACTAGAGAAAAGTTCTAAAAAAAAAAAATAAATAAATAAATAAATTTCCAACATATTAAAATGATTCACAAATGAAGCTTAAGCCAGAGTAAAGATTCTGCTTTCACAAATTAGACAAAGATTTAATATTGAACATTTTCAAAGGAAATGTAAAAAATTATAAATACAAAAGTATTTGTGTGTGTATGAAAGGTGTTGAGAAGTTCTTGACCCAAAAATAACAACACCAGATTTTTTTTATACAAAAGGTTTCTTCATTGGGCAAAAAACCTTTCAGCCACTCCATGCATGTTGATTACATAACTCAAATTATGCAATTTTTAATCTTCAGAACAAGATATAATTGCAACTAGCTTGACTTCTGTCATGAATAGTGTGATTTTAATATTTTTTATCAACCAATTGTGGAAGCAAATACATGATAGTTTTATTGTAATAAATGTGTAAAATTTTTGTTTCTGTATCTATTAAAAGTCTTGAGTATTTTCAAAGTAAAATTTAATTTCAGACCAAGTTATACAAGATTATTTTTATAATCATCTTGCAATGTTATGTATCGTGTTCATGTACCATGCTTGATGACTGTGTGTAAAAGTGAATGAGACAAAATGTATTCCATGCTTATCTGTAGCAATCCATAACTGACTGCTAGTAGGTGCAGACAATATACTTTATTGAAATGCAATTAGTAGCTATAAATAAATACAAGGGAATTAACTCTGTAATTATTAATAAATCACATCTCAAGATATGAAAATTATAATGTTCAGTATTTATTGATAAAAAAATATTTATCTAGTCTATATCACTAAGATATAATGTATGAACAATCACAGGAGTAAACTAAGCTCATGCTCCTGGAATTGACATTAATCTTGCCGTTATTAAAATTCTGTTCTGTATCTGATGCGTTTATTCAAAATGCAACCACATCTTATAATTCTACCAGCTTCTGACTATTGCAGGATTGAAGGGGTCTGCTCAAAAGTGGATTCTTCATAGTTAAATTCACCAGATATGAGTGCTGATCTTTCATTGCCATTCCCTTTTGATGGGCATGTATCATCTATTTCTACTATGTTTGTCCTAATACAGTTGTGACAATTGTTGTCACCTAATTGTACTCGTATGTGGCCAACTGGCTTCAGCTATGTAAATTATTTTTCTGTGTGTCAGACGCAATATTTCTGCTGCTGTTTTTGACATTCAGCATGTCATTTTCAAACTACAGCTGGATTTTCTGCATGTGGATAGAGTAAATGATGTGATGTGATTAAGGATGTTCTTAGATGACAACCCATAAGTTATGCAGGAGATTTCATAGCATTTACCTCCAATCTTTTCAATAGTCCTTAGTTCACACATGCATCTTTCCCTGGATTGGTGAAACTTTCAGATTAATAACTCAAAATCAGGTATTTTACCCTGATGTTGACAGATCATTTAAACTTTAGACTTTATTTTACCTTTGGGTTGGATAATGTGTTGATTGTAACTCTTCAGTCAAACTTTGGTTGTCTATAGGAAACTGGTGTAAAATGTACATAACCCAGACATTTGGACAATATCTACATAATTTACATCAAGAAAAGAAGAAAATTATAACAACACATGAAAAATTAAATATAATTTAACCCCTGTAGTTTGTCAGTTGTTTTTAATGAAATTTGTGTTTGTATGTGAACAAGGTAACAATGAAATGAAACCAAACTAAAAATATATAAAAACTTTTAACATTAAGGTCAGTATTTGTAAACATTCTTTGTTTTAATTCTTGAAATGTTTTAGTTTTAAATATTTTTGTTATTGCTAGTATTTTGCAAGTTACTACCACTATTGTAAAGTATTTTGGCTCTTAAGTTTGATTTTGATATAAATTGTTAGAGGTGTTATTTTATTTTTTTTTAGCAATGCCGTTCCATGAAATTAAGTGTAGCTTTCTTTGACTATCGGTCATCTCCCCTCCCCTTAACTGACTAAGGAACGCATGTCCTGTAGCCTTTCTTTCGCTCTTTTTCACCTTCTTTCTCTCCCCCCACCCAGACCTAACAGCCAGTCAAAATTTGAAAAAGAATCCAAAAATTCATATCTTGGCATTGTCTTAGAAATGTTCACACCAGTTTGTTATCTGCTTGTAAGTTGGCTCGAATGACTTTTGTCTGTCCTTTATTTATTTAATTTTTTGTTTTAATTTTTGAAATGTTTTAGTTTTACTGTACCTACTATCACCCACTTTTCTTTTGCTTAATTTTAAAACTCTCCATGCCCAATTGAACATTTTTGTTTTTTTTGCAGAAATTTTTCTGGTTGCCAGATTACTTGTTTCTCACTCTCCTTTTCATAGCGGAATGTTAGATTACTTGTTTCTGTGTTTCTCTTTCTCCGTACCAGCCTTTAGATTATGTCTGTTTTTTAATGGGCTGTTGATTCTAGTCCTTGGACCCCTCCAATGTACAGATACTGGTTACAGTTGACAACCGACCCTCATTCTGTATCACATGGACTGACCAAAAAGTTAAAAATTATTTAGCTTACTGGCAGTAACGTGTCTGGGATGGTTTGCAACTTTCTTTAAAATATTCTCAATTAAGTCTTTTTTTTCTTGCTTAATTTTAAAATTCCCATGCTTAATTGAACGTTTGGTTTGGTTTTTTTAAATTGACAAAAATTTTTCTGGTTGTTGGACTGAAGTTATAACTTAGCAGTTCACCACACCACTCTTTCCCCCACCAATTGGAGAAGATAGACTACACTCCAGTCAGTTGGAGTTTGAAGTAATAATAACCAAAGTTATCTGCTGAAGAAGAGAAAACTCCGACAAAACCCTTGTGCCAAACTGATGATAATAAGAAAAACTCCGATGAATCATTTTCAAAAAATGGTGTTTGAATTTACCAGTTACCTAATTACCAAGTCTGGTCCATCTTAGAGAAAGTAGCTGAAATTTTCATTCCATCGCCAATTATTAGAAATGGGTTGGGAAAAAGAAAAGAAAAAGAAAAACTGTAATTATTATATTTTATTTTTTGTACATAAATACCATCTAATGATTTATTCAGGTATCATCCATTTTATTGCCAAAATTGATGCTATTTTATTTCAACAATTGTGTGCATGTATCCAACTTGGTTTAGATTGGCTGAGATACCTCAGTGATAATTCAGCTTAACTCTCTTAAGATCAAAAATCACAATGTGGGTAAGAGATTACAGTTGAAGAGGTTAACCCAAAGAGCAGCTGCTGTGTCAACACCATCAACAACCAACGAGTGTGGGCTGACAGCTTGTTCATGGACCAGGATTGATCCTGACAAAAGGACAACAGGTCACGGCCCCAGTATGCCATGGCACTTATACATTAATCTAGTCAAACTTGTGTGCTTATCTCAATAATCATATTTTAAGCATTGTACATACCAGTAGTTTTCAAGTATCTATCATCATATCAATATATAATGATTCATCTGTGTCTTCATCATGTTCTTATATACTCTCAAATGAATCTCAACTCTAAATTTACAAGTATTTCATTGTGCAAAAAATACAAGGGAAATATATTTCTAAACTTGAAGAAAATGGATAACCAACAGTCTGCCTTGATCATTATTTTTTGCGATCCTTTTTAGAGTCAATTCTTTAAAAAAAAAAAAAAAAAAAAAAAAAAAAAAAAAAAAAACTTTTACACACAAAATGACTTTTAATAAACTGTCTATCTTTCTTTTAAAAGTAAGAGTATAAACAGACTATTAAATATTTATTTATACCTTTTAATTAAGTATTATTTTAAATTATTTTATACTAATAAAAAAATTATAATAGTCAATGCTTATCTTTGAAGATATCATAATTGATTTATTTTTTTTTTTTAATCATATCACCCCGAGCAAGGTGGTAACGCCACTGATGTGCAGGGGGCTACATAGGAGTGAAAAGATTGGAAAAGAGAAAACCAGTAACCACATCCTAAACAGGAAACAAGGGATGAGCCTCTTCACCTGTTCAATAGACATGGGTGGAATGTGAACTGGGCGATAGTTTAATGGTTCAGAGAAGGTTACAAATTATAACTAAATTGTGTTTGATCTGTTAAAAAAGATTATGAGAGATAATCACTTTTTATCAGATTATGAATCAAAACTTACTGATACTAATTTAAATTAGTCATTATAACAATATTTGAGTTAATATAATTTTTTTCTTAAATTTTGTCTATCAACAAAAAATCTTTACAAGAATTTTTATTGATAGGCAAAAAAAAATGATTCAGATTAGTAATGGTAGTTAAGAGAAGAATCAAACATGCTAATATGCTCTCATAATTGCCTATACATACTTTGTATGCGTGTTTGTGTGTTCAATAAAAAAACCTAGTGGCAAAACACAGTTATAAAGTTTTAACTCTTGTATTTGATAAGAGTTTCATGATGGCAGTTTATTTTTTTTAGAGAAAATTGGTTATTTGTTGTAAGGAGATTTGAATTAAAAATCTAAAACAATTGCATACTGGTAAGTAGTTATTCAAAACAGACACTTAGTAGATACTGACATTAAATAAAACACTCAAAACACTTAATACTTTAATATTTTTTTATTCTTAAAATGATGTTTTATAGAGGACACGTTTAGGAATATTTAAATAAATATTTTCATGTATTATTTAAGAATTGAGTTATATCAAAGGCTTATGCAATATACTTGCTTTTACAACTTAGTTTCTTTGCATGCAAATAAATAAACAAAGATTATTGGATTTTAAGGAATTTTTTTTATGTCAAAGCTAATTTTAATAAAGCAAATGTTTTCTGATAAAATTTTGCAGTAATATAATCCTTCGTTTTGTTTTACTCTCCAAGTTAATCATTTTTGGAGTCAAACACTTTAAATTTTTGTTGAAAGTCTATGATTGTTGAAGTTATATGCCACTTTGTTATCTTCTCTGAATTCAAAGAAATTAATTAAATGGTTAAGATAGCTGATTAAATGATACAAGACAATTTTTAGATATTTTTAAAGAAAAATAACTTTACAAGAAATTCCAATTCTCAGCAAAGCAACTATTTTAGAGGAATTTTACATACTTTGACTACTCATAAATTAATTTTCTTGACAGGATTTCTATTGCATTTTTCTGGCAACAGCCAACTACTTATTTATATAGTAAGTCACAAGATAGAATTATGATATTGACAGTAATTAGAGTTTGATAGATTAATGTCAATTGCTATCAGATACTTATTACCAGACTCCAATACAAAATTATTAGTTGCATGCAATCATGATGTAACTAATGAATAAATATATATATAATAGATATAAATAGCAACACTGCTTCTTTTACCTATATTTTTTATATTCCCAGTAGTAAATGACTATCAGCGAATCGTAAAGGAATATTCAAATATTGTTGCAAAAAAAAAATGGTTGGAAGAACACACAAGAAAAGAAATGCAATACAAGTTCAATAGGTTCACTATGCAAAACAAATTCATACTTCTCATCTTGATCTCTGATACGCTGTTCGCCATGACAAACAAAAAACTCAACACTTCTTAAATGAGCTACAAGTTGACATCACTACCTCTATTAGCACAAAGTGCTGTTCGATTCACTGTCCGTTCAAAGCTTGTTGATTCGCCGTCTCCACACTCCCTTGCAAAACATACACACGACTCTGGCCCTTTTGGGTTGCCAAGGTAAGTTACTGCTACAAATATTTATCTATATCAATGTCAAAATCATTTTATTTTCAACAACATTGACTTTTGAAATACCTATACTTATAAAAATGAAAAGCGTCACTTTTGACAAATTCAATTATTCGCACTACCTTCTCCATGAGCAGCAGAAATATTTGAGTCACATTGTTAACTTTATTAAAATAAAACATTATATGCAGGAAATGTTGATTCTTCAAATACAAAAAGTCAATTTTCTTGAATGAAGTTAATTCAAAACAATATTTTCCTAAGGTCATCTGAAAAAACCAGTTCACCTGATATATAAACATTTGTTTAATAAAAGAGTAATTGCTTTAAACTGCTTTATTCTAACCTCAAAACTAAATTCTTTAGTAACAAAAAAAAAAGAATTTGTGCAAATTGGTAACTTTAAAAAAAGCTATCAATCCCATGTAAAGTAAACTACATCATAAAATTTCTTATCTAGCCAGCAACAGCTGTAGTTAGTAACCAGTCAAATGTGAGGTTTCCTATGTTTAACTTGAAACTGTTAGTATTATATTGTCAGTGCCAATTACTAGCTGGCAGTTAGACGAAGGAATCCTTAGTATTTTTGAAGACTATCTAATTCTAATTATATTAACCATCTAAAAAAATAAACAAAACAAAATAACTAAGTTGAAAAGGCTATTTTCACTTTCTCTTTAGACAATACAGTCTATTTCAATTTTTTTTTCATTTTGACATCACCTGACACACAGCAGTTTCACTCAATCACTTGGTTGTAAAAACAAAGGTGTTGGGTGTCATGTCATGCAAACATATAATCATTTTATAAAAGTATATTAATAGTATTGCACTTTGAAGTTTTAAAAAAAATAAAAATGAAAAGCTCATGCTCGAATATAGCAGTAATCCTATGTATTAATGATTTAAGTCTGCCTTTTGTAAATATAAAACATTCAAGTTACTGTTATTACTTCACTTAACCAAAAAGTAAATACATTAATAAGAAAATCTATCCAGAATAATGAATGCTTTTCAAGACTATATAAATAAAACAGAAGATGTGTTCAGTGTGTGTATCCTCACTGATTTCTATTAACATACACTTCCACATTTTTCATATGATTTGTTTCGAAACGTACACATCCCTTGAAAATTTATTATTCTACACAACAAAGAAAAGAAATTGTGCATGACTTCAGTTTAATTTTGTTTTAATTTCTTATTTACAAGTGTTTTTTTTTACTTTTTTGTTAAAAGATAAGTTCAACACAATAACTTTTACATGGAGAAAAACTCTTTCAAAAAATACAAGACTTATCTCCCATATTTTATGTCTGCAGATATGGGTTGTATAAAAAAAATTTAAAATAAACTTATAGATTTTTAGATAATTGTAGTCTAGCTGATTAATGTAGCTAATGAGTGAAAGAACACAAGCCTGAAGTTTTAAATCTTAAAATTTCTGCCAAATATCTTGAATTTTTCTGGATTAAAACTTTAAGCAAAAAGTCTGAGAAGGTTTTGACCAGAAAGAAATGACTATAATTGTCTGAAAAGTTTAGGATGCAGTTTGAAGTTTATTCAAACTTCTTCAGAACAAAAATACAAGGGACTCATGTTAATGATTATAAATAACAACAAGATAGTCTTTTTTTTTTCTAGTTTACTTTTAATTCGTTACTGAATGGAATAGAAGAAATGTAGTTTAGTGCTAAATTTGACTTATTTTAACAAAGAAATGATCAAGAGAAACAATAGTAATATTTTTTATATGTATTTGAATATAAAAATTCAATAGCTTGGACCTCATATCACACAGTGTCAGCATTAATGTACTTGCAAAATCTTTGAATATCTATACATACCTTTGATACTATAGACATAAATTAAATGAGGTTAATCATAACATTTATAAATGTAACACATCACTCAACAAGTCCCAGGCCTGACATATAGGTGGCATCACTAATAAAAAAAGGGTTTTCATTCAGTTTTTGATATTTTGATATGTGCTTCCTTAGTTTCAGCAACTGGCTATGTGATTTTTTTTTTTTTATAGATATTCCAACATTTAATAATGATTAAAGTTATCACATAATCAATGGACAAAGCTAAGGAAGTGTTGGGGGGCAGAGTCGTCTTAACACATGGGCCTGATGGGCACATACCTGGTGGGCCTCATCAAGCATAGGAGCCTCTTGCTAATCTGGGTATGTTAAAGGATTTGTGTTATAGAACCCCCTTTTATGAAATACTATAAATAGAAATTACTACAAGCCATGCATATTGCAACTGATGAAAATGTCATAATAGAAAGATTTATTTCATTTGAGTTGGTTCTATAATAAAAAAAGAAAGTGGCAGAATTGTTTAAACTGGCAAATGACATCCTATTGCTGAACACCATTGACTTTAAGCCAATGATAAAGGAATTCTCTAAAAAGAAATGCTGCAAATGCTTGTTATAATAAAAAGTTTGTAGTAATTTCATACTGTACCATCTATTCTGTATGGATAACTAAGTTATATTGTTTTTCAAGCCTTGTGTATTACTTTTCTTACTGAAAAAAAAAATAAAAAATAAAAATAAAACGGCCAGCACCTGCTTAACAATTACCCTAATTACAGTGTCCAGGCAGTTGTGAAAAAAAAAAAAATAAATGAGGGAGGGGGGGGGCAATAGCAAAGTTTAAAAGTATCATTCTCTAAGTGTTAAAAACAATCTTTGCCTTCAACAAGAGCTACCTCAATTGAAGATTATTAAAGTGTTAGAACTGAACAAAAGACACTTTAGTATTATGTCTATGCTTATTACACTATTTATATGCAGACTATTATCCTTATCATTGTTGTAAATAGTGTAAATAATGATAACTCCTCATCCCTGAAATTCAGACAAAAATTATGTCTATGCTGTTTATTTCTTTTTAACTTTGTTTGACAAAGCCAAGTATGGAATTGCATGGATACATCTAAAAATATTTAGAACTAAAATGGCACAAAATTATTGTCTTAATTTTAGTAAGACTACTAGATATCTGCATGAAAAAAAGACAAGACTTCTTTTTATTACCAGTGTATTGACTGGGATTAATTTCATGAGTAGGATTGATATTCATAGCTGTCCACTTGAAAATTGTGCCAGAGTGGTTTCTTTTGGGGTTAAAGCTGGCATTGATGCTTTTCTTCCTTCTTGGAAATATCAGGTGAAACCACAATCTTCTCAATGGTTCACACCAGTCTGTTCAGCCACTGTAGCCTACAGGAATCACTTCTTCCAGCTTTTCCAGTATAAGAGTTTTGATCACAACAAACCTATTTGTCTGCTCATAATGTTTGTAAAGAAGTTAAGTCTTTGTTTGCTGACAGAATGAGGCACCTAATAGGTTTGGCTCTTGAGACTACTGACAGCTCTGTAATAATGTTTTAAATAAGAGTAAGTTTTCTATTGTTCCTCACTTCACTCAATTTGAGGTGCTAACATCTACTGATAAAGCAGAATGTCTTAATCATTAAATCTCTTCAAACTCTACTCTTGACTCATCTGGAGTATATTTGCCTGACTTTCAATAAGTGTACAATAAGTGCTTTGCTGCTTTTTGCTTTTCTCCTTGTTGGAAATCCTTTTCTGTAGTTCCAGTCTTTAAGAACTCAAGTGAACCTTCTGATCTTTCTAACCATTGGCCTTTTTTTATTCTACCTTTTTTTCTTTTTAGGCAAAGTACTTGAGGCTCTAATCAACTCTGAATGGTTAAGCATCTCACCTCAGAGTCTTCTTTCAGATAAGCAATATAATTTTTGCTTTTCTAGGTTAACAGCTGCTGAATGAGGTTATCAAATTTTAGATGAGAATGGTGAAATTTGGGCTGTTGCTTTGGATATTTCAAAGACATTTGACATACTAGTCTTTTTCCAAAGTTGAAACAGTATGGTATTTTGGGATAAATTTTCTAATTTAGTCTTTCTTATCAAATAATGAAATGAAAGTTGTTTCGAACAGCCATTTTTCAAGATCTTTTTGCCTTAATGCAGGCATCCCCCAGAGCTCTATTCTTGGACCTATTTTGTTCCTAATTTTTATCAATGATCTTCCTAATGGCATCAGTTCTCAACTTCTGCTGATGTCAAGTTTTTACTCCTATCTTATATAGTAAGTCTGGTCAATCGACAATTTCAAATTGGCAGTTGATCTCAAAAATGACTTTTTGTTAACTGAGGCAAAGAATAGTTTGTTAATTCCGATATCTCCAAAATGAAATTTCTCTATTAATCAACTGCAAGAACCTGTTCTGCCATCCATCAGCATGACTAATGTTAACCTCCAGAAGAGTGACTCATTGAGCCTTCTTGAGTTAACATTTTCTGCTGATATGAAGTGGAATGATTATATCAAATAAACTGCTAGGTCCTTTGGGCTGGGACTCTAAGTATCATATCCAGCTCACAAAACACATCCCCTCAAAAAATCTAAAATACAGCATAAAAGAAACAAAACACAAAAACCAAAGAAAAAAGATGAGTTCAGGATTAGTTTTTATAAAAGCCATTCACAAATGACTGACACAAATTCACTAATCCACTCCAAGCCTCTCTTGATGTCACTGCCATGACCTCAAATCAACTGATCCGACAAATGCATCAACTCCAAATCTTACCATGTTTCTTTCAAAGCCACTTCCCTCACCTACATTTAGAGACATTCCACTCACATCTGCTGTATCAGCAATACAAAAGAATTTTACTTTTACATTTTTTGTCTTTTTTTCTTTCTTCTCACTGGCAGTACTGTTTTGTTTGTTCTTCCATGCTACCATCCATATGCTTATAACAAAAGCCACATACTGCTTAAACAAGAAATATGAAGATGAAACATTGACTACAACTACAGTAAGTTTTGCTTAAGTAAGTATTTTTCACAGTACTACTACACTTTGCAACTTCCTTACTAAAGCTGATCCATTATGGCAAGGAAGTTTATGACAAAATCTGGCATGAAATGTGAAAATAAATGTAATAAAAAAATTTTTTTAAATACCTAAAAATCTTATTTAAAAAACAAAGTATTAAAAAACATTGGTTTTAGATATTTTCACAGGAACAGATTTATTAGGAGAGTTAAATCAACCAATGCTAAATACTCCATGTTTGTTACATTCTTCTGGCTCAAAGATGTTCATAAAACAATGAGATGTATATTGTAAGTATTTCAGATTCACACTTCATTTTGTTCAATAATACTTGATATGGGAAAAATTCAAGCTGCTATTAAATAAAAATTTTTGTAATACTTTGTTTCTAAATTAACTAATACATAAAGCTTGTAAAGCCTTATGAATTCAGTTAACATATAAATCTTACAACTTAGATCTCTAAAATTTAAAAAAAAACATGGAGATTTTAATAAAAACAGAAACAAAAGGCTTTCAAAAACAGTGCAACGTGTGTAAAACTTTCTTTGCATTCACAGAAGGTAGAAAGGCATGATTTTAGATCAACATTAACCCATTTCAAATTAATGTTTTACTTGTAAACAGACTCTCAGTTGGTAAATCTGTTATTGAAAAATATTATTATAATAATTTAAACAAATCAATAATTTAAACAAATCAAGGACTGAAGACACTTAACAGTTAACTAGGAAAACACTAATTATGAACTAGTAGACCAAGATAAAGAGCTCAAAATCTCCTGACACTGCTGGAAGTGTTGCCCAGTCTGTTGTAATGTTAAAATTAATTGAAACAAAGATAATTCAAATAGTCCTGGCATTATTAGTGGCACTTAAATCTATTCAGAACTTATAAAAGTAAAGACAGCTTCACTTTTGAATTTGTCTTTTACTTCTATAACACTAGAAAGTACCTAAAAACTGAGTGTAATGATTTTTACATGAAATATGAAACCAGCCTTAGCAAAATTCAGTAATATGTAGGCACCTCTAAAGCAACTCCAATTAAAACTTATTAAAACACACTTAATAAATCTGTTGCTTACCTTATTCTGTACCATTTACTTTTAATACTTGTAACAAGGTAGAAAAGTGACCAAAGATGACCAGTCAGGCAAGTTGAATTAGCTAATTAACAAAATATATTGCTTACCGTAGCATCTTGTCCAGCATAATGACTAATGACTTTACTTCCTCCTGGATGGCGTCGAGCCCAGTTTGTAATATTGTAAACTTGTCTGTTGATAACAAGCCAGCGATCATCTCGCTGGTTGTGCTTCTGGATTTCTTCCCAGGAATAGAATTTGTGAGATGGACTGGCCTTTTCTTCATTTTGGGAAGAACTAGAATTCTGTCCTCCTTTACCCATATTTATCTATCTGCAGCAAGAAAAATAACATGGACAGGACAGTCAGATACTTATAAAACAAGAGAAAGGAAAAAATATTGTGGAAAAAAAATTATAAAAAGTTTAGGGAGATTTATTAAAAATAGAACTAATAAAATATATTTCAGGAAAATATATATATATATATAGGAAAAACTATTAAAAAGTTGTAAGTTTAAAAATGTATTTTTTTGACAGTATTTGTTTATTTCTATTATTATATTTTATATTTCAGACAGTCCTCAGTCCTTCATCAGAAACAAATGATTTTAAAATTTAAATTAGAAACATATTTCGCAAGAGTGTCTGTGGAGAGAGATTGTTTACATCACATGACGCAGAAAGCGACAGATTTTTTTTTTTAAATATTCGTAAATATTAAAAATTTTAAAATTTTAAGAATATTTGTAAAATATTTTTTAAATATTTGTAAGTGTAAACCTATCTTTAATAATACTTATAAATTAAAAATACATTTTTAAACTTACAACTTTTTAATAGTTTTTCCTATACATATTAAGACAGTATACATGGATCATCACTATGTTATATATGTGTGTGTGTGTGTGTGTGTGTGCACACATACTCAAATTTAAAAAGCTCAAAAGTCATTGGCTGGCTCTGGTCTTGAAAAAATAATAAAATGAAATAAAAGCTTACTGTAAGTGAAAATCTAGCCAAGGTAAATATAACTAAGCTGCTTCTATGTGCCTTGTCCTTTCAGGACATAGGCGATCATGGCTTTCCATGTCTCCCTATCCCTGGTGGCTCTTAGCACACTTTCTCCTGTTACACCACGCAACCCCTGTTCTGTCATCCACCTGCTCAGCCCCTTCAAATATGTTATCCACTGATTTCTCATTACTTTTTCCCCTCCATCTGGCCTGTTAGTATCATGTTCTCCAAGCCCTTCTTCCTCATTGCAAGTACCAGGAACTTTAGCTGTTTTTTCCTGATGCTCAGTATTAATTTCCTTTTCGTTTCCATCCTTTCCAAAACCTCATCATTGCTCACATGCTCGATCCATGATATCTGCAGCATCTTTCTGTAGAACCACATTTCAATTGCTTCAAGTTTTTCCTTCATCTTTGATGATATTGTCCAGCATTCACTGCCATATTGAAGAACTGACATCATATAGCAATCCAGTACTCTTTTCTTTGTTTCTAGTAAAATTTTGCTGTCTCTTAATACTCTACTCAACTTCTGGAATACACCCTTTGCTATGTCAATTTGCCTTCGAATCTCTGTGTCACACTTTTCGTCTTCTGTTAGAACACTTACCAGGTATTTCAATTTTTTGTACTTGCTTGAGTCTAGTATCCCCCACCTGTATTTGGCATTTTGGGCTGCTCTTTTTGCAGATGACCATGCATTCATTTTTCTAGCAGTTTATTTGTAGTCCTTTTTTATCACTCTCTTCATCTACTTTCTGTAGGAGGTCTTGTAGTTTCCTTTCCGTGTCTGCTATTGGCACTGTATCCTCTGCGTACTTTATGTTGTTCAAATTGTGGCCTCCGATGACAAATCCTGACATAACATCTAGGGTCCTCAGAATAGTCTTGCTGTACAAGTTGCATAGATCCGATGAAAAGACACATCCTTGTCTTATGCCCTTTTCTATCTTTCTATATCTGCTGAATGTGTTACCTGTCAGTATGCAGGCAGTTTGCTGCCAATAGAGATTCTTGAATACTCTTATGTCTTTCCCAAATATGTCAAGGCTGCTGAGCATCTCCATCAATCTTTGCATAATCGATAAAACATAGGTACATTCCTTCTTCATTTGTATTGCCCTTACGGAGAGCATCCTAATCATAAATATGGCATTCCTTGTTCCAGTGTCTTTGACGAACTCACACTCTTCTTATCCTATCTCTGGCCTGATTCTGCTTCTCGCTCTATTCATCAGGATTCAGACAATCAGTTTTGTAATGTGGCTCACTAAAGTGATTGTTCAGTGGCATTCACACTCATTTGCAGACATGTTTTATCACACTATCTGCATCAGTCTGACAATATCTGCCAAGTAGTTAAGGCACAAATATCATAAAAGATGGAAAATAAATTTCAGACTTATGTTTGGTTTGGTTGAGTTTTATGTCATATCACCCTTGGAAGGTTATCTAAACACTGACAACACTTTACTGGTTAGAAAGCAAGACCAATGAACATCTTTGTTATCAGACATCTCCGCAAAGAGGCTCTCACACAACCACTTTGTAAAAATAAACTCTGCTGAAGTATAAAAGCTGGAGAAAATTAAACTTTTTGCGGGGAGAGGGAATGATTTCAAAATTCACTATATGGTCAACTGACACCAGATTTTCAAAACTAAAACTATAAGTGACAATATATTCAAAACTCAAAATTATTCCAAAAACACAAACACCCACATGAACTTTGAATTATATCTAATTTCTTTCTTGATCAGGCCAGAAGCCATTTGAAAAATGAGACCTTTAACAAGAACAAACACAAAGTGTAGTCAACATTTTAGAATGTAAACTTTATTTGAATACCATGAATGTGCATTTGTGGTGCAGTGGATATCGGCTTAGAATGAGAAATTGGAAAGCCAAGTTTGAATTCCATTTGAATTCATTGCATTCAATGATGCACAAATACCCTTGGGAAAGATATTAATTTGTTTCTTCTCACTCCAGCTATGGGTCAAATAACAGAGAGATTGTGTTCCATATCCTTGGTTAGCAAACAGTCGTAATGACAACTTACTGCAGGAAAATCTTCTGCCCAGTCGTCATGTCTCTCTCGAGGCATCATTGCCTATGGCACTTAAATTACTGACCATGGAAGAAATGTAACATCTAAAATTTCAAGTTATGTAACAAATAAAGCAATAAAAATTTTAAAAAAAGACGTTTTTGGTTCAAATATTAAAAGTAACTAAATGGAATTCATTATTTTTTACTTCATGAGGCTGGTTTTGAAGAAATAAAAATTTAAATATTCACTTTTCAAGTCCCCATGTTCATGGAAAGATTTATTGACAGTATTTCTGTTCTAGGATATATTTAGGAAAATAAATCTAGTAAATTATCTTATTGCAAATGTTGTATCAAGTGATACAATGAAGTGCTAGAATCTGAATCAATTTTTTTAGCAGCATACTTCATAAAGTAGGATGGGCATTGTGGTGCAGTGGATATCGGCTCAGAACAAGAACTCGGGTAACAAAGTTCAAATTCCAGTTGAATTCCTTTCATTCACTTACATGTAAATACCCTTGGCAAAGGTATTAATCCATCTCTTCCCTACAGTTACGGGTTAAATAACAGAACAGATTGGGTTCTAGAGACTTGGCTGGCAACCACTCTACCACAGAAAGTAATGGCAACCTACTGTGGGATAATCTTCAGTCATATCTCGAAAGAGATATGATTGATTCATATATGGCACTTAACTAACTTCATAAAATATGCTCTATAAATAATCAAGTAAAATGACCTTGAACAATCAATGACCAGTTTGTATGAAGAAGAAGCTGAACCAGTCTCATGAATTTTGATTTTAGAGACTGCAGCAGAAATACTTCCCACATAACAGTAGTGGCAATAGTGTCTTCATTTAACTAAAGTCTTATCATAATGTGAGAGGTATTTTTTGTTATACACTGTACTAATGTTGACTTGTGCTTGCTGATTTGCAGAAGTAAATTGTGAGTAGATTAACTTCTTGCACAAAGTTTTAACAACAACTAAAAAATTTTTTTTTTTTTTACTATTTTAATATAAATTTTCAATACTCAGTTTTTAGCTAAATCATGCACCTGGATATTGCAAAAAGAATGCAAGAAATATAGTTATGGAATCAGCAGCTAAAACATACAAGTTTTAATAACACATTGCGTAGTGTTTGACAATGAATGTGAAAAAATTATAATTCACAGTTTACATATACATTCTACAGCAAAATGCTTGTTAGAATAAGATAAAAAGGACAAATCAAAATAATTTGAACAACTCAAAATAGAAATTAGATATATGCGACATTCTTGTTTTTGACATGAGAGAAAGAGGAGAAAACAGCAAGAAATATAACAAAAAGTTATCATAGGACCAAAAACCATTTAAGACTTATTGGACATTTTTTTTTAAGTGTTTCCAGTAATATCTTAAGAGCTGTTAGCAAAAATGTTTATGTGTATATGAGAAAATTTAAAGTATTGTACATTCATAAGCATTCACCCATAACATCCAAAAATAACGGCAATATTAAATTAATTTTGCATTGGTTATGTTTTCTGCATGAATAATCTAGGATCTATGCAATTAACATTTTTTTTTTTTGCAAACATTAAAAAAAGGGTGAAAATAACTGAATAAAACTATCATGAAATAAGAAATTATCTATTAGCAATCTGATTTCTCATTACAGAGGAGACGAGTGTATATTCATATACTGTATATTTCTGAATAGTGTTTTGACTGCTGTAACTAGGTGTGATGAAATTCATACAGAAACTATAAGTATTCTCATAATTATATGAAGTTAATTTTCTTCCCACAGAAAATACATTGTTTACACATTGGAATGCAGATAAAAACTTTTTAGACTAGATTATATACATACTATCAGATTTTACTAGAAAACTTAATTTTTCAAAATATGAGTAACAAAAAAATAAAATAATTATTGGAAATTTTTTAAGATTACAATTAAGTCTGCTGGTTTTCACAATAGTTTATACCCAAAACTTGTTTGTTTTAACTTTTAATACAACTTTGGGCAAAATAGCGTACCAGCCACAACAACTACTATACAAAGAGATACTGAAAAATTCTAAAGTTAGGCTGAGAAATTTTCAGAACATCCCTCATACATGAGCTTCAAAATCAAGTTTTAAGAGAACTGGATTATAAATCTACAAATAAATATAGACATTAATACTATACAAGCTTACTATACTTAATATACATGTGTTTTATGTCAGTGTGTGTGTGTATACTCACATATAATACAGAAAAGGATACACAAGTGTGTGTGTCCACACAAGATAATTCTTGAAAAATACTTAATGATGAACTTCATAATAATGTATATGAATTTAATTCTTTTATTTAAAAGATATTTCATAAATTTTTCAACTACTGCTTCACACTTCAATATTCCCATCTGCCTATATACATTTTAAAATGTTTTATTGTACAAACATTTACCACATTCATAACATGTACATTTTTTTATAAAATTACTCAATGCACCAATCTACAGTTTTTTCTACTGTAAAACATTATTCACTTAACCAATCCTAATAATTTTATTTTTATGCTTTTTAAAATTTACTTGATTAAAACTTTATGAACTTGTGAAATTTTATAGACTTTTAAATGTGACTGAAATCACACATAAAAATGTTATAGATGTGTATTTCAGCAAATTAACAAACCAGTATTTTTTTTTATTAAACAAAATCATTTCTAACCTTGCTCATCAACCTCTGATATTCATTTCATTAAATATTACAAAATTAATACCAAGGGCTGAGTCAACTAGCTTACTTCATAAACATTGAAAAAGGCTGCTACTAGTGATAATATCTGATAAACAAACTAGAAAATACCTAATCACAACATTGTGTAGTAACTTTAAAATGTTTTGTATAGTTTACAACATCTTCTAGTACATGCTTATAATCAGTCAAAAACATTGTTCACTACAGAAACAGATTTCACTACAAAAGTTCATCAATGTAGTAAACAGATCATACAAAGAAAGTAACTGAAATTTATACAAATTAACTCACATAAAATAGCAGTATTAGAAAACCTTTAATCACAAATAAAATGTATAAAAATTAAGTAAATATTTATCATTAGAGCTTTTTATCTCTTAAGGTAAATGTAGTTAAAATATAAAAAATATAGCAAGTTTGGAGCTGAAAGTTTTATGACATTAGGGTCTATGTTCTGTTAAATCCTCATTTGAAGCCAAGCCATGATATTTCAAAATATTGCTATAACTTTTATATTTCAGGAGCAATAACTCCTGAGAATAGTTATTAATGTTTTTCAAACTTATGATTAACAATAAGTTTTTTTATAATGATCAGCAACAATGCAGTAGATAAGAAAAGAAAACAGGTTTATAGCGCAGCAAAATTAAATAAACACAATCTAGTACACTAAAAGCAAGTGAATGCCTGATAACTGAGGCATTAACAGTTTCTCATAAGCAAAGAAAACAAAAACAAGGATAAAAATTTGAAAAATGCAATTGTTAAACCTAGAAAAATACAGTACAAGTGATTAATATCTAGTAGTAGTAGTAGTAGTAGTTGTTGTATAAATATATCATGAATAAACAAATTTAAGTTTACAGTATTGCATGGTTATTTTGCCAAACTTGCAAAATAATAATTTAGATTACATTCATGTAAATCATGTATAACAGGCATAATTTTAATTTATTAAATACATGGTATATAAATAGAAAACTGTTTTCTTTTTTTATAACCAATACAATATTCTAGTTAAAATTAGAACTTACAGTGAAGTAGGTGTGACAAACTGATGTGTAGTTGAAGATTTTTCAAACTGCAGTAGCAAAGCAGGGCAAGATCACATAGTGACTCCACAATGACTGTGGTTGATAAGACTGACAAAGATTATTGATTATTTTAGCACTGAATGCAACAGCAGTTGCCAAGAGGATTTAAAAAGTAGATATAAGTATATAGTATTTAAATCTTCTCAGCCATTGGTAGAGCCTTTCTGATAAATGAGTATACAATTTTATAATAGAAAACTAGACCATAACTTGGAATTATCCTTCTCAAGAATTATCCTCTCAAGAGTAAAAATTAAGAAACGTCATTATTTATAGAGCATTGATTTTTTTAAAACAAATCTCAGCTACTAAAAAATTAGTTTGGCAAAAATATTACATACAAAACACAGCATACTATTGTCATACACAAAAGAGTACCAAAATTCTATTTTTGTAAGTTTCCCTCTCAAAAATCTGATAAACATTAAACTAAAAAATACCTGATCACAACATTGTATAGTAACTTAAAAATGTTTTATATATTTACAACATCCTCTAGTACATGCTTATGATCAGTCTTATGTTCAGATTTTTTTTTAAATCTGAGTTATTAGTTGATATATTTGAAAACCATCTGTATATACAAAAATGGAATTTTTATTGATTGCTAACAAAAATCAAGTAACTTGAATCTGTTCAAGTAAATGTCATCTTTTATATATATATATATATATGCAGATAAGCATTTTTACATTATTTTACTTTTAAAATCTGTATTTTCATAGTTATTTGTTCTTCCTGAGAAAAAAAAAAACCAGTTACTTCAGATTAGAAAAGGCCTCAAGTTTGACTGGCTTAACAGATTTTAAAGCCTTGTTCTGAAGTAAGAAGTCAGTTGAACATCTTGAAGTGGAAATTGATTTTCAGTGTGCAAATCAATTGAACGTTAATGTAAATAATTTAAATTGTAGTCATAAGCTATATAAAACAACTATCTCTATGAGAAGAAAACACTAATATATTTGAAATCAAACTACAAATATTAATACTTACAAGTAATTTACAACTCCATTTCCAAAAGTAAATACTTATTAAAGCCTTAAAGTGAGGCATGACTAATTACAGCCTGAAGCCAAATTTCATATGGACCCAATTCTCCGTCATAGAATGTATCACTTACAGCCTGCCAGTATTGACAATCAGAGTATGTAAAGTACACACCTAAGAAATGCAATTACATATGTTACCAAAAGATGCCAGTAGCACTATGTGGCTACCCTCTGGTGGTGTGACTATCCTTGGTCTTTTCCAACCAATTTCTAAAATTACTGCCTTTGGGCCAGGCCTGACCTACAAACTGCAGTCCAGATCTCAGCATCACCCTTCACATTAGTGCAGGCAAGTTTATGTTTTGGTCATCTGAGATGAATAAATCAAAAAATCTTAGTGAATTCAATTTGTTTTGTGTTGGTAAAAATTAGTTATAAATATATTTGGACACTTAGACTTGTGTCGCTTAGTTTTCTACTTAATAAAATGAATGTTTTTAACCTAAAAGTTGACAGACAAAATTAATTACCAATAATATGTAATGCTTAAGCTTAATGGGAGATATAGCTTCCAGGAAGTTCTTTTTTCTCAGACATATTTTACTTCATCTGATATAGGCTTCAGATATGACAGGCTGAACAATTTTGGTAAGACCTGTTTAAATTTGTCATCTCATCCATGTGAAGAAATGAAAATATGCTATTTGCAATTAAATTTTCATAAGATAGTTAATTTACATTTAATTTTAATGATTCAAAGAATGTCAAAAAAAATTCTTGGCCCTCATGCATATTCATGTCACTAAATCTGGTCCTCTTTGAAAAATGTTTGGACCACCCTGCTTTAAGTAAACATCTTTTTCTGTTCAGATAAATCATTACTTTACTAACAACAATTGTTTGACATCTGAAAATGTAGTTTTTCATATATATATATATATATATATATATATATATATTCTAAATTATATTTTAAAACATGTACAATTTTTTTTTATATATATCCACTACAAATTGTACATTTGTTTCAACATTGAAACTACAATGTCTCATCAGGTGGTGTGGACAGGAATGGAAAGCCTCTTTTCTTATATTTGGTGAGTTGTGTGTGGGATGTTGGTGGAGGCCAGTGATAAGGGAACAAGTCTTGTGAATTGTCCATGTGCAATCTTGAAGAAAGTGGTGTGCGTAGTTAACACAGCTGATTTATGAGTGTCTTGGAATCCTGTAGACAGATTTAACATTAGCAGATAGGATTGTAAATTTTATGATCTTATGACTAGACTTTACCCTTTGGGTTTCTGAGAGGAATAGAGTAGGGAGGTGTAGGGATTGGGGGATGGGATTGGACTTACCACTTATTTGCACAACTATAGAATATTTTTGTATTTAAGCACAGTTTTTACAATTATCTAATTTTTGTATATTTAACCTTAATTTTGGATTTAGGAAATCGATTTTTCCTATTAAATTTGAAATTAGATCCCAGTTTGTGGTGTGTAATAGGTAAGATTTAATGTAAAACATAAAATTTAATGTTAGTATTTAAGGTAATAGGTGAGTAGGTAATGTGTGCGTAATAAGTAGAATTTAATGTAGGAGCTAAGATTTAATGTTGTATTTAAGGTAATAGGTATGTTTGCATTTAAGGTAATAGGTAAAATTTAATGTGTGTATATATATATAAAAAAAAAATTGTACATGTTCTAAAATATAATTTAGAATAAATATTCACAGCTCTATATATTATATATCGAGCACTGTTTTAAATTAATGCTTTGGACATTGTAAAAAAAAGTTTTTTCTTCGTTCCCTATTCACTCGGATATATATATATATTTTTTTTTTTTTTTTTATAAGCGTTTCACACCGAGCAAGGCATGTCACTGCCACTACTGTGCAGGGGGCTACGTAGAGTGGAGAAAGGCTGATTAAATATAGGAAATAACAGAGGGTGGGTGATAGGCAGGTAAGGATACCGAGAATGAGGGTTGGGTAAATGAGAGTGTTGTGAGAATAGTTGGGAGTTAGTGTGATAGGAGGTGTCTATTGACCCTACATTTAAACACCTGGAGATTGTAACTGTCGAGAAAGCAGACTTGTGGAAGGGAGTTCCACAGGCGGGAAGCGCGAGAAAAGAAGCTGTTGGAGTAGAATTTACGGTTACATCTTATTTGTTTAACTGTAAAAGGGTGGGACCTAGTTGCTAATCTAGTATCTCGTGTAAATTCGTGCTTAGGCGGCACCAGTGATCTAAGCTCATCGGAGCAGAAGCCATGAAAGTACTTGTAGAAGAGGCACAGGGAAGCTACATCACGCCGGTGTGAGAGCGGCTGCAGCCGGTCTGCCAAGTCAGTATCAACCACGTTACAGATCCTCCTTTGTATTTTGTCAAGAAGCCCAAGGAGAGCAGCAGGGGCACCCGACCAGATATGGCAGCAATATTCAATACACGGGCGGATGGTAGATTTGTATATGTGCAGAATAGTTTCAGGTGGGAAAAATTTCCGGGCCCTGCACAGGGAGCCCACTTTCATAGCAGCAGATTTGGCAATGGATTCAATATAGTCATTCCATTTGAGGTCCGCCGAGAGTGTAAGGCCAAGGAGGCGTAGTATTTTACTCTCTGGGAGGCTAGCCTGTCCCATGCTAATGGGAGGTAGATGCGATTGTCTATGGTGGTTAGTTGATAACAGCTTTGTTTTGGAGGCATTGAAATTTACCAACCACTTCCTACCCCAGGTCACCATGGATTGGAGGTCCCTTTCAAGTGCGGCAGCGAGGTTCACTTTGTCGTCCAGACCTGGTTTCTGATCGATGCGGGAGTAGATTGTTGTGTCGTCGGCATACATGCCAACTTGGGATCTAATGGTGTCGGGGAGATCATTAATGTAGATCAGAAAGAGCGTGGGACCTAGGATAGAACCTTGAGGGACGCCCGCGTTCGTATGGTAGTTTTGGGAGGCATGCCCATTTAATACCACCTTTAATGTGCGGTTAGAGAGGAAGGACTGGATGAGGTCAAACAGATGTCCAGTTATCCCATAGCTCCGCAGTTTGCACAAGAGGCCAGCATGCCAGACCCTGTCGAATGCTTTGGAGATATCCAAGGCAACGGTTCGGGCTTCACCATTCTTGTCGAGTGCCTGGTATATGTACTCGGTAATGATCATTAGCATATCAGCAGTAGACCTGGTGAAGCGAAACCCATACTGTTTGTCAGAGAGAAGCCCGTTGGTCATAAGGTGCTGAATCACCTCGGCGTTGATAATGGCTTCGAAAACTTTGCCAAAGATTGGAAGGAGACTAATAGGACGGTAATTGGCGGGGTCTGAGGGTTCGCCAGAATTCTTAAATATAGGTACTACGCAGGAGGACTTCCAACAGGCAGGAAAGCAGGAAGCAGATAGGCAGAGGTAAATGAAAGGTGGAATACTATGAGAGAATTGCTACAGGAACATTACTAAAGCCAATTGTATGGCTTAGATATGTAGATGATACATTTATGCCCATTAGAAAAGTGTTCAAGCAATGCTATGCCATATGAACACAAAATCTTCCATCACAATGGAAAAGAAAGCAGATCAAATGGTTTTCCTGTGTGTACTAATATCTTGCACAGATTAGGAGTTACACCCTTATGCAAATTAATTGAAACAACTGCTTTAGTTTCCTTTTTTTCATCATACAATCAGCTTTAGACCCACTGGAGAGACAAGGTGTAATCATTTTCTATTTTTCCTCAAATTAGGTCATTTGCAGTGGTGTCCAGTAATATGAATCTGTTTTTAGGGTGTATGATAAAATTTATTTGGCCTTGAAAAAATATTGTGTCATCCAAGATTGCATCAGATTTTCATCCTGCCTAGATGCTATTGTCTCAACTGTAAATTAGTTGTCCTACAGCCTTTGTCTGCAATGAATGTTACTCCAAGAAAGCATACAAAAATTGTACCACTGCACGAACACACAGGCAAACCTTACAGAGAGATCATGGATATTGTTGATGTCAACTTTTCAACTGTCAGTTGTGTCATCAAGGTGAAGAAACAAACTGGATCCATCAGTCCAAAACAAAGAAAAATGCAGTCAGAAAAGGTTGCATATGTGATCAGGGAAAGTGTGAAAGATCCTAGGAAGACACTATTCATTTCAATTAATTTGCACAAACAAGTATATTTGTATACATTAGCTTGCTTTCACGAGTAAGTACTTGAATTCCACTTCCTATTTATCGAAATAATGTCAAGAAAGGGATTGTCCACAGTCTATCATATCATGCCAAACTTATAAGTGGCAACTCAGACACAAACCAACAGAACATGATCAACATTAAAAACACCCCCTTCAAGTTAACAACTATCCTACCTGAACAGAGACAGAAGAATCAAGAATATTTTTCAAGACTGAAAAATAGAGTATGACATTTTTAAATACTTAAAACAACTATATTAAAATTGGATGATAATGCTTAATGTTTTAATTGTTGACTTAGTTTTGTTCAGTCATCTAATACACCTTGCTGAAGTGATGCTCTATGCCTAGTAAAATAATTCTCTCTTGGTTTGACACCACCAAGACACTTTAATTTGTCTATTAAGCTTTTAATTCTACTTATTTCAACTAGGACAGTTTTGGTAACTGCATCAGAGATAGATTTACAGTCAGTGAAACAAACTATAGATAATATTCAAAGATCAACTTTACCTGAAGTGAGTTCTGCATACAGTACAAAAATGTACAATATCAACTGCTTCAGACATAGCAATTGTTTCTGAAGCTAGAGTACTGCAAACAACAGTTGGAATTTTACAAAATTGGAGATAACTTTTGATTCTCCAACAAGAGGGATAATGAAACCACTCTAACAACCACCAGCCAAAAGATTCCTCAAATCATAATGACTTTAAATATCATCAATTTAATCTGTACCCAGACATGCAATAATTCAGTGACAACTTGAATGATTTTGCTCTAGCAGTGACTTTAACAATTTAAAAGTAAATCCTTTTAAGTCCATTACTTAAAATTATTTGCCAAATAAATCTGGAATATTCTGACATACTAACCATAGAAAATATTCCACTCTAGATCTAAGGGAGTTTTTTGGGGTTAATTCTGAGATTGTTTTTACATATCTCTAATGCAATCCACATGAATCATTGATATATTGTCAGTAAAATTATTTTTATATATTTGAATCAATACAGGTGAGGTCAAAAAGCCTGGTTTTCTTTTCCAACTTTAAAAAACACTTTTTTTCACTTCATGATTAAATGAATTCATCAACACAACAGGCTAAATCACCTACCAGAGAACCAATTGTTTCAAGTCTGTAGAACACACATCCATTTGGGATGTAGTACTATCATTTTCAATCATAACTGATTGAACTTTATTGTAACAGTAAATGGCAGCATCACTTAATCCATAAACACATTTGTTGAATCACTGTATCTAATTACAATTTGCTTCTTTTGGTATTTAAACTTATGAAGCAATAGATTTTTCCTACAGAGTGTCCATGGAATGTAATTTTCATTAAGCTGAAAGTATCATTATCAGCCACAAAGACTCTTGAGCCTCAGTAAATATTTGTTAATATTATCACTGATTTCTTCAAATCCACTTACTACTAAATTGGCTTTTAGCACAATTCCATTTGGTGTAGATTTCAAGTTACACACCCAGTAATACATTTATATCCAGTAGTTTCTACTTTGGTGAAAACATTGTCTTGGTCTTCCCTGGAAATGAATTCAAACCAACAACTTAAAATTATTATATGAACCTTGTTAAACCAGTGGTGTTTCTGAAATTGGAGATTAAATAAACCAGAACAGTAGTCATAAGGAAAAATATTTATCATAAACTAGTGCAAATATTTTATCAATTGAATAAAATAAATCTCAACTTAAATTTACAAAAAGCAAACAATGAGCTAAAATAAATAATTTACTAGAATATGTTTACAAATTTATTTAATGAGAGAAGTTCACTACAAAATCACTGACAACTTTATAGCATTACCTTAACTGAAAATCTCAGCTTCATATTATATTCTCAATGTTAAAAGAGCCCAGTGCTCACAGGAATATATAAGTTTTAATAGATGAAAAGACAAACTGACAAACTTTGAATGAAAATGCCACTTTCAGGAAAAATTTTACATCATCACACTATCTACCTCCCATTAGCATTAGCATGGGACAGGCTAGCCTCCCAGAGAGTAAAATACTACGCCTCCTTGGCCTTACACTTTCAGCGGACCTCAAATGGAATGACTATATTGAATCCATTGCCAAATCTGCTACTATGAAAGTCGGCTCTCTGTGCAGGGCCCGAAAATTTTTCCCACCTGAATCTATAATCTGCACATATACAAATCTACCATCCGCCCGTGTATTGAATATTGCTGCCATATCTGGTCAGGTGCCCCTGCTGCTCTCCTTGGGCTTCTTGACAAAATACAAAGGAGGATCTGTAACGTGGTTGATACTGACTTGGCAGACCGGCTGCAACCACTCTCTCACTGGCGTGATGTGGCTTCCCTGTGCCTCTTCTACAAGTACTTTCATGGCTTCTGCTCCAATGAGCTTAGATCACTGGTGCCGCCTAAGCACGAATTTACACGAGATACTAGATTAACAGCTAGGTCCCACCCTTTTACAGTTAAACAAATAAGATGTAACTGTAAATTCAACTCCAACAGCTTCTTTTCTTGTGCTTCCCGCCTGTGGAACTCCCTTCCACAAGTCTGCTTTCCCGACAGCTACAATCTCCAGGTGTTTAAATGTTAGGTCAATAGACACCTCAAACTAACACACTAACTCCCAATTATTCTCAGAACACTCTCATTTACCCAACCCTCAATCTCGGTATCCTTACCTGCCTATCACCCACCCTCTGACATTTCCTATATTTAATCATCCTTTCTCCACTCTATGTAGTCCCTGCGCAGTAGTGGCAGTGACATGCCTTGCTCGAGGTGAAACGCTTATTAAAAAAAAAAAAAAAAAAAAAAACTACTGCTGGATTTGTATAGATTCTATATTGACCACTTACTTTCAATTTGTTTGTTCATAAATAAATGGGCACTGAAATGTTGTCAACCTGACAAAAGGATTCCCAAAACATTTTTAGGCTTAGGTCGATTTTGGAAAGTAAGTCAGGCTGAGAACTTTTCAGCGCCTCCCTATATCTTGGCGGGGGTGGGAGTGCACATGTGTGTATCCTGTGTAGATCTTTATAGAATGTAGTGAAGAGTGTGGCATCTACTTAACAATGACCCAGCGGAAACATGTCCATACAAAGACCATAACTGTTTATTTTAATCTGCTCTTATACTACAGGGTGCTCCACAAGATATTTTAGATTTACTATATGATGAAAAAAAAATTAACTTTTTTTTTTTAACATCTTAGTATTTTTAAACAGAACAAAAACTAAATTTCTACTATTTACATTATTCAGACTAAATAGTGTAAATACTATCTCATCTCAGAACTATAGACGAATACTAAAATTTGCTTTTGTTTCGAATAACTAACAAAAATTCTAGCATTTAAATAAAATGTACCAAATTTCCTGTTTTTTATAGGGTTACCAAATTCAAACAGAAGTAAAAGATGCACTAGCTATATTATCCAATAACTTTCAGCATGTTTAAAACAAAAAGGGTTGGAGGCTCATGAAAAGGAAAGCAGTTTCAAAATCTTGCACAAGAATAATAGTGTGAGAAGTTAACTCAGCTTATTATTAGAGCCATTTTGTTAAAATTGTGGATGGTAATTCAGATCATTGTTAATCTGAGAGTTAAATAATAAAATTCATGTGAATAAATACTATTTTCATAAATCATAATGTATTCAAATCCTGCTTCCCTTCTGACTAAAAAATTATCAACTTGTCAGTATTTAATATCAGTTACATTTACAAAACAATTTATAACTACTCCAAGTTGTAGGCTTCAATTCAGAGTTGTCTCTTTGAAAAACATGAATTTATAAAACCTTAAACTACATTTTTCATTACTTTTAAATAAAGAAACAAATTTTAAAAAACATAATTTAAATCAAGTCAATCTAAGACCTTTATTATTCTGCATATCAACATAGTATTATGAAATCAGGTTAACTGATTGTACAGATAAGTGAAAAAACTTGCTGAACCACAAAACTTGGCAGTTAAGTCTTGAGCTGAAAAGATTAATATCCCATTTTTAGAACTGCTTTAGTAAAAGAAATCAGATGAGAACTCTTTGGCCTCTTTTACTAAACCAATAAACTGAAGTAAAATATTGTATTAAAATTTAATTATTAGACACTTTTATATCACTAGATTCTTTTAAAATTGAATCTGGTTAAATTTTAAGATATTTTATATTAATTTTAAATGGGTATGAAAATAATGGTATATTTTTGTGATGTTTTCAGATTAAATACTTCCACCAACAGAAATATAAGAAAAAAATAATGGTGAGAGATACTGAGGTTTAAGGAATTATATCTAAATAAATCCATTTTCTTAAAACAAACAATACAAAAATTAAGATAAAATATTGGGTTTTCACAAAGAAACCTTATTTTGTTGAACTCTTTAAAACTATAGGTCAAAGAGATTAAGTACTTTAAAAATTATATATGTGTATGTGTGTGTGTGTGTGTGTGTGAAATAATGCAACAATGAATATTTTCCAACACAGAATTTTTAAGCAAGAGCCTTGCATGAGAGAAAATATAAAATACAAATCAAACATTTCGCAAAATTATTTGACAGCAATGCACAGATTATTTTAAATGAAAATATTTCAATATATTTCAATAAAAATATAAATGTAGCAGTCAAATTATTATGAAATTCATAGTTAAAAATAAAATTATCATTTTTATCATAAAACTCTTTAAATTTGTTAACAAAATGAGTAACTAAAAAAGCATATGTAGTAAATGTAGAAAAACAAATCAAGTGCTTAATCTTACATAATAAAAGCAGCTTCTTGATGGTGACATACTTAAATAGGGTGAGTCTGCTGATCATTTAAATATTCCTCACATGGTTCTAGTGACAGGTTCATTATTTAGCATGACTAATCAGAAAGTGTTTTTTCTTTTAAAATCTAAAATAGGTCATGTAATTACATAGCATACATAAAATTTGACAAGAACTATTCTTGCTAGTTGTCATTAATGTAAGAATTTGAAACTTCTTGGTTAAAATGTTAATTATAAGAATGTGCCAAAAGTATGACTAAAAATAATTATCACAAGTAAATTAAAAATTATATGGGATGTTTTTTACTATTATGAAAACATTTGTACTCCAACATTTTCAATTTCATAGAGTCCACATAAAATGTATAAATTTCAATCCACTACATATTATAAATGAAAGTCTCAATGCCACTGCAATTACTGGATGACATATCTGTTAGACATTACTTCTTTGGATAGTCATTACAAAAATATAAGTTGCAAGATGGCATACTTAAGGCAAAAAAGTTATCTCATATCAAGGTCAATATGTAAGCATTACTAAGATAAATATGTACAGGAGGTGATGGATAAATTGTCATATAAATTTCACAAAAATGAAATAACACTGACCTCACATTTTAACATATATTTACCAAAATTACACAAAAATATCTTGAAATACTAAAAAGTAAATTTATTCAATAAAATTGCATTTGGTTTCAACCATAGCCTCCAGACAATTTGGGTATTACCTGCATTTCTTCTAGATGGTCTCCTTAAATGTTAATGAATGCTGCCATAATCCTTGCCTTCAGTTCAGCTTTGGTGTTAAAAGGAGTTTTGTTGGTCTCTCACAGAAATTGTCTGATAGCTATGACTGGGTTCTCCTGCTTGTGTGGCATTGTGCAGAATTCTGTTACCAGACATAGGGTCTTCCAGCAGCCACCCTTTTGACCTATAGCAGCACTATATCCTCAAGGCATTTGATGTAGGCCTCCATATTGAACCTGAGGCACTGTGGGAAGATGAATGGAGGTATAACATTGCTATCACTAGTGATACACCCCAAACACAATGATGTTGACTGAATATTTCATTTTCATCCCTCTCAGTACATTTTTGGAAACACAGCAAACAGTTGTTCTGTGAGTTCACTATCTTATCTGGGCAGAAATTCTTCTCATCTGAATAAAACCAAAGCATGTTTGGTTAGAGGGGATACTTGAGTTTGTTCAAAAGTTTCATAGCACAGTTTTTCCTCTTGTACTTCATGACTTGATATAAAAATAGGTCTTTTCTCATCTTGTATAAGAAATACATGAATGTCATCATGTACTACCAGTCTGGTAAAAAACTCAGACACTCCTGTGTCCCTGGCTATGAACCTGATTGACTTGAAGGGACCATTGTCAATCATGGTCTGGATCTCTCCAACAAATCTGAGAGTTCTTTTCAGAGCAAGTTTTCTGAGCTGCCATACGTTTGTAAATCACCATTTGACACATCCAACCCTTCCTGAATTCTCTGTACTACATTCAGTCTGACACCCAAACACTGAAATGTTTGTATTGGAATTTCTTTTAACTTTTTTGCCTTGTTAAAAATAGTAGCTGAGTGGCAATTTAGTAAAATGGTATCAGACATGAAAGGCCATCCAAAGCAGAGAGTTTCATTGAATTCCTCCATATGAAAAAAATTACAATTATTGAAATTCTATTGAAGTTAAATGTTTACAGAGCACAACAGTTAGGCAGAGCTGAATATCTCACAAAACATATGTTGATAGTTGGTAAAAATGTATAGCTGATGGTGGTGGCTACAAAAAAAAAATAAAAAATTTCTACCTGAAAATTCACTCTATCAAATGATGTTATTGTACTCCTTTTTATCCGTTCCATGGAAACTTTCAGAGTGTTTACTGTACAATCTTTGCATTTTGCAAATAAATAATTTCTTTTAAATACTAATAATAAAAAGAAAATAATCTAAAACAATGAAGTAAAAAAGACAAAAAAAAAGAAAATCTAAATCTAAAATTGATTTTTAAAAAGTGTGTATACACTGAGATAGAGGAAGTGCTTATAAAAAATTAAAAATAAACTAATGGTGAAAGTAAAAATCTTATAATGACTAAAATTTTAAAGTTGTATCTAGAAAGTTTTTATTACTTTATATTTTACATTGAATTGAATTATTCAATTTTAAATTAATCATTATGAAATGTATACTCACAATAAATAAATGGTGTTAATTATTGGATTTTATTTTTAAAAAAATGTCTAACATTTGGATATCTTTTACTACGCTGGTTCTAATTGCAAATTTACTAACTACAAATTTATGACCTGCATCTGCATCGTCACATAGTAATGTCAGCACAAGATAATATCATCTTTGATGGTAGGTGTCTTTATGTTAATGTCCCTGTAACCAATTTTAAAGATAGCTAATATGAGCCAAAAACTTAGAACCAGCATAATAAAAAAATATCAAAATGTTGGATAATTTTTGTCTTTATTTTCACCTGAAATTAAAGCCAAAATACAATGTTTAGAATGGCTCATGATTAAACATTATAGACATTCATTGTCTGTTATATTTAACAATATATTTTTAAAAATCTACCAATTGTCCATGTATTCAATACTGTTGCCATATCTGAGAAGTTTTTTTTCTGATGCCCCAACCACATCAATTCACATGTGCTACTAGATTTTTACTGTTGAAATAGTTAAATGCCTTCTAATCTAACAGTTTCTTTTCTCACACTGCCCACCTGTGGAACTCCCTACCCTTTACTTGCTTCCCTGATAGCTACAACCTCCAAAAGTTTATATGCAATGTCAACTGCTATCTTCTATCTCTGAATTCCATCATTTTATCTTTATCACTCCTTTTCTTCCTTGTGTGTCTCTTTGTAACCCCCTGCACACTAGTGGCAGTCTCCCCTTGCTTGGAGTGATTTAAAAAAAAAAAAAAAAGCATTGAAAGTAGAAAAGTCAGAATAAATTTGTCACTTTGTACGTGCACCATAGATTCAGACAACATGCATATAGAGTCAAATTTAGTAAATCTTATAACATAACTTTTCACCCAGTTTAAAACTCAGAAACACCATAAAGTTTAATTTTTGTAATTTGGGAAGATACTGCAGATTGGAGAAAATTTAGTAAATATGAGAAATATTATATATATATATATATATATATATAATGGAAGTATATACAATATGTAACAATATATTGTTCTTCATTTTTGTTATGTTGTGAGTAAGAATAAATAACTCAACAACAGGAATAGGTTAATTGTTGTATTCCGTGAAAATAGTATTTACAAAGGTTATTAGTATCCAATACAAGAATAAAGGTTAATCGTCTCAACCGTCGTAATGGGTACTTCCGGGTCGTCACCAGAAGTCTACGACTGTCTTGTCAATCGGCTGCTTGGCACACTCTCTTACCATTACTTTACATAGTAATGGAATAGTCCATTATAGCCGAATAGGCATTTGAATCAAATAAAGAAAAGACTTTCAGAGATTTTTGGGACAACACCCCCCTCCTAAGACTTTTGCTGTCAGTCATACTTTTTCCTTTTCGGATCCACTGTTAACTGGTGCGTCGCTTTCCTTTTTCTGGTGGATTTTCTACTATTTACTTCTTGCCCCTGAGGCATCTGTAGCTGAAATGTGTCATACAGATCTTCCACATTTTCATCCCACCTTTGAGACGCAACAGTTGTTTCCTCTGAAAGTCTTTTCTTTATTTGATTCACATGCCTTTTGTGGACAAATTTTGGCCTTTGAACCATATAAAGCATGTTTCCTACGCGTTCTTTTATTTTCTCTGGCATCCAAGAAGCAGTATTATTTTTGTAATTCCTGAAATAAACTTTTTCATTTATCAAGAATCTTCTTTTTTGTGTGCTCATGATGGGTGTATCCACTTTCTTCGTCGGGATTAATTTGTCGAAAACCGCTGGAGCCGTTTTTATCCCAAACACCAACTGTTCGTATTTGTATAATCCCTTATGGGTATTTATACACAATAACTTAGAACTTTCATTTTCAACCGGGATTTGAAGATATGCCTCACTGAGGTCAATCTTTGTGAAAAACTTCCCGCCATTTAACCCAGAAAATACTTCCTCTGGTAGAGGATAATGGTAGTCCTCAATGGCGTTATTCAACCCATTAGAAAAATCAGCGCATATCCGGCTATCCCCCGACTTCTTTTTCATATAAACTACTGCCGCATCCCAGTCACTATATTCAATTTTTGCATTTCTTTTCTTGAATACAGGTGTCACGTCTTCTTTTAATTTAATTCTTGCAACCGTTTTAGTACACCTGCCTAATCCTTCTGCAAATACTTCAGGGAAATCTTTCTTTAACTCCGCCTTCAATACTTTTATATCGTCAGTCGTGTCTTCTTTTATATTCTTGCAATAAGCACTTATAGGCAGATCCCACAAATCAAACTCATTAATCCAATCTGTCCCAAACAAATTGTTTGTTCCATTCATGACGAACATTTTTAATTTTTTAGTTTGGTTATTAAAGTTGACATTGAGAATCAGTTCACCCTCGAATTTGATTTTCTTTCCTGTAACTGTTTTCACAACTTTATTCGCCTTCCCCAAGATTGGTTTATTCAGCTTTCGCCACGTTTTTGTGTTTATTATACTTATGTCAGATCCACTATCGAGCTGCATTTTTACTGTCTGTTTGGGTATTTTTACCTCTAAAAATTTCCTAATACCGTGATTTTGCTCATCCGATCTTGCTATTTTTACTTGCGTTTTAGTTCTAAATCTACATTTGGCCTTTTTATGACCTTGCATGTTACAGTTTCTGCAAGTTTTACGTCTAAACGGGCAGTCGCTATACCAGTGCCATTCGCCACAGCCATAACAAGCTTTTGGAGGGGGTCTTTTTTCAAATTTTGTCCCACCCACCATAGGCGAGTGATTCTTTTGTCTCGGAGACAGAGACCGAAAATGTGACTTCCGTTTTACTTTTTTAACACTTGCTACTGCAGATTCCTGAATTTTCTTGGCGTCTTCCTTTATGCTTATGCATTTTTGACAAAAATCTGCCAACTTTTGGAGTGAGATATCCTGCTCGCTTTCCAGCTTTGTTAAAATTCTCCTCCTCATTTCACTGTCTTTCCCCGACACTAGGCCTTGCACAAAAATTAGGCATTTAAAATTATCTGCTGATAGTTCCGAAAGCCTAAAATCATCACAGTTTTTGTTGACAACCGAGGCGAACGTTGTATGTCTTCGTCCTTGTTTTTTTGTAAATTTAAGCACTTCCAACTTTTGTGAAACAAGGACAACCTTGGACTAAATAATTCCTTCAGCAGACCTACTGCTTCATTAAATTCCAGGTCCCTTGTTTTTCTTGGTAGAATAAAGTCTGTGAACTTATTGCGTTCATATGTCCCTAGTTTTCTGAGGAGCAGTCTAATCTTTTTGTCAGAAGACCAGTACTTGCAATCAATTTCATAGAAATCCTGGTACCGATGATAATACCTCTCGAACGTTTTATCCTCGTCCGGATTATATGTAAAACTTTCAATGGTTGACCAGATAGCATTTTGCGAAAAAGTACTATCGTCCAAGTTTTTAATTTTTCGAGAATTTCTATGCTCTTTTTTGCATTTTCTTCTGGCAATTTTTGTTGTTCTTCCTGAAATTTTTGTTGTTTTTTCTCACTATCCAACTGCATCTGTAACATTTTTTCTTGCAATTCCAATTGTTGTTTGCGGAATTTTTCTTCGCTTTCTTTTTGCTTTTCGTCGTTTCTTTCTTGTATTTCTATTTGTAGTTTACGAAATCTTTCTTCGCTTTCTCTTTGTTGTTGCATCTGATATTTTATCAGTTCCAACATGGAAGCTTGAAATTGTTCCATTTTTCCTTTTTTCCCAGAGAACAGAACTCAATTATATATTTCTCTCTTTTCCTAGAGGAGAGGGTCACAAATTTCAACCCAAAGTTTTTCACAACAACAGAAAAATAGCAAAATGTAACGTGCAATTTCTTCGCTGTGTATACGACTTTACCGCGTACTTTTGCTTTTTTTTTTTCGTCGTAGTTACAAATTTTCCTGTGCTCCACAAGAGAAAAAAAAAATTTTCCCATTCGCTTACTAAAAATCAGTCTTTCCACTGTGTAACAACTCTCGTTACCACTGTTCTGCTGTGGCGCAAGTTTGTATTTTTCTTCCACGTCTGTTCGACAATCTTCGTCCACGTCTGTTCGACAATCTTCTTCCACATCTGTTCGACAATCTTCGTTGCCACTGTTATGTCGTGAGTAAGAATAAATAACTCAACAACAGGAATAGGTTAATTGTTGTATTCCGTGAAAATAGTATTTACAAAGGTTATTAGTATTCAATACAAGAATAAAGGTTAATCGTCTCAACCGTCATAAGACGTAGTATGAGCAATGGGTACTTCTGGGTCGTCACCGGAAGTCTACGACTGACTTGTCGATCGGCTGCTCGGCACACCATGCCACCATTACTTTACATAGTAATGGAATAGTCCATTATAGCTGAATAGGCATGGGCGTCCCAACAATTTTCATATTACTAAATGGGAAAGAAGATGGAAGCCTAAGATTCATTTTAATGCAAGTAATTAAATGCCCAACAGGATGGGCAACCTTTTATTAATCAACCATTTAACATGCTCCCCCAAACACCACCACATTCTTTTTATGAATATGAAAGAAATTACAAAAGAGTTGAATATACTGTTAGTGTAAAGAATTAATAAAAATAATATGTGATAAGGAAAAGGGACACTATGAAAGCACTGACAGAAGTTAATGCTTGAGAACTAGTTTTTGTATGTATATATATATATATATATATATATATATATATATATTTATTTATTTGGGCAGCAATCTTTCTTTTAAATGTTCCATTAAAAACAACCAACAAGGAATATTTTATTAATTTTATATTTAAATTTTCCAGTATTCTTACATATTTGTTTTTGTTGAAGATAAGGAATGTAAAAATGTTCCATAATTTTTTACTTTCCAAGTGCTTTCTGCCACTTCAGTGGTCATTTTCAATGTTATTTTTCCAATGTTGTTTTTTTACCTCATGTTATTTTTTTGTTTTTAAAAAGGAGCATTCTTTAAAAGCTATCATGTGAGTGTTTAAAAAAAAAAAAAAAGCTTTGAAAATTCCATTTCCACTCTTAAATAATGTAAGGTTGATGGTAGGAGAAAATTCTTTGATATATAGTGCCTTCCTTAATTTAATTTTCTCCTAACATCAACTTTACATTATTGTTAACAGAAAACAAAGACCAATAAGATGAAGGGTGCTAATGCTGATGACAGGCATTCATAGCTGATAGAATGATCTTGAGCAAAAAAAAAAAAAATCCTCTACAAAGTATTCCAAAAGATAGAACTCAAGATAAACCTTTCAAACACAGAAACTTTGATCAAGAATTGGAATAAAATCAGTGATGGCACATACACAAAATCAATCATAAAAATTTAAAATGTAAACTTTGTAAACCACTTCAAATAACTTTGTGCCTAGATCAATTATAACAAATTTAGTCTAAGAGATAAGGAAAATGAACAAACTGGGCTAGAGTTAATTTTGCCCAACATCACAAATTGCTACAAATTATTAACATAAAAACTTAACTCATGTAAGAACATGAGTTAAGTTTTTATGTTTAGGCTTGTCAGATCAAGACTTTTATATGGATGTGATGCATAGTGTCAAACTCATTCAGAAATACCTAAATTGTCAGCTATGTACAACCACTTTCTCAGATCAATAGATAAGTGGATTTCAACAAATGAAATCTGTAGGTCTTAGCAAGGCCCATATATCTGAACCTTGGGAACTGCTGCTACAGAATTGCAAAAAAATACCAAATAAAAACTACATCACTTGAAGACTTTCAACAGAAGCAAAGACTAAAATTGATATCACTTGTAACTTGAAGAGAAAATAATGATATAATCAAAATGTTGGCATTCCACACTACTTCAGACAAGAATTTAGAAAGCACCCCACCATACTGAAAAGAGCAATAACAACAACTGAACTCAAGAAAATCTATTTTCCTGAAAAACTGTTTTAAGATTTCATATATTTCAACTGAAAACAGCACTGGCTGCTTAATCAATGAATGTTGATAAACTTTTTATATGATCTAATCATCCAATACCCATCTACTGTTTACAAACAGGGTGTGATATTTATATTGGGTTGTGGTTTACATATTTCATTGTGATAAATTTTATACAAGGTTATGCAGCATTGAAATGGAAGCTTCCAGTGTCAGACTAAAAAAAAATGGATAACATAATTGATACAATAATTAAGAATGATTAACATATTGATACAGATTTTAACAAGCAAATTTTTCACAAAAAAAAAAAAAAAAAAAAAAAAAAATTATATACATATAATTATACATACATTCTTCTATGTGCCCTGTCCTTTCAGGACGTAGGCGATCATGGTTCTCCACGTCTCCCTATCCCTTGTGGCTCCTAGTATGTTTGTTCCCGTTACTCCTGTCAACCCCCGTTCCGTCAACCACCTGATCAGGCCCTGCAAATATGTTATCCGCTGTCTTCTTCTGTCTCTCTTTCCTTCCATCTGGCCAGTCAGTATCAGGTTCTCCTTCCTCATTGCGTGTCCCAGGAACTTCAGTTGTCTCTTCCTGATGCTCAGTATCAATTTCCTCTTTGTTGCCATTCTTTCCAACACCTCATGATATCCGCAGCATCCTTCTGTAGAACCACATTTCCGCTGCTTCCAGTTTTGTCCTCATTTTCAATGATACTATCCAGCATTCGCTGCCGTATTGAAGAACTGACATCACGTAGCAGTCCAGCACTCTTTTCTTCGTTTCCAGTGAGATTTTTCTGTGTGTTAGTATTTTGCTCAGCTTCTGGAATGCGTCCTTTGCCATGCCAATTTGCCTTCGGATCTCCGTGTCACACTTTCCATCTTCAGTTAGGACACTTCCTAGGTATTTAAATTTTTGTACTTGCTTGATTCTGGTATCTCCCACATTTATTTGGAATTTTGGGTTGTACCCTTTGCTGATGACCATGCACTCAGTTTTCTTAAAGTTTATTTATAGTCCTTTTTTGTCACTCTCTACCACTACCTTCTGTATGAGGTCTTGTAGTTTACTTTCCGTGCCAACGATCAGCACTGTATTGTCTGCGTACCTTATGTTGTTCAAGTTGTGTCCTCCAACAACAAATCCTGGCGTGTCATCTAAGGTCCTCAAGATATTCTCGCTGTACAGGTTGAACAAATCCGGTGAAAAGACACATCCTTGTCTTACGCCTCTTTCTATCTTTGTAAATCTACTGAGATCGTTACCTGTCCGTATGCAGGCCGTTTGCTGCCAGTAGAGATTCTTGATTACTCTTATGTCTTTGCCGAAAATGTCGAGGCTGCCGAGCATCTCCATCATTTCTTTGTGTCGTCGAATGCCTTCGCATAGTCAATGAAACATAGGTACAAATCTTTCTTCATTTGTATTGCCCTTTCAGAGAGCATCCTAATCATGAATATGGTGTTCCTTGTTCCAGTGTCTTTGACGAACCCGCACTGTTCCTGCCCTATCTCTGACCTGATTTTGCTTCTCGCTCTATTCATCAGGATTCTGACCATCAATTTGGTAATGTGGCTCATTAAGCTGATAGTTCTGTGTAATTCACACTCGTTTGCGCCTGGTTTCTTCGGCAGTGCTATAAATATCGACTTGCATAGGTCGTCTGGTATTATTCTACTACTATAAATTTTGTTTATTATGTCGGTAATTTTTTCTATGCCATATTCTTCTAAGGCTGTCAGCAGCTCTATCACTATGCCGTCTGGACCAGGTGCTTTGTTTCTGTTCATTTTGGCCATTGCAGCTTCCACTTCGGATTTTAGTATTTCCGGTCCATCCATCTCCTTGTGTATTCTCGGTTGTTCTCACTTGTCGCAAATCACAAAAATATAAACATCAATTTTCAAAGGAATATTTTTGTTTCTTTTCATGCTTGATATATTATTTTAAAATACATTTTAACACTAAACAGTCTGAGAATATCTAACTCCTATGGACAAAATGCTTTTAAGTATTGAATTGAAGTAACACTAGAAAAATTTATTTTCTGGATTTTTGGCTAAAATTAATGTATGTTCTAATCAGATCAGAAAAATATTGTGGTATATTAAACCTTCTTTTTAAAAAAAAACTAAAAATGGAAATTAACCATATTACTAATAGAATATCTATAGTCATTTAAGCATGCCAGTCAGACTGAAAATGGAATTAATGAATTGGATTATCTATTGCAAAATTAAAACATATATATATATATATATATATATTTAATATAAAACACAAATCAGTGGAACCTATCATTTACTAAAAACAAACATGTACATGTATATTAAATATAAGATTATGATTATCTTGATGTTCATCTTACGAGTGGGCCCATGCAAAATATTTATATGAATATGCAGTCTAAAATGACAACAACATATACATTGATGTTCCTACTATTGAGTATATTACATTAAGACATAAGAAAAAAACAATAAACATGACCGGAGGGAAATACAAAGGTTTAGGTGTGATGGTGTTAGTTCATGGTGATTATGTCAATAAGATGATGGTTATTCTTAATGATACATCAAAATTTGTTAAGTTCTGTAAATAGCCATAACTCAACAGCAGTCTTTAGAAAGTAAGTTTCAGAGACATTTTTTGAAGTGGGTTAAAAGTAGTTTTCTTTCTTCTGATATAGCAAGTGAGATTCGGCCATCAGCTCAACAAAAGGTTGTAAAGTATATTGCAACATTGTTGCAGCTGGTTTTGGAACATTACAGTAAATATTGCATAAAAGATACTTTTTCATTTGCTGAAAGTATGCAACAATTCAAAGTGATAAATAAATTTATGTGTTCCTATGACATCAGTAACCTTTTCATTTGTGTTCCTATGACATCAGTAACCTTTTCATTTGTGTCCCTATTTTGGAAACTATAAATCTGTACAGATTTTTTAAAGTCAGATATCTCCTCCTGAAATTTCTGAAAATATTTTATGAGATTAATGAAATTTACTGTCACATCAGTTGAATTCAGTTTCAATGTCATGTATAGACAAATAGATGATATTTCAATAGGTCAATCATGGCGAATATTTTTGTAGGTTTTTCTTAAAACCAATTGTTATCTAACACCATGAAACAGTTGTTGTATCATCAGTACAATGATGACACTTTTTGCCTCTTTGACAATCAAATTAAAGCTAATATATTTTTCTCTTTAATAAATAATATGCATTCTGCATTAAAATATACATTGGAAATTGAAAATAATTCCATGTTACCATTTTTAAATGTATTTGTAACTAAAACTCCATTGTTTTGCCTTATATCTGTTTACCAACATTTACCTGTTTATATATTCCCTGGGAGAAACTAAATCTGCCATGGTGAATAAATGCCCTATTTATTTTCATGTGCCGTGGCTAGGTACAGCAAGCGAGAAATTCGCCAAGTAAATTTCCTCTGCAGTAGATAATCGTTATTTCTCTGCCAAAGTACATGTTGTATTTGCAACTAGATCTATTTTGAGATCTTCCTGTAAAGATTTTCTACCTCTCCACCATATTAATAATATTGGTTATCAATTTAAATGGAGTTGTGGTGCTGACTACATAAGTAGAACAACTCAACAGTTAAATACCAGAATGCATGTACCTATGAAAATTAGGAATGGAACATGCCAATTGGGCAATGACCTTAGGAATACATACAGTTCTTCGATTGCTGAGCTTTACATAAATAATCCAACATGTGCCATAAACTTTAGTACTGATTTATTTACCTTCTTAAGTCATGCTCGGACAAACCATCATTTAAAGACATTAGAAATTATTAATGTTCAGTCTAGATAACCCACTCTCTGTAAACAGAGGGAGTGTTTATTTGAACTGAATGTTATTTCCATCTAAATCATCTTCCGTCTTTATTAATTTTCCTTTACCAATTTCATGCAAATTTACAAAATATAATCCCTTGTTTGGGCTCTGTAGAGTGAAGGTGAAACCAGTCAACTGTGTTTGTTTTTATTTTTTACTTTCCCCTTTTACAATTGTTTGTTCTTTAATTATGGATAATAAAATTGGTCTCATTCTTTTAATGCTGTAAAAAAATTTTGTATCCCATCCAAAATGTGTGTGTGTGTGTGTGTGTGTGTGTGTGCATATATATATATATATATATATATATACACACACACACACACATACGTACACATTTAACCTGGAGTGCAAATAGAAAGTTAAATTTTGAGTCAAGTTTATTGTTCTTTTTTTCTTCTTCACGTTGTTTATTTCTATGCTAAGCTTATTGAGGAAGTTATTAAAGCATAACATGTCTGCTAGTTCTTTCAATCACCTGATCCTCCAGTATCCTGTTTATTATTCTGACTATTCTGCACTATAGTTATATTAAAAAAACAAAAAAATAATCCTGTGAAAATCAGTAAAGGAGTAGATGACTATATTCATAGTTATCCACAAACTGGTTTGGGCAAATTATCTTATTTGGATATAGATATTGCCTAATACCTTGTATTAAAATCTGCAGTAAAAAAAAAAAAAGAAATTTCAAAATAAAAAATGAAAACAAAACAGAAACGCCTTTGTAAGAATTTCATTTAGGTCACTTATTAAGTAACTAATTCATTTAATATAAATTATAAACATTAATTAGAAGAGACAAATATAGCAATAAAATCCAAAACAAAGAAACTATACTTAAATTTTAGCAAAAAAGTCAAGTATTTTGTGCTGCTCTAACAGAGTCGCTCTTGTTTATATTTGCTGATATGGGTTAAATATAAGGTAACCAAAATAGTCCTTGCTCTTTTTGATTTATTAGTGTAAAAAAATAAAAAGGTATACAAATTTGACATACTGTTAATTCTCAAAATAATCCCTATCGACATTCAGAACCTTTTGCTGTGATTCCAGCTGCAAAATGCCCCGATGGTAAAAATCAGTATTCCTAGTCACCTGCACCACACAAGACATGGCATTGTCATGAAGGAACAGTACTACGTTGAGATTAACCAGTCCTGGCTTATTTCTGCTTCAGTGCCTACTGTACATGTTCCAACTGCTATGAGTACATATCTGCAGTGATGGTTTGGCCTGTTGGTAGCAGATCATAATGCATCACTTGTTGACCAGATACAGAGCATGATCTTTTTTTTTTGTGGGGTGAAGCACAGGATCTCATGGTGACAATCAATGTCTTACATGCTTGGAAGTGTCATACAGAACCCACTTTTCATCATTGATGAGCACTCAATCAAATATGCCTATGTTGCAGTGCAAAGAAAGAAACAAGCTCTCACTTCTTGTTTGTCAGCTTTCGACAATATGTGGGGTACGCCTATCCTATGTGGTGAAGGTGAATTCTAATGGTTTTATCAGAAACTTGGAACCATTCGGCAAACTCACCACAGATTTGGTTGTTGTCCTCTTCTATTGCTACTGCTTTTAGGATCTCATCATCCAGGATTTGTGGCCAGCCACTGCAAGGTACATTACAAATGAACAGCTCTCTCAACCTTAACTTCTGGAACCAATGTCTGGTGATGCATTCACTCACAGTATTATCTCCAAAAGTGTTATGGCACCCTCCTACAAGAAATGAACTCTTCCTATATATAAACTATATGTGTGATTTCTAGAAAACAGTTAACCCACCTTAAAGTCATAAAGCAGACAACCTCGAACAAGCTGCTTCAACATCGCCATATTTCCTTGCCACAGCTCAAGCTATGAATTATGTGTGTGTGTGTGTGTGTGTGTGCAATGCCCCTGTATTGGTCAAAAGCACTGCCCCTACTGCTTTCCTGACATGTGATGTACTCCATTTACATTTATTGATTACATCTACCCACAAGACATAAAAGACAGCAAGAACATTTTTCATTACCTGCATGCAGTAAGTCATTTTCATTATTTCAAACAATTTTGTATACCAAAAATTGGTTTAACTACCTTACATCGAATATGAGTCAGTTAAGTGCCATACGTAATACATGCTTGGGCGATCATTACTGACTGGGCAGAATATTTTCTCGCAGTAGGTTGCCATTACTTTCTACGGTAGACTGGTTGCCAACAAAGGCTATAGAACCCAATCTGTCTAACTATTTAACACATAGCTGAAGGGAGAAGAGATGGATTAATACCTTTCCCAAAAGTATTTGCACGTAAATGAAGAAAACGAATTCAACATCAGATATAAACGTCCTAAAGATAGGTAACTTCACAAATTTGCTGAAAAAACAACATAACAAGAAAAAAAAAAAAAGGCCCTAAACTTAATAAAAAGAAAGTTTTTCCATCAAAATGTTTATATTATTATTAAGAAGAAAGATCAAAGTAATTTTTCATTACATTTTTTTAAATATTTTAATCCTTTCTAACAAGGTCAAAATTTTGGTAAAAAAAATCATTTTTTTTATCAGTGGGTAGCCAAATTGTTACCAGAGTTTACTATGGATAATGTAATATTACGCAACTCATTCTTTTTCTAGTGAAAGACACATTAATTTGGAAATTCTTGCAAAAATCAAATAATTAAACTTTCATGAGCTTTATACAAATGAATGAAATTATTTTTAAAATCATTATTTTTATAAAATCTTGGTAAAAATATATATTTTTTCTTTTAAATCTGTATCAAAAATTGGAGAATGTAAACCATCTATTTTTTTTTCAAACAGTTGGCCATTTTAACAAAAATCTGCTCCAAATAGAAAAATAAAAATGCATTAAAACTGACATTATTTAATTAGATAAGCTTTTATATATAAAGGACATTATAGTCTGAAGAAAAAAAATTTTAATGACTAATGAAGTTTTTCAAAACTGCTTCCTTTTTTTTTTTTAATATGTTTTAAACTTTATATCTTATTATAAATTTATAAAGTTTCAAAAATATTTTTAATTCTTCAAAACCTTGTCACAGTTATGTTAAGTTATTAGGTGAAGACTATATTTACTAATCAAAAAATGAAAAGTTTAATACAAATCTTTGAGCCAAAAGATTTTTTAAATAATTTTTAATTTTTTGTGTGTAGTTTTTTTTAAGTATGATATTTTCTGTGTTACATTAAAAAGGTCACAGGTTTCACAGTTTCTGCCCTTACAGTAAAAAAAAAATTTGGACTGTTATGTCACTTCTGGTCAACCATACTTAGCTTTTCACCTCAAGTAGCTGTCATCAATCAGTTTACATCACTATGATTAAAAAATACTTTTATTCTAAATTTCATGCTATAAACAAGTAATACTTGTGTAAGTCAGATTAATTTAACCTTAAATTTGCTAATTTACCAAAAATAACATATCACAGATGTCTTGTTTTTACAAAATTTTTAAAACTGAGAAATAACTTTTGTTTACAAACTTGTCAAGATGGATGTGTAAAAAAAAAAAAAAAAGATTTTTTTCTTCAATCAATATAATTTTTATTTGAAATACTCCAGAGTATTTTGCTTACTGGAAATAGTAAATTTAATCATTTAGCTTTCAATTAAAGCTGAAATGAAAGCTTCAAGAATTTTTTTTTTAAATTCAATTTTAAACTTAGGTATTGAAAATGAGTGGAGGTACCTACCTAAATGTAACTCATTATGAGTCAACCTTTTAATATATATCTATATATTAACTTGAATGTCCAGCCTATAGCCCAGAAATAATGAGCTGTATTATATTACGAAAAATATTAATTCCACAATTCATTTTTCAAGAATAATCACTATACTGATATTTGAGTTTGTTTACTGTACTACCGGCATATTGAGTAAAGTGTTTTAAATGTCTAAATAGAAAGTTATCTTACTTTTCTTGAACAGGTGTCCACCAACAGAATACAATGAAAATATTTTACTTAATCCAAACATAAATGAGGAAATTCCTCTGTACAAAAATATCATCACTCTAATCTAGTAGCAGGAGAAGATGCTAATGACTTTCACCAGCCTTTGGTCTAGGATCAAAGTATACTACCTGCTCTTCTGTCTATTGCTTTGGGGCAATGCAAAAATTTGTAATAAAAGAATCCTAATCTCAGAGATTCCAATCATCTGATAGCACCTCCTTCATTTCACTAAAGTGACAGCTGGTGGCCATGACAGTAATAGTAGAAACTAGGCATTTTTTGTTCTTGGCCCAGCCCATATATATGCATATGAGAACACCACATTAAACTGACTATGTCACATTTTACCACCATAAAAGAATAGATAAATATTTACAAAGAGAGAAACCTTTGACATATTTGAGCTTGGTTTACTCACCAATCTATCCCATCCCATCTTGCTTTTTCTCCCCTGCATCACACATGTATCACCCACATCACAGTATATGGATTTCTGCAAGTGTACAGTAAGTACCACGTTGCACAAAAAATTATCTTTTGTCAAGGTATTTAATTGACAATTAGTTATTGTGTGTGACTATTTTAGGGACAGCATCAGTAAAATTCAATTTTCGTTTGGGGAGCCACCAGACATGCATCTGCAAAGAAAGATTTTCATTTGTTTTTCTGGGATTGATCACAAATTTTTTTGTTTTTACTTACATAAAAATAGTTTTTAAAAAGTGCATTTATTTTTCGTTTTGAACGCTTGATTTTTCAATAAAAGAGGGCTCTTAATTAGAATTTAAGATCAAATGTAAGGGAGATAAGTGTTTTATACGTAAAAATCGTATGAAACGTTAAAACTATATAAAAGAGGATAAATGAGTAAAAAAAGTGTTAATAAGAATATATCTAACATCTACATAATTATAGTACTGTCGACGAAACCATACCAATTTCAATCCGTCAGTAGTAGTGCGTTTTTACACTTTTAGGCGGTTATGCTCAAATTGATTGGAAATAAATAAATACAATAAGCAAACACACACAAAAACTAAGGTTTTATTTTAAAAACAGAAAAGTGTGAATATAAGACGTAACATTGAGGATCCGAGTAAGTAGGTTGTTATTAACAATAATAAAGTTTGATTTTTTTTTTTTAATGACTGTTTGGGGGAAATATTTAAGCAGCATCAATTAGCACTCACAAATTATCATTCAAAACAAAAAGCTTTTTCCCTAAACCATCGTTTTAGATTTTTTTTTTATTAAAAAAGTAAATAAAAAATGACCCATTTATTATTTTCAAAGAGGAAAATAAATAAAAACAGAAAAAATAAAAGAGCGACATATGATTACTACTCCAACCAAGTGTTTTACTTTTGTATCAAGTTTTTGCGTCAACGGTAGCTGGGTAATATTTGAACTTTGAACCGAGCGTTCGCACTCATGTTCCACACTTTAAAAACTGACCTTGTGTCACAACTCACTCTAGTGGGGGTGGGGGAGTAGGTAAACATTCCTACTACAAGTCTTTAACCATGGTTTTCATTGTTTTGTATCCATACACCTATGTGGGTGGGTGTATCAATAGATTTTTACAACACTAACAACAGCAAGAATAAATGATCAGATAGTTTTTCGGTAAAGATTACATAAATAAATGAATCAAATTTTAATAGTTTCGTGGACTCGTACGAGTTTTCTCAAGGAGACAGACAGCCAGAGAAATACTTACAGAACAAAAAAAGAGGAAGCAGTTCGCAATTAAAACGAAGGGCACTTTTTACTACTTTTAAAGGCCCGGTGCAAAAAAAGTTAAATCAATTTATCTTAATGAACTTTAAAATTCTTAAGAAAAAAGAAACAAAGATTGTTGCTAGTTCTTTCTGACAGTAGCCAATAAAAAAATAAATAAATTTTCGTAAAAATGCAAAAAAAAAAGTAAGATTTTTTTTTTTTTACCATTTTACTATTTTCAATCCAACAAACAAATTATCAAATTGTCACATATCCACGGCAAAGCCATAAAAATAGTCCATGTCTTGAATTAAAATGTTGGTGCACCACTCAAATAAAATTTAAAAAAAGTAAAGAAATGGTTTCAATTTTAATTATTTTTTATGGGGTGAGAGAAATGCAGTTAATTGTTTAAACATCGCAACTTAAAGTAATGACAAATTCAGCTTCAAATATTTTCAGAGTGAAACTGTAACTGTAGTAGTGTAATTATTGAATTTTTTGCGCATACGTAACAAAAAGCAGCACATGCGGTGCCTACGTGACGAATATGCAAAAAGTGTTAGACGAGACAGGTATGAGGAGAGAAACTACATTACAATATGATGTATTATTTGTAAAAATTTTAAAGGATTTTGAAAACATAAAAAGAGAACTCGGAAATAATCGAGAATAACAAGAAGATAGATATTAAAGCGGTAAGAATTAAAATGCTAAATAAATTTATGAACAAAAATGGTTCAATTGGCGTAACCGTCATAAATTTAACACCATTGCATTTTAAAATCCGTTTTATGCAAAGAAGGGAAATTGTGCATGTACTGGCGATCCTAATTTGAAACTTGTATTGTTTCCATATCGCGTAAATAACTTTTTTAATACGAAATGAAATGTCAGGAAACCTGTTCATGATATTTGTTTTAAAAAAACCGTTTGCAGATCATTGCATAAGTCTAGGAATTAAAAAAATGTATGCCAAAGTATTTCTTCGAGGTAGGAATTTATGGCTATAAATAAAATTTAAAAAACATTGTTAACGTTTAAGAATTGGAAATGAAACCTAGGGAACAATTTTGTTTTTTATCAAATTAATTTACGGGAAATTTATTAATCAAATTAATGTTTTTTTTATAACAATTAAGTACTGTTGAGACTAGTGAAGTGGCAAATGCTGTTATTTAGTGATCTATTCTTAAATATACAAAAAAAATTAAATAACTCACACATTGATAGACACGTCAAACTAGCTAGAATTAAACAATTGGATCATGTTTTCTTTTTAAATAATCAGATTTTATAGTTTCTTTTTCTTTCTTCCTCGTGTATCTTCGACTTGCTTCGACGATGGAAGAACAAAGCCGATGACGTCTTCTTTCATTTAATTAATCCTGACTTCGTCTCACATAAAATTGAACAAAGGAGGTGATGATAATCGCAGAAAACAGACAAAAGAAAGATTATGTAATTAAATGAATATAGACATTTTGATTACTTTCTTTTTGTAGTTTTAATTTAAACCTTATACAAAGTCTGCAAAAAAACGGGGTTTCTCATACTGAAAAACTGGCTTTTGAAAGGCTCTAAGTACCATAATGTGAAACAGTGAAATCTTTACTTTTTTTAAAAAATTATTTTACTTATGACAATTTTTTTAATGACATCTTTTTAAAATATTTATTAAAACTTTTTCAATTTATATAGTTTTCCTCCAATTAAGAAGTATTTATTTTCTGAGATTATGAGAAATTGAAATATTTTGAGGAAAAAATAATTTAAAAGAAAAATTATTAGATTTTTTTTTTTTGGCAAACTGATTTTTTAAACACTCTTGAATTTTAATCCTTGAACATTTGTATAAAAAAGGGAGGCATTAATTAAAGACTAAAAAAAGCATTAAAAATAAATTTTCTATATATTTGTTTTAGAAATAAAATAAATTGTTAGGTGCTTTTTTCAGAGGGGTGGGGAAGCTTTTGTAATAAAAAGAAAATGTAAAAAAAACAGAAAAAGGCTTACTTGAGGTTTTCCGCAACACAAAGATTCTGGATTAAAAAAGAAAAAAAAAGATATGGGAAATTTTCTTCACGTTCAAAAACTCTGGACGTTGCCGGCTTTTTGTATGTGTTTGTGTGTTATTTCCAATTTTTTGGAATTTCTCAAGATGTCAAAAAAATTAAATGAAGTAATTAAACTCAAACACTTCAAAGATTGATACAATGAAATATGCTTTTGATAGTTTGTTTTTGTTTGTTTTCTACTCGTTTTCCCCAAAACAAAACTTTGGCAAGCTGCAGCAGCTGCTGCGAGCTGCTCCAATAGTAAAAAATAATTTCGTTATGCGTTGCCTGCTGCTTTTTTTCTGATTTTTCTCTTTACCGTTGTTGTTGTGATTGCTGCTGCTATTCTATTGATCAGCACTACGATGATGATAGACAAGAAGCACTGTTCAAATTGCAGTAACTTCACAAGAATGACAGTAGTAATAGTTTTACTTTAATGAATGGTAATAAAATTAGGAAAATGTCATTGCAAATTTTACAAATATACGATGAAAACAATTTTATAAAATTTGCTATTTTTCAATAGTTTTAAATTAATTTAAACAATAATAGCAAATGTTATAAAATTACAATTAAAAATTGTGCACTAAACAAACAGGTAGGTAAGAAGAAGGTAGCTAATAGCAATAATTCAATATAGCCATAACAATAAAATGGTAAGTTGCTGTTAACTGAAACACTCAAATAGCATTAGTAAACTTACTAAAACTAAAATAAGTAATACTAATAATCGTCGTTGTAGTGCTTGAGATCAAAGTAATGTTTTAAGTTTTTAGCAGTTGCGAGATTTTAAGTAGTAACGCAACCAACATTGTAGTTACGACGACGTTTCGTTAGCAAACTTAACATTCTGTGTAAGACAAAAATCATAAAAAACAAGCTTTCGAAAGAACATTAGTGTGTATTATTTAAAATAAAACTATTAAGTTAATTTTAAATTTTATTGGTTGAAATTGTGATGATCTTGGTAATAGTGGTAAAAAAAAGACTTTTTTTTCAATTTTTGTGTTTTTTTTATTCATTCATTGAAATGAATTAATGAATAATTTCATATTCAATCAATCAATGTTTAAAGAGCTATATCAAGAAAAATTTATAGTCATTTACAATGCGGTACTAATTTTCAGTGCACAGTTGGATATAATACTTAAAGAAAAATGAAAAGATAACGTTCGTGATTAATGAAAAAAGAAACATCAATTGTCGTTAAGCTTGGTGGAGAAACCGGGTAAATATACTCGGCGCTGGTTACAATGTAAAAAAAAAAGTAAGTAATCGTAATAATACAGTTTGAGCCATAAATTTGTTTTGATAGTCTCGTATCAATCAATAGTTAAGTTCTGATATGATGAGTAATTTCTGTTTTTATAGCAGAAATTAATTAATCCTTTTAAAAATCAGTCAGTTAAAGTGCCATACGTGATACACGCTTGGGCGATCATGTCTCTTTCGAGACATGATTGACTGGGCAGAAGATTATCCCGCAGTAGGTTGCCATTGCTTTCTGTGGTAGGCTGGTTGCCGACCAACGCTATAGAACCCAATCTGTCCTGTTATTTAACCCATAACCGGAAGGAATAGACGGATTAATTAATACCTTTCCCAAAGGGTATTTGCGCGTAAGTGAATGCAATGAATTCGGCTGGAATTTGAACCCCCCCCCCCCGATTTCTCGTTCCGAGCCGATATCCACTGCACCGCAACGCACATAAACGAAAAACATAAAAAAACATGTACACTACTTTAAATTTAATTGTAAATAAAGATTCGCATTTCAAAAATAAATGAAAAATAATACCAAGAAAAAAGTAAAATAATACATTACAATATTGCGTGCCATAAAAATATTTTTTATGGAACTGCCAATTTATTTAAGAAAAAATGAAACATTTATTTCCTCACCACTAAAAAATAAATAAATAAATAAAAAGTTAAAATAAATAAAAATAAAATAACGCCATTAAATGTTACTGAGACTGACATAATGAAACTTTAAAAAAAGTTTTATTTTTTTATTTTTTTTAATATAAAAATAAAATAATAAATTTATATGGCAAATGATTTGCAAGAGTTGGAATTAAGTTTTTCTTATCTTATTTAACAAATTGATATTAGAGAAAAAAAAATTTTTCTTAAAATAAACACCTGGCCTAGGCTAAAAAAAAAATAATGATATATCTCGTAAAAAAAAAGTTTTTAAAAGTTTTATTTATAAAAATCATAATTATTTGCATTTTACTCCACGACGTTATCATTTTTCCAGCCATATGATAAAATTATAAACAGGTGCAGCAATAATAGAAACTAAAGTAATAATAATCGTGATGGATAATAAATAAATTTTAAAATAACAATGGAAAAAATAGTTGGATAAAAAAAAAAAGTAGTGAGTAACTGAGTTAGTCATAGACGCGGTGTTACTGTTAGTGTTAGGCAGAAATAAAGTAATTTAATTATTAACAATTTAACACTGTTAAATTACTGAGTCAGTGAGTTACTGTTATGATATCACTCAGCATTGCAAGTAGCAACCAGTAGTTGTAGTTTATTACAGTCGTCGTAACCATATACGTAATTTAAAAGTAAAAAAAAAATGTTTCGTGAATGAAAAATGATAAAAAAAACTGTTTAAAAATTTCGTATTCTCTATTTATTTTATTTTTTAAAAATGTTGGATGAAGCTATGATCATCTGGATTCGAGATTAATTTTGTTTTTAAATTTACAGTAAATGTATTTTTATTCCAGTGTGGTATTTAAATTCCTCATAAATTCAATTTATTTTATTGCTATCAATCAATGTCACTGATTTATGCGTGGCCAGTTAGGCATACGCATGTGTTCTGTTCTGGCAGTAATCTGAATTCTTAACAAAATATAATTGACATTTTTTCGGGTTTCTCTTGTTGACAGAATTCAAATATGTTCATTTTACTCTCTATATTTAAATTATCAAAAGATGACATTGAAAGTGTGGGCTGTCATTTTACAGAAGTACCTAATACTATTATTAGTCAATAAAGTCAATAGTCGTATAATAAGTTTAGTAAAGTAATATAATTTAGTGTTTAAGTGGTAATAATAGCCTAATGAATGAGCAAGGCGACCCTTCTTAACTCAGGCCTGTAACACCAAGTTCAGGTCAGTGAGTGACTGGGGACGAACAATTAAAACACGCGAAAGTTCGTTAGTGCTGCAATTGGATTAAGAAATTAAATATTTTTAAATAAATTTTTACTTTTTACCTTTGGATTAACTTAAGTTTATTATGTAAGCAAGTATAAATGTTTATTTATTTTATTTGAACTTTGCATATTTTATCTTTAAACAAACTTTTTTGGTGCACAATTCACAAGTGTCATTAAGAATTTTGATAAAAAAAAGTTAATTTAAATTTAATATTTTTCTCTTTTTCCTCACCAATGACCATATTAAGTATAAAATTAATTTTTCATGAATATTTTAGTTTTTTTCTTTAACATGTCACTCATCACAGATATATTGAATTTTTTCTGTCCTTTGTAAATAGAAGTTCTAATTATTTATGAAGGACTGGAAAAATTCATCATATTAGAAGACGTTAAAATCTAAAAGCAAAGTAAAAAAATGTAAATGACAGTTATTAAAGAATTTATCACATAATGTCAAAAAATAAATAATTAATAAATATCATTATTTAATGCAACTATTTTTAAAAAGAAATATCACAAAAATAAAATGTAAGAGAGACATTTATTGTCTTGTCAATTATCGTCTTTCTATTTTTTACTTTTTGTTATTAAACAGCAAAATTCAAAAACATGTCATTAAACATTTTGTCACAGAAAGTTAATTTAATTTTTTTTATGCTATTATTCTTCATGACGAATATTTTGATTAAAAAATTCATTTTTTATTAATAATTTGTTTTCTTTTTTTGTAACATGTGAAGTAAGTATATAATTTTTGTCTTATAAGAAAATAAAAAAAATTTTTTTAAATGAATGTAACTTTTAGTCATTGCACTGCTAATTTTCCTATACAGAAATTTGCCTATTTGAAAAAAGAATAAAAATTTAATTCAATATTTTGTCTATGATATTATTCTTCATAACAACAAATATATTTACTTAAAAATTTTTAAAAATAATTATTTATGGGTATTTAAAAAAAAAATCTATGTTAAATTTTACTAGCATTGTAGTTAAAAAAAGTAAAACAAAATAAAACCAGTTTAATATTTTTACAGTAAATTTTAAAAAAAATAATAAAAAAATAATATATATATACTGTAAAGTTGTATAAACTGGTTAATTTTGTTTAGATTATCATATTTTATGGAGAAGGAGGTGATTAATGCTTACCCCACCCAGTAAAATACAACTATATAAAATTGAATTTTCCATACTTTAAAATCTGCATGTCTGAATCCCAAATTCCTTCGTCCTGGCATTTCTTAATACATGTTAGTCTCTAAAAGATTCCCACATTCATATAAATATTAAATTCTGAAACCTAAATCCCAAAGTTTAAACATTCCAGGCCTAAGTTTATACACTTTTTAGAAGAAATTATTTTGTAATTCTTACAAAATAATAGTTTTTATTTCAATATTAATATTTTTATTTCAGTATCTCAAAGCCTTTCTCAAATTAGTAAAAAAGTACTGTGCAACAGGTTGTCATAGTAGCTATGATTAACAAAATAAGATTTGTGTATTTTGTATTACCCAAGATCAAAATGAGCAAGAATGATAGTTATGCAGTACCTCAAGACAAATCCAACATGGTTGTTTGTGAAAGACATTTTTTATCTGATTATGAAACAGTGCTTATTACAAGAAAAGTATGACCCAGAAATTCACCATCAATATTTGATAATTTGCCATCAAGTACCTAGTCCTCAACCAAAACCAACAAAAAAACTTCTTCAGTGCAAAATGTGCTGGTATATATAAAACAATTTTTTTCTATTTCAAAATATCAATATTTCAGCACAGTTCACAAATCAATGAAGCAATTTATTGTCTTTGTAACTTCAAATTTGATAAGAAAAAAATTTAAAAGAACATATTAATATTATGTTACCATTAAGGATTGAGACAAACATGATTCTTATATTCTTATCAAGACATTTAAATACTTTGCTCCATTTCAGTCATTAAATAACAGATTTCAGGATGATTTTACGTTACCCAGTGTGAAAACATTACCAGCTTTGTCATATGAAGTTTTAAAATTAGATGACTTTAATTTTCTTTGTGATATTCTAGTAAAATCTCTGAAAATCAGAAAAAAGTGTCATCTTTTAGTTGATGACATGTATGCCAAGGTTGCTCTACAATATCATGGAGGAAACTTATATGATTTGACTGAAAATTTTGAGGGATTAGCAAAAACAGTATTGTGCATCATGGTAAAATGTTTAAATGAAGGGCCAACAATTTTATTTAAAGTGACCCCAGTTGCAAAATTAGAGACATCTTTTTTATATGAAAAAAATTTATACATTGTTTGATACAATCAAACAGTCAAGTAATTGTAATTGTATGTGACAATAACAGGACCCATCAAGCTATTTTCATTGAAATTTGGTATTGTTTTTAATAAGCCTTAGATAACTAAAAATGGCTTGCACTTACTTTTTGATTATGTCTACTTTTTTAAAAAGAGCTGGTAAAAATGGATTACTGAACCTCTTCCTGAATTACGTTTTTTCTTCTGAAGGTAAAAAAATGACAGCAAAATGAGAAATTGTAAAAGCTCTTTTTGATGATGAAAACATTCAATTTGTTAGGCTGTTAAAACTAACTGAGGAAGCAGTTTACCTAAAACCTGTTGAGCAACAAAATGTTTCCCATTGTTTAAAAGTTTTTTGTGTTCAAACTATAGCAGCCATTAAAACACACCCATTATTAGATTGTGCAGATACTGCAGAAACAGTTAATTTTATTGAAAAAGTTATAGCTTTGGAAAATTGTCTGTGTTAGAGAAATATATAGTGATGCTAAGAAAAATGATCCACTGAAAAAGGTGATATCACATTTAGATGTTGAACATCTGTTATTTTTTACTAATTCTAGAAAAATGACAAGGAATTGGAGAAAATTGAGAAAAAAGAATGAAATCATTAATGAGATGCTAGCTTAACCATTGAACAATGGCTTAATTGATGTTTGTAAATATTTACTAAATAATGGGTTTAATTTTGTTATGCTTGGTGAATTTACCACAGACTATTTTGGAAATGAAGACAAAGTTCTGGAGGTGCATATTTTATAACAGCTCAAAATGTTATTGAAAAATTTCAATATTGAAAAAAACTAAAACTACTTAAATTAAATGTTGAAGTTGAAGAACAGAATCTACTACCATAATTGCTCAAAACGTGCTAAACATTTGCTGGATGAAATAGGATGCTAAACATTTGAAAACTTACCAGACCTTGAAACTAGGATCTCTAACGATATTAAAATGTTACTTTTGTATATAACAGAGTATGTTACACGAAAAGATTGTCCTTCAGAAGAGAAAATAAGAATATTAGTTTTTATTTTTAAGAATATGAACATGTTTTAAATAAATAGATTGTGGTAATTTAAAAATTCCACTGGATACCACAAGGATACCAAATGTTTTTTATTTTCAATTTTCCCTCTTTTTACATATATTTAATTAGTTAACTCCCCAAATTATCCTGTCAATTAATTTTATGTTCTTGTTAATGTAAATTGATTAAAATTTTTTAAACTGGTAATATTCATTATTGTATCCTAGCAAAATATTTTCTTCATTTTCTGTGAAACAAATTGTACATTTAACAAAAATCACAATAAATTTTGTAAAGATTGTTAAAATTGTTTCTCTGAAATTTACATTTTTTGTAAAGTATTTTCAGACTTTGTTAATTTTGTAAAATGCTGAAATTGCTTTCTAACTATATAATTATATTTTCTGTAATCAATTAGCATAAACAAATTAACTTATTATTTTTGCAATATTATCTAAAAATGTCTAATTTATGGTCAATAAAATGATTTTTGTACATTTAGTTTTTTATTCTTATGATATTTTTTGTTCTTTCTTTGTACATTTGTAAGATGCTTAGTTGCTAATTACTAGACATCATTAACAAGTTCCTTGCTAAAAATGTTCTCAGTAATTGTTATTTAGGTTTCCACATGTCTTCCCCCAGTCGTGGACCCAAGTTGCATGGTTGCCAGGCCTGGTATAAGAATTGCCTTGGTAATAATGAGTAATCGTATCAGTAACTATTTTCTTAACAATAAGACGTATTGCTCCACATTTCGTGGTCAGGATAATAGTCCCTGTTCTGTTGTCGTAGTAACAGATGTGACAACGACAACTTTTTATTGATAACAGAAGTAATTTGAGTTTTAATTTAAGTGTTTGGGGTTTGTAATAGTTTTCTTTTTTTCTTTTTTTTTTGTAGTCCTAATAACAACGCCTAGTAGTTTCTTTTTTTTTAAGTAATTTTGTTAATTATAAAATTTTATTTATTAACACTAAATTTAAAACCAAAATGAATAAATAGCTAAAAAAAAACAACTTTTTCTATTTCTTTTTTATTTCTCTTATGTTGAACCATGATATAATATATCGAACAAAAAATAGTTAGTAGTGTTGTAACACTTGACTTAACAGTACTACTGGGCTAAGTAATACTGTGAAATGGTGACAATCTCTGTAATATTCTATATTGTAAAAAAATATTTTCCTTAAAACTGTAATTGTTGAATAAACTGATAAGTAATTTAATTATTTTTTGAGTATAAAATATAGTACTTCTGATGCTAAGAGAGAAAAACTAAAAAAGACGAAGAGAAAAAAACTGATTTTTATTAATTTTATTTATGCTGTTGGTTTTCGTCAATGGCTGCACTTCTTAGAAGGGCCGGTTTTGCAGCTTTCGTATTACTTTCCTGAGCGCACTCTTTTTCTCTTTTGCTTCGTTCGATCTTGCTTTCCCCCTCGCCCTTTAACTATTTTTTGTTGGATTTTTACTTCCTAATTCAGTTTCTCTATTCTTTTACTTTCCTATTACTTCTTTATTCTTTCATTTTAATCTTTATTCATTTATTTATTTTTACTTAAGACTTTATTTTTAATTCATTTCCAAATTTCTTTCCTTTCCGTTATTCGTTTCCAGATCTATGTTACTTTTTTTTATTAATCTCTCCTTTTTTCTTAGTCTTTTTCTTTTCAGTTTCAAAATGACGAGAATAAGTCCTCATTCCGTTCATTTTCCCTCTATTTATTTTGTGATCTAATGATTTTTATTTTAGAATTAGTAGATTGTACCTACACCGAAAAGACACATATCTGTACCGAACTTCAGTAACAAAAAAATAGATCCCGACCACCCTACTTTTATTTTATTAATTAATAATTTCTAATTTACATAGTGTTAGTGTCAAAAAAATAATGAAATTGGAAATTGGACAATTCTGCTTTTTTTTTTATGACAAATATGCAGTTTTCATTATCAATTTAAAATTTTGTTTGTAGATTCAATTTTCAATATTATTTTGTTTCTCATTTTCATTTCTGTAGTGTAAGTGTATTATTATTACCTATGTTTCTTTTCTTTCTTTCATTATTCATTCCCTCGGCCTTATTAAATTTAGTAGTATTACGTTTTCTTTCTTCTTATTCCATTCTCTCAGTCTTTAATTCACTATAGTAACCCGTGACTAATAATCTGGAATTGTTAAGCAACTGAATATCACCATAACCTTGACTAGATTTTTTTTGTATTTAATTTAAATACAATTTCATTTAACAATTTTAGGCTTTAATTGCCATTTTTATTGTTATTTTAGCAGCTAAAATTTAGCTCTTAAGACATTTTCTGTTAAACTTTAGAAGATTTGTTTCTTTGTAATTTGTATCAATTCATTTTATTTTTATTTTTGTAGGTAGAGAGAGAGAGATTGCTTTTTCAACCCTATTCGTCCCAAAAAGTTAACTTTAAAAAATATGTACATTTAAAAATTTAGAGTATGAAACTGGTTAAATTTGGAAGAGGATGATTTAATTTTAAAAGCATTTTTAGTCAACAAACCTTTCTTAGGTTTAGCCATAGATTAATGATTAGAATATGCCCGTATTGAAGTGATTGTTAATGAATGCTTGAGCTGAACTTGAAAAGACTCCATTTTTTAATTGTTGTTGTTTTTTTTTTGTTTTTGTTTTTTTTTTACAAATATTTTCGGAAATTGTATTTAAGGGTTTCAAAATCAAGGTTATTTGCTTAGTTGACATTTTTTTTTATTCTGTAAGCTGAAGCATCTTTATAACTATCTTCTGCATAATTATATATAAAAAAAAAAAAGTAATGACAAGGTTTGTACACTACAGGATTGACACAACTTTTTCTTTTGATTACTCATTACCAGAGTGCAAATGATGGTACCACAACTAAATGATTTACATTTTATAAGAATAGGGACAAAATAAACAATTTCAAATAAGCTAACAATTTTTAAACCATAATTTGTATTAATTTTTTTCCAAAGTCATAATTCATTTATCCCTTTCCCAGTCCTCCGATACCTGTCTGTGTGTGTGTATTTAGCAGATTAAATAACCACTAATAGTCACTATATTGAGTTTGAGTATGATACATAGATATTTTCATAAAAATTATAACTTAATATTATAGAACTTAAAAAGTTTGAGAAAAAATTTGTGTTAAATTTTACTTTTTAATTAAATTAATTTCTTTCTAATGGTCATAACTTTACTACTTTCTCGAATAAAAAGTCATCCAATTTCAATACTTACCTCTTAAACTTAAAGCAAATCTCCTGAAAGATATAAAATTGTTGTCATTAGCAATAAAAGCTAAAAAAATTTTAAATAATTTTTCTTAAGGAATTGAGTAAGATAAAACAAATACTTATTAACAACTGTTTCTCTTATTACTTGTCAAAAACTTAGACTTTATGTAAACAATAATACTTTTAGTATAAACCCGAAATCTCAATGTAAGATTAACAGTAACACCATCTAAATATTTTTTCAGAAATCAAATTTCAATTTCATCCATTTTTTGTAGTAATAGTGCACATAACTATAAGATGGATGAAATTGAAATTAAAAAAAAAGATTTAAAAAATTCAAACCAGTAGCTAATGTTGTTTATGAATTTATTAGTCCAATTAGAGATTGCATCTCTGTAAATAATAAACAAAATATATCTTTATTATTCTGATCAAGATGCTTTATTTGATTTGTTCCTTAGCTCTTCTCCTGACTTGTTGAGCATCACAACTGTCCACTTGACAATCCGGATCACACTGTAGTATCTGTTGATATTTCTTTTGAGTTATCTATTAGATATGAATCTCTTATTTACAAGACTTCTTTCTATTACCAGCATACTAATTAGGATTCATTTAGTAATTGACATGATGCCTTTTGGTATGAAATTTTCATGCCAAAAGGCATCTTCATGATGCCTTTTGGTATGAAATTTTAAAACTTCCTATTGAGAATAGTGACACAGGGGTTTCTTCTTGGGTAAAAGCCAGCATCAATGCTTCTGTATCTTTACAGTATCTTTCACTGGGTGAAAGCACAATCTTCTCACAATCTTCTGCCTATTCAGTTGAATCACTTTTTTTGGGCTATACAACATGATAGTTTGTGACTGCTCATAATATTTTTTTTGGATTTACAACATTGATACTTTGTGACTGTAATAATTGTGAACATGTCAAAGAAACTTCTCATAAATTCTCTTACAATTCAACTTTTGACTCATCTCAAGTATCTTTCCTTGACTTTTCACTTAAAAATGAGTCTCTGTGTAATATGCATATAACTCCATCCATGGTTTCTGCTATCATCATCTCTAAACTGAATTCACACAAGACATATGGCCTTGATAGTATCCCTGCAATAGTCCTTAAGAAATGTGCACCTTAACTGGCTCCTGTTCTTTCTAAAATCTACAGTAAATGACAAGTTGCTTATTAGTTTTCTACTTGTTGGAAGTCTTCTTCTGTAGTTCATTGCCCTGTTGACTGGGGCAATAGAATATGCCAACTGCACCTCAGTAAAGGGGTAAGACCCCCCCCACCAATGAAGCCACCTGTTGGCCATGGGTAGCAACTCATAATGTCTTTAAGACGGGATCCTGATGGCTGAGCAGTCTGTGAACTGGTTACCTAAGTGGACACATGACCTGCAACACTTGACTTTGACCATTACTGGGATAGATGGGTGGTCGAATGTGTCCAATCCAATCAATTGGCTGATCAGATCAAGCCCTCTTTCAGAATTTTTTTTTCTTTTTTTTTTAGAACTCTGAATTAGAAAGTGGTGGCTGTGGAGTCAATCATGCTGAGGAGGAACTGATGTTTTCCTTTATAAATACAACACTGGGTGGGTAGTCTCCTTGGGAATGAAAACCCAGTGATCTCAAATTATTGGTTTCTTTTCCTCAATGTGAGTATACTGGCTGTGTAGCCCTGATTTGTCAAGGCGAATGGGTTTCTCCCTTGACATTTCCCATTATAGTGCTCTGTAGTAGGTGGGGAGCACAGTCAATGAACTCATTAAAAATTCTTATGAATTCTAAAAACAAAAAACCCAAGTGAAAAATCAAAAACCACAAAAAGCTTACATGTCAAAACTGATTCAGAAAATGATTCAGATGAGACTTCCTTCCCTCCATTTATTGTTCTTGAATCGATAGAAGAAACACCAATTATAAAGTCCCTTTTTATCAAAGAAAAAACAATCAACTCTATAATAAAACCCAAATCTGTGAAAAAATTAGCGAATAATACTTTATTAGTAGAAGTAACAACAATAAAAATATTCCCATCTTCTATTAAAACAAAAATCATTTCATTCTGGCAAGAATTCATCAAAGGGTGTAGAGAAAAGCTCTGATCTTTCTTTTTGCACCTTAGATGAGATAAAATCCAACCTCAGGTCTCAAAGCATCATTGATGCTTGCAGAATCGCTATTAAAAAGAATGATAAAATAATACAAACTCATAGATACACCCACACATTCAACACTCCAAGAATCCCAACAGAGATGAAAATAGGATACACTATAACTAAAGTAAATATATATATCACAAATCCTCTCCGATGTTTCAACTGCCAAAGATTTGGGCACCACAAAGAAAAATGCACCAGGACTCCAGGCTGTAAAAGATGTGGAGAAAGTGGAACAGACCACATGAATTGTGAAAAACCACAGAATTGCCCAAACTGCAAAGAAAACCATGCTGCTGATTCAAAAGAGTGTGAAATCTGGAAAAAAGAGAAAAAAATTACAGAAATTAAATACACCAAAAATATTTCATATCCTGAAGCTAGAAAAATTATTGAAGACTCTACAGCAACAACAACGTATGCCAATATATCCAAACTCACCAGCAACCCAATTCAAACACAAGCAGTGGTTCATCATGGAATGATAAATCTATTAAAAGAACTTAAAACATTAGTGGAATAACTAAAAGAAAGTATAAACAACCTATCAACCAAGCTCCCTGTTGAACAAGTTCTAAAGAAGAGCTCTGAACCTCCAACTAATGAAACTGATGTTTCCCAAAATCTGAACCAAACAATCAAAAACCCCAAGCTTCCATACTACCACGACCAAAACTAATGAACCTCTTCCCACCTGCCTAAAAATGAATAACATCGAAAGTCCTTCACTAACTCAAAAGAAAGATCTTCTAGGAAGAAGGAATATAGCAAATATAAAAAAAGAACTACACTAATAGAAACAAAAGACAGGTTTGAACTAATGGGGGAAAATTCTTTAAAACAAAAAACTTTAAATATTTAAAAAGCCCCAACAAAGCCAGATCCAAAAGCGTAGAAAACATGGAAATAAACGAATCCAACCAATCAATAAACAAAATCACTTAAACTAGAGATGCAAAACATTATTCAATGGAATTGTAGAAGATTAATAGCTAAATGATCTTCTACTTATAACAAAATACCAACCCATGGTCATCTGCCTACAAGAAACCTTCTTAAAATCAATTGATAAAATAAAAATAAAAAATTACTCACAATATAATTACATAAATGAAACTCAACAGAGCGCATCTGGAGGCATATCAATTCTAATAAGAAATCTATTGAACAGGTGAAGAGGCTCATCCCTTGTTTCCTGTTTAGGATGTGGTTTCCAGTTTTTTCTTTTCTCTTTTCCAATCTTTTCACTCTTTTTTTTATTTTATTTTATTTTTATTTTTTTCAATTGGAGTAGATAGACTAAACTATCGCCCGGTTCACACTCCACCCACGTCTATTGAACAGATGAAGAGGCTCATCCCTTGTTTCCTGTTTAGGATGTGGTTTCTGGTTTTTCTCTTTTCCAATCTTTCACTCTTACGTAGCCCCCTGCGCATCAGTGGCATTTTCGCCTTGCTTGGGGTGATATGATTAAAAAAAAAAAATGACATTCTTCAAAGTAAAATACCACTAGAATCCAAGCTCCAAGCAGTCGCTGTAAAAACTACCCTACATAGAACAGTAAACATCTGCTCTATTTACATTCCATTTCATGAGCCTATAGAAGAAACCAACTTAAATAAACTAATTGAACAATTACCAAGACCATTTCTATTATTAGGTGACTTTAAGTCACAATATTATATGGGGTTCAAAGAATATGAACAAAAAGGGAAAAATATAGAAAATGTTATTAATATTAATAACTTATATCTACTAAATGAGAAGACTAATACATATTTACATCCAGCAATAGGTACATATTCAGCTATTTATCTATCACTGTGCAAACCTGCTATATTTATGGATTATAATTGGAAAGTTTTTGATGGTACATGGGGTAGTGATCACTACCCAATAATATTGAATACTTCAGAATCTATGGAAATTCATCTACCCAGATGGAAACTAAGTGGATTGGAAGGAATACAAAAAACAGTGTCATCAAAAACTCATAGATAAAGAAAACGGGAAAAAATCTATGGAATATTTTGTGGAAACATTAATGGCAATAGTAAGAAAATGCATACCAAAAAGTATTGAATCAAATATCAAAGACCACGGTTCAGCAAAGACTGCACAAAAGCAATAAGACTTTATAGAGCAGCACTAAGAAAATTCAATACTCAATCAACAACTCAAAACTTAGATTTATTCAAATATAAAAGAGCAATAGCACAAAGAATCATTAATGAGGCAAAAAGAAAATTATAAGTAAAATAAACATATGAAACCCCAAAAAAGTTTGGAATATGATTAGGAAAATCGCTGGTAAAAATCTATCTCCTCCTTTAAATCATCTTTGTCAAAATAATATTAAAATGACATGTAAAAAAGATATAGCTAATTCACTGGAAGAAACTTTCAAAAACAATTCCTCAAGTGAAAATTTTAAAAAATTAGACAGGATGCAGAAAAAAACAAAAAAAGGCTGAACTTTAATTTAAATAACAAAGAAGAATATAATCAGCCTTTTACGCTAGAGGAACTCAAAAATGCCATAAGGGAAACTCACAGTACAGCTACTGGTCCTGATAAAATTCATTATGAATTTCTTAAACAACTCCCCCCAAAATCATTAATATATTTGTTAAATGTATTCAGCGAGATATGGTTTGAGGGAAGATTGCCTAAGAACTGGAAACAAGCTATTGTGATTTCTATGCATAAGCCAGATAAAGATAAATCAGATCCCAAACATTTTCAACCTATATCACTAACAAGTTGTGTATGTAAAACCTTAGAAAGAATAATAAATAAAAGACTGAACTGGTATCTTAAAACTAATGGGTTAATTTCCAACTTACAGAGTGGTTTTGAAAATAAAAGAGCTACCATTGACAATGTCATTGGACTAGAAACTTTCATTAGAGAAACTTTTCTTAAAAAACAATATGCAATAGCCATTTTCTTTGATTTAGAAAAGGCCTATGATATAACTTGGAGGCTGGAAATAATGAATGACTTATTCAAGTTAGGATTAAAAAGCAGATTGCCCAAATTGATGAATGACTTTTTATCTGATAGAAGTTTTAAGGTTAGGGTTAGTTCAACACTCTCAGACTCAAAAATCCAAAAAGGTATTCCACAAGGTTGTATCTTATCTGTTACACTTTTTAACCTAAAGACAAACAACATTGTTAACTGTTTGAGTCAAGGCATTGATGGTTCTTTATATGTAGATGACCTTATGATTTGTTACAGATCAAAGAACATGCATACAGCGGAACAGCAACTGCAAATGTGTCTAGATAAATTAAGTCAATGGACCATTGAAAATGGCTTTAAATTCTCCTCAACCAAGACTAAATGTATTCATTTCTGTAATCAGAGGAAAATGCACAATGATCTAACCTTGAAACTGGAAGGGAACAAAATTGAAATGACAGATCAGCATAAATTTATGGGAATATTCTTTGATAAAAAAATGACATTCATACCTCACTTAAAGTACATAAAGCAGAAATGTTTCAAAGCATTACAATTATTACGAGTCGTAGCAAACACTGACTGGGGATCTGATCCCATATCACTTCTAAAATTATATAGAGCTTTAATAAAATCTAAATTGGACTATGGATGTTTCATATATGGTTTGACTCGGAAATCCGATCTAAAAATCCTTGATCCTATACACCCTGCAGGATTAAGACTCGCTCTGGGTGTCATGACATGTTGCCTTCCCTTGGTATAGCAGTTATTTCCCTTAATAAAGAGGTTGCTTATGGATTCATCAGAGAGGCCTCCCTTGTAAGCTTAACTTGTCTACTCATTGTCTCTGTTCTTTAACGATATTTATACTAACGAATACCATAACATAGTGGCAGCAGTAAAAAACGAACAAGGAATAGTGAACGCAAACAGAAAACAGGAAAGCGGCTGTAAAGTCTAGCAATATCTCAGTCATACCGGCTTTTCCGAAACAAGTTGCAGATACGTGCATTATTAAAAACAAAGAAAAAAAACGCTATACTGGAAGTTTGTAACTGCAACTGTAAGTTATCTCATCCCTTCTTTTCAAGTCCTTGTTTTGTTCCAAACAATAATAATAATAATGTCTAACCATTCAAGTGAACCACTTATGTGCTGGGAAACATCAAATTTGGTAGAATCCCGGAAATTTTTCAAACAACAATGTGAGTAATTCTTCTCCATGAAAGGCATACCAGAGAACAAACAAGTTGACTACATTCTTTTGTTATTGGGAAAAAGAAGGTTTAATATAACTATAACTCCTGGTCGTTCGAAAACGAAACTGACAGATGCAATCCTGTGGCAATTTGGGGAAAGTTTTTAGAGCAAATAGAGCCAAAAAATAACTTTTGGATTGCACGCTTCTGCTTGCAAAATTACTCACAAAATGAAACAGAGAACATTGATGATTTTCTGGCAAGATGTAGGCTTCAGGCAGAAAAATGCAAGTTCAGGAACGAGCGTGAGATGGAAGAACGAGTAATCGACCAGATCATTGCCGGAACAAAATTCCTTGAATTACAAAAGCAGCTACTTAGCAAAAACAAGACAATGTCCATGTCAAAAGTACTCAACATGTGTAGGAGTTATGATGCTTCATTTAACTACATGAGGCAAATGGGCGAGCTGCAAGGGGAATGTGACAGTCAAATAAGTGCAATAAAGCACGGATCTGGGGACACAGACAACTGTGGTAAATGTGGACTTAGCCATCAAAATGGAAATTGCCCTGCTCGAGGCAGCACTTGCTCAGCATGTGGACGGAAGATCCACTGGGCTAGGATGTGCCACAACAGAAAAGTCAAGGAAAAAACTAGCAGACAGCCACAGACAAACAAGTCTACTAAACACAGAAGATTTACGCCGGTACAGCACGCGTATACAAGCCATCAGAACTCTATTAATGTTCAGGACCAGGTAGTGGACGACTTTGAGAGAATGTCTTTCTATTCATTGAAAGCCCACGGTAAAAAGTACTCTCAGACAGAGGCATTCGCCACATTGAACATAGTGTTACCAAACAGGAAAGGTGTACACAAGTTAAAAATCAAGGTAGACACATGTGCGGAGGGAAATACACTCTCCATGCGCACATTCCAGCAAATATTTCTAGAGTGTGTAGACCGGAATGGACAACCACTTCCTGGCACAACACAGAATGAAGCTGCAGTACTTACGGCGTACAACGGATCTAGTATCCTGCAACATGAGTCCATACAGATTCAATGTGCATACAAAGGTGAATGGAGGTACATGAAATTCTACGTAGTGACCTCCAAGGGAGCTACCATACTAGGATTACCCTCTTTTCAGGACTTAAAACTGGTTAGCCTACACTGTGCGCCAGTCATTTATGCATCAGGTACCCCAGCTACTCCATCAGACAATACACCAATCAACTCTACGAAAGATCTGAGTGAAGCGTATCCTGATGAATTTGATCGAATTTGTAATTTCACAGGGGAATACCACATTGTACTTCGACCAAATAACCATCCAATAGTCCATGCACCCAGAAAATGCCCCATCCACATAAGAGACGAAATAAAGGCAGGACTGGATGAAATGATTTTCCAAGGGATAATCCGCAAAGTTTATGAACCAACAGAGTGGGTCAACAGCATTGTGTATATGTGCAAGAGCAATGGCAAACTTCGCCTATGTTTAGATACCAAAGATCTAAATAAGGTCATCATGTGTTGCCACCACTAAACTCCAACCATGGAAGAGCTCTCACACAAACTGTCTGGTGCCAAATTCTTCTCCAAGCTGGATGCAAAAAATGACTACTGGTCTGTCAAGCTTGACAGGGAGTCACAATTGCTAACCACATTCAATTCTGCCTTTGGAAGATACTGCTTTCAAAGAATGCTCTTTGGCCTGGTTATGTCTCGGGATGTTTTCCAACAAAGGATGGACATGATCATAGAAAAGTGCACTGGAGCTTTGGCATTGATTGATGACATTGTCATCTATGGAAAAACCAAAGAGGAGCATGACCTCAACTTACGAAAGTTGATGGAGACCACACAAACTGCTGGCCTCACATTTAACAGTAGCAAATGTGTAATCAACCAGGAACAAGTGAAATTCTTTGGTGCCATCTTCGACAAGAATGGAAATATATGCAGGTTTTAGTCTGTCTATTGAAACATTACTATAGACGTCATCTGATCTTTTTATAGTAAAATATTTTTCGTGACGACTTAATACCTGGAATGGACCTATATATGGATCTTCCAACAGTTTTCTTACTCTGTCAGTACTTAGCCAGATACTTTTACATGTTTGTAAGTCTTTTGGAATGTAGGAATTAGGTATTGAATGCAGGTGTCCCCTGGATAATTTGTCCATGTCAAATTTTTGCATTTCATTGGTTAAAATTTTAATGTGCGAATTTGTTATTTCGCTGTTCTCGCTCTTGGTAGGGTCGATTAATAATCGGGGAACTTGTGCATGACTCCCAGTTACTGCAGTAAATGGAGAATAGTTCGATTCATTATGTGTTATCCTCATTTCCAGAAGGACGATAGGTAGAACTGATAACCACAATTCTTTCCTGGCTATAATAGCCGTTTTTAGGGTTCTGTCTTCTCCCTCAACTAATCCATTCATTTGCGGATGGTACGCCGTTGTTTGTAATCTGTGGAAACCTATTATTTTTGTTAGTTCTGCGAATAATTCAGATTCGAATTGGCTTCCTCTGTCTGTAACGACATGAAGAGGAACCCCGAATCGAGAGATCCACAGATCGACAAAAGCCATTGATACTGATTTCGCCGTAATTTCAGTTATTGGGCATGCTTCTATTCACCTCATGTTTCTATCGATGCATGTTAATAAATATCGTATGGTGAAAAATGAGTCAGTTTGGTTCTTTACTGGTGGTAAGGGACCGACAATGTGTACATGCATTTTTTCAAAATGACTGGAAGGTAATTCAAATGGATTTACTTTACTCTTTGTATGTTTTATTATTTTTGCTTGTTGGCAATGCTGGCATTTTGTGCACCAGGTTTTTATTGATTTGTCCATTTTCGGCCAATAGTATCTGGATTTTATTATTTTTCTTGAAGATGTTATTCCCAGATGTGGTAGATTATGCAGACTGTCAAATACCGATTTTCTGAGCTTCTCTGTCACAAAAGGTCGTGGAAAAGGTAATGTCGTGTCGCATAATATGGTTTCATTTTTATTTATTGTGTATGGTTTCAGTTGGTCTTTGAATGCCTGAATTTCATTGTCAGTAGCTTGATGTTTCATTATTTCTTCTAAGTCACATACAACAATAGTGATCGCATTGACAGGTCATGATAAACAATCAGCTACTATATTTTGTGAGCCTCTTATATGTGAAATATCATTCACATATTTGCTGATAAAACAGAGGTGACGTTGTTGTCTATCTGATTTTAGGGAAGATTGGCTTTTAAAAACACTGCCAAGTGGTTTGTGATCCGTCAGTAACATTACATTTCTGCCTTCTATTAAATGTTTAAAATGGAGTACTGTTAGATAGGCAGCTAGTAGTTCTCTGTCATAAGTGGAATATTTTTGTTGAGTTTGGGATAATTTCTTTGAAAAGCCTATGGGAATGGGTTGATTGTCAATCATTTGGTGAAGTGCTGCACCCACCGCATAATTTGAACTGTCTGTTACAAGTTGATAGTTGTTAACTTTCGAGCTGGGGAAATCCAGAACCATTACATTTGATAAAGAGTTTTTTATGTTTTCGAAAGATCCAATTTCTTCCTTTAAGGTTAAGGATTTTGAATTTTGGTCTAAACGTATTTTTTCCGTGAGAGGTAATATAATATTGCTGAAATTTGGCACAAGTTTCCTATAAAAATTTGCCATTCCGAGGAATCTGCATAGTGATTTAGAATCGTTTGGTTGAGGAAATTCACTTAATTCATTCAACTTTTTAGCACTGGGTTTGAGACCATTAGAAGAAATGTGAAATCCTAAAAAGTCTAACTCATTAGCACTAAATATGCATTTGGAAAGACAAATATTTAAGTCGTACTCACTTAGCTTTTGTAGTACTACTTCGACATGCTTGGAATGAGTTTCTTCATCTTCTGAGAATATCAGGATATCGTCAATATATACAAAGATATAATCAGTATCACTAAAGATATTGTCCATCATTCTTTGAAAAGTGCAAGATGCGTTCCGTAGTCCGAAAGGCATATAGTTGTATTCAAATAACCCGAAAGGGCTAGAGATGGCTGTCTTGCAGACATCCTCTTGGTGAACTGGTATCTGGTGATAAGCAGACGACAGGTCTATCTTTGAAAAGAACTTCTTGTTATGAAGCTTCGAAGACAAGAAATTTATATTTGGGATCTGATATCTATCGACTTTTGATATGGTATTTAAATGTCTGTAGTCACCAACAGGTCTATATGTGCCGTCTGACTTCAGTAACATGTGTAAGGCTGAACTCCATTCTGAGTTCGAAGGGGAAATTATTCCTGCCTTTAGGAGTTTCTTAAATTCCTCTTTTGCAATTTCATATCTCTGAGCTGATAACTGTCTGGCTCTGGAGAATGTAGGAGGATTGCTACCATTCTGTAGTATATTTTTGGTTTTGTTGCATTCGTGTCACGATGATGAGAAATTAAGTTTGGATATTTCTCCAGAATTATTTGTACTGTTTTGTTGGCATCTTTATTCGGTACTACATCTATATTCATGATAATAGATGGATGTGCATTGGATTGTCTATTAGTCATTTTATCGATTAGTTTGTTGTTCTTGCAGTCCACCGCTAACCCGAAATGGTTTAGGAAATCATATCCTAGGAGTAGCTGAGCAGTTTTGGCTATTATAAATGTCCAGGTAAATTCCTGTCTGAGGTTCTGTAGCCTGAGATTCAGTACTGTTTGTCCTGAGCATTCAATCTTTTGATCGTTGGCAGACACTAAAGAGATATTGGTTGGATATATTACAGCTCCATTTAAATATTTCTTTGGAAGTATAGATACGGCAGCTCCTGCATCCACAATAAAATTTAAACTTTGAGCTCCTAACCATGCGGCTATAATGAGAATTGGCGAGGAAATGGAAGCTAACATCTCTTGCCTAGTTAGTTTTCTGAAATCTCACGAGGAACTGGTGAAGTTGGACAAGAGCTGGGTTGCATTTGAACATTCTGTTCATTAGGCCATCTGCACCACAGCTTGCAAAATTTTGCACATTTCGCAAAATATAAATGCACTCGGCAGATTTTGGGTTTTTGGTCCTTGTTAAAAGGGCGAACACTGGTAGGGAATTTTTTTTCAGTGGGAACAGACATGTATCCTTTTAGTTTTGTTTTTATTTTGCTGTCTATCCTTTTGCTTCCCGGAAATCTGTCAAATATATGCGGTGTCTTGTGTATTAAAATATAATAAGTCGTCCGCCATTTTTCCAAGCTGATCTATGTCTAAATCGACTTGCACAGCTACTACTGGTTTAATAGAGTGAGGTAGGGCTTGAATAAATTTGTGACGTACAATATCGTCCCATATGCCAATTTGACCTGCTAATGACATGAGTTCATTCAGATACACTGAGGGACGACCCGTTACTGTGGACGACGACATTAATTTGTCCAGCATCTCTGGTTTTGTTCTTTTGTAAGCGCCTGTCACTGCTTCTTATAGTGTGTCATAGTCCTTTGATTGCAGTATAGTTGGCTGTATATTTTCTACTATGCTGTGCTGTTTCTTGTTTTATTTTTCAAACTCAACACACACACACACACACACACACACACACACACACACACACACAATAAAATTAATTCACTCCACGTGTATCTCTAAAAATACAATTGCGCGGGCATTCACCCTTACCAAACCCTTTGGGGTCAAAAACAAGAATGGCGCACCCGAAAGCTTGGACGTAGTTGAAGACACACCACATGGTCAAAAATATGAATTTTTGACCAATCAGGGCTCGACATAAGAAACACATTTCTTGATCTCCTGGAGCCTCACCATCAAAATAAAAGGAAAGTAGAAACTTTCAACCAGCACAAAGAGGAACAGTCAGCTTGAAACACACAGAGGGGAACGGACCGCTCGGAGCACACATAGAGAGAGAATTCAGCAGTTCACACAACAGACAGTATAACGTATCAATGAGCATTGTTTCACCCTCTCTTTCTCTCATCTCGCTTGCAACACATAGTCCTTCTTTTCCCGCTCTCATTCCCAATTCCTTTCTTTCTTCCTTTCTACAACTTTACGGACAACTATATTTTTGTATGAAAAAAATAATTCTTTTATTTTTTTTAATGAAAATAAACAAAAGTTTATTTTGCCTTATTTGTAGTGCATTTTCCTTTTTATTTATTGTTTGGGGGAATTATACAAGCCCCCTACAATGTCTACAGGAAGTGCTGCCAAAATGTTTAAAAACTTTTGACTGGGCTGTCTAATATTTGCAATATTAAATTGTGCCTCCATTATCGCAAACCAAGCTATTACGTTTGATTCGAGGAAGTTTGGTGGTTTTATCGCAACAGCTTGGATTGGTTGGTTTTGATTTGTTGAGGTTTCTTCAGCATCAGTTGCCATGCTGAGTTTGTGTTGAAGGGAAATATTCTAATTTTGCTGAAATTTCAAAATTTTTTTTTGTGTGTGTGTGTGTGTGTATATATATATGTGTGTGTGTGTGTGTTGAAATCACGTCGGGTGGTCACCAGTTTATAGTGGGTTATCCGTTCTAGTGAAACGTAGTTGTGTATTGAAATAGATTAACTGAATTTGGCCTTGTTAGTAGATAGCCCACTATAAGTTATAAAAGGGGTTATAAAACAAGAAAATCAAATTGAGTATAGAAACAACGTTTATATATACGCAGATATCAATTAAGGTTGTTTTTACAAATAAAGTAATGTCTTTAGGATGGGTTCAAAGGATGTTAAAATGTTTATTGCAGTAAATGTTAAAAAGAGAGTTTGTGCGTAAGTATGTGTGAGCATTTGTCATTTAGGAATGTCTTTAATGTCTCTCCTCCTTTGGTCGGGTAAGTAGCTCAAGGGACAGCAAAGAAGAAGGTGAGAGAGAAAGGGAAGGCGAGCATAGTGGATCACTTGATGAGGTCAAAAGATGTGCTAATTATGCTTGTACTTTTCTCAACTGCCAATACTTTCTGTGTCGGCTTTTTATTTCGTCTTTGTGGGTCCCAGCAAGTCATTTGGAAATTCACACCCGTATTTAATTCTGGGCTTCCCATTGGATGATAAATAAAAGGAATTTGATATTTATTAATTTTTGGTTTTCTGCCAAAACATATGCGTGGAGCCAGGTGTGCAAAGACCAGTTTTGGTCATTTGCTTTCTGGACCTCTGAGGGCAAACATCCGGTCACTCACTTTGCTTGGTATCACCACAGTACCTCAACTTTAAAAATTTAAGCACAGCACTAGATTGGTAGCAAGATCTCATCAGAGTTCAAATTACTAAATTTAATCATAAGTTTTATGCTAACAGTTTCTTCTCTCACACTTCTCATTTATGTAACTCTCTTACAGTTTGTTGCTTTCCAGTCAAGTTTGATCTTAAAACTGTAAATGTAATGTCAGTTATTAACTTCTGCTTTCTTAATTTCAGTTTTTTATTCTTTTCTATCTTTAATAATGTTTTCTTTTTCTCATATTCTCTCACACTCAGTAATGCCTTGTGCCTGAGTTGCTTAATTATTTGCTTGGAGTGAAATTATTAAAAAAAATCAAAATGAGGATTTTCTGTCAAAAAGATTTCATAAAGAATTTTTATTTCAATTTACAGTGTAATATTTGCATATAACATTTGATTAAAAATTGACAAGTAGTTTTCTTTTTTTTACCATTTAATGTTATACACATAAAAATGATTAATAATTCCAAGCATCAAATTGTGTGCCTGTATTGATTTCCTGGAAAATTTTACATTGTAGATTGTTATATATATATATATATATATACTGTCTCTTTCTCAATCTATCAATGTGTGTGTGTGTGTGTGCTTGCACACACACACACACACACATATAATATGTGTGTTTTCATTTAACTTCCTGGTGAGTTTTGATTCTACACTATAGAATATAAAAGATCACAAATGTCGAGGATGATATTTTAGTTTTTGATCCTATATACCTCCAAAGTGTATCCAGTCTACATGAGTAGAAATGAATGGATCATTTTGATCTTTGTCCTGGAGCAAATTCAGAGCAAACAAGTTTTCTTTTAAGTCAACTTTATATCATTAAAAGGTCAGAGACATTGAAATGTCAGTAATCTGATCTTAATTCATTTGAAATAATGTAAGAAGAAATTATACAGAAGTTAAAGACTTCTCAGTAGACTGTTTAAGGTCAACTTTTATATCAATTCCAGCTCCATTGAATCTGTATTATAAATAATTTCACTTTGTTTGAACAGAATCCTAGAAATTAAATACCTGTAAACTTTCAAATTTAAATAAATGCCTTCAGTTCTTAAGTACAACTCTGATGGGGCTTCAGAATACAATGACTGCAATTCTGTAGGGAGTAAAGATCCCCCAAGGAGGAGCTACTGTTTTGCCATGGGTGGTGACATGTGATCCTGGCGTTTTTTTTTTGTTTTTTTTAACCATATCACCCCAAGCAAGGCGGTAACGCCACTGATGTGCCGGGGGCTACATAAGAGTGAAGAGATTGGAAAAAGAGAAAACCGGAAACCGCATCCTAAACAGGAAACAAGGGATGAGCCTCTTCACCTGTTCAATAGATGTTGGTGGAGTGTGAACCGTGTGATAGTTTAGTCTATCTACTCCAATTGGAAAAAAAAAACAAAGTGAGAAGATTAGAAAAGAGAAAACCGGAAACCGCATCCTAAACAGGAAACAAGGGATGAGCCTCTTCACCTTTTCAATAGATGTTGAAGGTTTTAGGAGTTAGAATATATATATACTCCTAAACTCCAACACACCACTGCTTGAGCTAGACAGGTGGTTGGAGAGGTCTGATCCAATCAACTGGCTGGTCTCATCAATCCCTAAGTCAGACTAACAAAACAAAAAAAAATTTACTCACATTTAATCAAACATTAAACTGACTTAGTAAGTGGTGTTGTAGGGTCACTCAAACTGGGAACAAAGAAATCTGACATGGCTGTTTCAACCTCCAAGGAAAGCCCATGCTTGGGTGAATGATCCAGGATATAACAGGCAAACCTCCTCATGTTTGAGTATACCAGTCATGTAACCCTGGAGGAATGAGGCGAATAGGATTTCCCCACCATTATCTTCCCCATATGGGGCTTCAAGGTAGGTGGGGAGCATGTCTGATAGATAATAATAATAAATAAAGTATAAGCACAAAAAACCAAGAGACTACACATTGATACAGATACAGAAATAACACAGAAAATCAATTCAAGCAAGAATTTTTTAAATTCATTGTAACAGAGTCAATAAAAGACAAACTAATAACAAAGTTGTCACCTTTTGTCATAGAAAAAAAAATTGCATCTTGAATAACTCAAAAAAAATAGTAAAAAAAAAAACTAAAAATAATACATTACTGATAGAAGTCAGAGAAAAATATGATGCTGAAACTCTACTAAGGATGACCAAATTTCATGATATAAAAGTTGTAAGCAATCCATGTACAAGTAAGAAATTTGGTTGCAAATCTCTTGTGAACAGTCCAGCTGGCAACATAGTAATGAAAACAGGGGCAGAAATCCAATCTTTCCCTCACAGCAACAGAAACATGTTTTCACTCACCAATCTGCCAAAAATCCAAACTCCCATTAGTAAAAAAGTAATTGTTTATTCACTGATTTTCTGATTGGCCACACCAGACATGGAGGCAAGATTCATGAGTATAATTTGATACACATAACAGTTCTTCTTGTGCTACTAATTTTATTTAGTTTTTTTCATCTTCATTACATTTTCTACCATTTTCTTTGCTGCAAGGATATTACAGACTTTTCTTAGATTGAAGTCCAGCAAACCAGACAAAGACAAATTCTCATTCATCGGGAATAAGGCAAGTCCTGTTCACCATTCTGCAGTTCTGCAGTTCTAATTCACTATGTCTGTCACATTCCACTCTGATCTCATGATCACATAAATAACAGTACAGATGCAGTCTTTTGTTTTGGATATCTTTGAAGTTGGTAGTGCACCGGCTATTACTTAAATAGGATCCCTCATCCTATATGGTTCACACATTTCTCTTCGATCAGGCAGATACATGCTGTCATTCCATTTGAGACTCAGGCAGATACATGCTGTCATTCCATTTGTTAGTTGTAAATTGCATTGGCAGGTGCACTTGTAGTGGACACATTGTCCTTTGATGTGGTGTTATATCTATATACCACTTCCATGACTGTACACTGCTTTCTGGTGGTGATCCTCTTTACACTTCAGTGGCACCTTTCTGCTATGCTATTGCCACTTGACACATGCACACATCACAGCCAAAGTGGATCCTCCACTCATCCAGAAAGCACTCAAACTGTCTGCTGCAGAAAGCATTGTTGTTGTCTGTAAAGATTTCCTTCTTGTGGTCCTCATTCATAAAACACTGACTCTAACTGGTGGATTACACGTGAAGAGTTCTGTCAATTCTGGTGGGTCCCCAGTCTATAAGCATGAGGAAATGCTAGTCGCTGTATATCCATACTCAGTCTGCTCCAAGTGCCACCTACCCCCAGCTTCACTTTTCATCATTTAACTGGTGTGGGGTCTACTATCTGGCATGTTTGTCACCCTTATAGTATTTGTAGACACTGACGGATTGGTCAACTGAATGAAATAGCATGTTCTTCTTACACCAGAGTGCACGCTGTGATAGTGTATTTTCATTACCTCGTCTGATTTCCCCACAGAAGTAGCACATACTGGTGGTACAGGTTCAACCTCCTTTTTTATGTCATCGTACTATCTGTGTGGCACACGGGTCAATGTGTCAGTAAGGTTGCAGTTTGACATCAGCAATGTCACAACCATGGACAGATCATATTCAGTGACCAGGTTCTTAATGGTTTTCAACCTCCTTCCGATCAGCATTTTGCTTGCTGCCTTGGTGCACACTCTGGCTTTACCTGTCAAGGTAGTTGACACCCAATGGTACAAGAAAAGGAGTCAGTCTGTATATGCAACCTTTTAACCCTCCACTGGAGCACCAAGTTGGTACCCTTCAGTACAGCATTGTCTATTGGTTACAACCAGCATGCATCCTTGATTACCATTCCATCCTTCTTCAACAAGACTCCAATTACCAGAGAACTTGCATCAACCCACACATTCATTTCTTCTCCCTGCACACACCAACCTCCTTTAGCAGGGTTGTTCTTCTTTACTCTTACAATAGTATCCATTGACATGCAAATAAGCAGAGGGTCTGTCATTTCATTGTCCCAATTCTTGGTGTCAGCACTTGCCTTGTGCTTCATAGTACCTGCGACCATGCGGAGCCATCCACACACTGGTAGGTGCCCTACAAGCCTTCCACATAAAGAAAAAATGTTTAGGCTTGTTAAGATGTCTGGTACTTCTGGAATCGCAGTTCTGCATCTCCATTACTTACCTTGAATATTCAAGCCCAATACATGGTTACCATCTTCCAGCCATTCTGGGTTCTTGCAGATCAAGCCAAACTGGCCCAGTTTAGCTTTTACCTGCTGTGATGACACAATGACTTTGTTTACATAAATGTCATCAATGTGCACTGATGTTCCTTCATTTACTGTTTCTTCTTGAGACAACACAGCACTAATTATTGCCTTCATTACCTGCAGTGCCACATTTAATCCAAAGCCTAGTCTGGTAAGGCAGTTCCTTTTGCCAGCAAACATCACTGTCTGAAACAGCCACAATGACTCACTGACTCAGAATTGCAAATATACCATTCTCAAATCCAGCTGACACTGTTCCTACAATTTGATGGCACAAACATTAGCATCAGCTGTGAATGCATCAACATATTGGTCCAACTCCCAGTAATTCATTACAGGCCTCACCTTTGAGTTGTTCAGTTGAACAGTTACCATGAAAGGGATCAGGCCTTTAGGTGATCTAAGTTTTCTATGGGAGTAGGCAATTAACCAACTATCTTTAATCTATGTACAGAGCTCCTTTTCATAAGCAGGTCTTACTTGGTCAAGTACATGGTATTCAGCTATATGGTTTTGTAGTATAGCTGGTTCCTGGTCTCCTGTCCACTTCCATGAGGCTGTCCAGATCTTCTTACGCTGGTTGAATTCAATGCTGAAATAAGGTTAGTCAATCTTAGGTGCTGCACATACGGGAACCTTCTTCCAAAACTTCACTATTCCACTCTGCATTATAAGAACTCCATCCAAGGTTTTGATGATGTCATAATCCAGCAGGCCAAAGTTTCATTGGCTTCTCATGTACTACCTGTGCTTTGGCATCAGTGGAATTCTCAGTGTCTGCACAGATCCTGACTACTTCTATCTCTTGACATGTATACATTTCACTGCTTATGGTAGTCACTCTGACACTTTTCTTCTTCCAAGTGCGGCAAAATCTCACACTTATTATAGTGCAAGAGCAGCCAAAATCAAGGAATGCTGTGCATGGCATCTCATTGATGTAGATTTGGATGACTGGTAGAACCTCGTTTATATGTTGTCTTAGGAACTGATCAGTGCCATCTTGTCCTTGACCTTGTTTCTCAGGAAATCTTGAGCAATATGTCCAGCCTCATTGAATCAATAACAACATACTTGCACTTCTTGTTTTCTATACATGTAATTTTTTACCTCATGGCTCTGATGGTTACATTTATAGCAAACAATTCCAGTGTTAGCCCAAACTAGAGGAAGCTCTAATACTACATTGGTTTGCTTGCGTGACCACAGCAATGGGTTTCTCTAAGTTAGTCATCTTCCTGGATAGTCCTGGATCAGTCTAATAATTCTTTAAGAATTTGCAACTCTACACTATAGTTTGCTTTACTCTAGCTGGAAGCCCTGCTACAAACATATATGCTAACACTTGTTTGGGGAGTCTGCCAAACAGGATTGCCAGCTTCTTTATTGTGGCCAAATAAACATCCACAGTTTTGCCTGGTCACAGAATCCATGTTGCAAATTGTTCATAAGCAATGCAGGGATCAATGGCAAATGCCTTGTAGAGTAACACCTTAATTCTTAGTGGGTCTTCCTTCTCCTTATCACTAAGCTGTTGATATACAGCAAATGCACTGCTGGTCAGTCATAAAGGAATCACATGCTCAACACATTTTATCACACACAGACGATAAATTAATTTGATTTTTTCCACCCATTCCAACACTGGGGTAGAGCCATCAAACTCTGGGATGAGTTTTAAGTCAAATTTGTCTCCCTCCCACTTTGCCTAAATAACTTTTAAGTAATTTGTGTGCAAGTAAGAAATTTGGTTGCAAATCTCTTGTGAGTGGTTCAACCAGCAATGTAGTAATGAAAACAGGGACAGAAAGTCCTGTTCAGCATTTATGCCATTTTCTATTTCACTATGTCTGCCACAAAGGTAAGGGTCTACCTACACCTGTTTTTAAATTCCTGTAGAGATATGGTGAGAAGCACGGAACTTTCACTGTGTAGTACATTAGAAGAAATTTATGAACAATAAATCTATAAAAAACAAAGCCTTACAGACATAAGAATATCTTTTTTAAAAAATTATAGAAAACAACACTTATATAATTAATTTTGATGCATTAGAGGAAATAAAAACCAGTTATACAGTTTTAAAAGTAGAAACATATATCCCAACCTCATTAAAATGCTTTAACTGCCAAAGTTATGGACATGGTAAGAATAAATTTACAAAGAAGTCAATATGTAGAAAATGTAGAGAGAATGATCCTAACCCCCACAGAGATCACATGCCAAAATTAAACCAAATGCCCTAATTGTAAATGATATCATAGGGTAACTTCCAGGGGCTGCAAAGTCTGGAAAAAAAAGATATATTAAAAATTAAACACACCACAAAAGTTTCTACTCAGAAGCAAGGAAAAGCATTGAAACAAATTCCAATAAACCATCCTATGTAAAATTTACCCAAGAAATATCAAGCTAAACCTATGAAAATCTAATATTAAACAAATTACATGAAACACAAGAACTAACATTTTTAATTCAAGAATTAAAAAACATATTGTTGTAACCCAAAATAGTTATTGTGTGAGTAATCACCAAAACGAAGGTTGGGGTTAATATCGACAAGTATAAGATTTGCACACTGTGTGAAGTAGATATACTGCTAGTGAACTCCTAGTCATTATAATCACTCTCTACTCTACTGCAATAGTATCCATGCATTTAAGAGGATCGGAACATCCCATTACTGTATATAGGTAGGTATACAACACATAGTAAAACCATTAAAGTCAATTGTAAACTTGGAAACAACCCATACCACTGAAACAAAACTATCCACAATGTAAATCCAATATAAACTTCACTAACCACAACTTCTCAACAACAAAACACCCAAATCATCTTAACAGAAAATTTCTACAAGTAGAAAAGTGACAGAACAAAAACCAATCAAACATCAATACAAAATCAAATCAAATCCAAGAAACAAAATTAAAAGCAAATAAATAGAACAACAACCCACATGGAGATAATAAAAAAAATAATCGAGAACAGACAAATATTTTGCAAAAAACAAGTTCACAAACAATGAAAACAAACAGTATAGAAAGTATGGAATATATGGAACAAAAATAAATAAAAGAATTACCAATCAAATTGACAAACAGAACAAAAGCATCATACAATGGAACTGTAGAGGTGCCAGACCAAACTATGAAGAAATCAAACAACTCTTGCAAGAGACCTTTCCTTTAAAGGATATGAAACTTATCACAAAATAAATGTATTTAAATTAAACACAAATATACAGGCCATGGTGTGAACCCCCACTGATTCTTTGCATCAACATGCAAAACTCCACAGCTGACCAATAGTCGATCACTTCATTCCAAATTCAACCCTGTCCTACATTGTGTTTGATTGATCACAAAGCTGAATTGATTGAAAGTCACCAAAATCTGCTGTATCATTGACCCAGACAGAACTGCAAGCCACAATAAGGAAAAAAAAATCTTTGCAAAATCAAAAATAAGATGTTTATATATCTGTTCAATACAGTATTTGGTTTCAGTTTATCACTCTTGCATGCAGACAATTATAATTCCAACCCACAGCTTGTATGGGATGTAACACTTCATCTAAGTTGGTTTGTATGGCACTAGGCTAAAGTCAGAGATTCTTCTAAGGCAGGCAGTCATATGACAAAACATCTCTCATGTTAATTTGACCCATACTAGTCTAACTCTAACTTCAAACTCTTGCTCTCAAACTGTCTTGTGTGTCATGTTTCTACTGGGTCTCTCCAGTCTGCACTCACTGTCTTCTGGTCTGCACTAGTCTGTGTTTTGACTGTATGGTCTCCACCTGGTCTCTTCAGTCCGCATACACTGTTTTCTGGTCTGCAACTATTCCTCTTCACGTTGAATCTCTCTCTCTAGCAGAAGATGATCCCCCCAAACCTGGGAGTCGACAAATGCTGGCTGTGTCCACACTAAATCACTCAATGAGGCTAGTTGGACTGAAACTCCATTACTTGACTGTCTGAAAACCCACTGGCTCTTGCTTAAATTGAACTTCACATCTGGGCGGGGGGGGGGTGATGTCCTCTGGGTATGCTATAATTTCTAAATGACCAATCAGGGATCCTCATTTTGGTCACTTGATCAACTTTGTCTCCTGTGTGAGTGCCTCTTACTACTACCCAAAAGGCAGAGAATATTTCTCCAACTTTACCAAAATCCCACTGGGCGCCTTTTCTCATTGGTCATCTGATCAACCCCATCTCTTTTTTCTTGCTTTGTGTTGGTGCCTCCCATCATAACCATCCGAGGGGTGTGGTCCATCCCAAACAGCCAAAATTTAATTAACACTCCAAAATCTCTCTCCTATCAAATTTTGCTGTGTGGTTGTTTTGACATCTGTAGTTTATCATTTTAAACCCCCACCCCACCCAGCCAACAATTGACAAAAAAGGAGACAATCTGTCAACCTGAGATGTTTTTAATTATCTAGGCTGTCTCACTTTGTATACAACCATCATAAGAAATTATCTATCTTTGGTCAAAAGAAAACACCATATGTTTCCTTTTTCATTATCAGCATCGCAAAATTTCCTAAAAACAAAGAAATTTTATTTTTGAGGGTTCCATCTCTCTTTCTGACCAGAGGTGGCCTGTCTCTAAGGGTTATAAAATTCTTTCAACAATTTCCCATGCAAGGGAAAAGATTCTGTTTCAAATCAAATCATAGTCTGCTGTCATTTTTATCAATAGTTAAATTTTCGCAATAAACAAGAGACTCGCTTTTTCACGACAATGACTACCCTGAATTTGGAGACAAGAAATCATACAAAATTTTTATCTTTCTAACCAAATTTTGTGGCTAGATTCCAAGAGTCATAAAACCTTTATCTTGAGTGGCTGTTTGTTTTTGTTGGTCGTAAATTTATTTATCTATTTTTCTTAGATGTTCTTTTTAGAATATCCTTCACCTAGCTTCTAGCGTATGAAGAAGAAAAAAAAAATTCAATTATTACCTTTTCTCTTTTTCTTTCTTCTTCCTTGGCACCAGAATTAGTGTTAAAATGACAGTAAAAGCTTCAATTCACTGAACAATAGCCATATGTTCAATTTATATTCCTCCAAAACATAGACTGAATAAAACTGAAATACAAAGGCAGACTGGCCAACTTCGCACTCCATCTCTACTTTTGGGAGATTTTAATGCATACAGAAAAATGTGGGGCTGCAGTAAAAACAATAAAACTGGTAAAATTATAGAATCTCTACTTGAATCATCTGATCTATGTGTACTTAATAACTAATTGCACATATGACTACACCCAGGTACCTGATCAACGTCAGCTATCAACCTAACCATATGCTCTTCATCAATTTTTATGGACTTTCAATGGAAAGTTTATGATGACCAATGTGGTAGAGATCATTCACCTATTTACCTCAATATAAGCAAGCTTATGTCAGAAGAAAGGAATCCAAAATGGCAACTACACAAAGCTGTCTAAAATTCAATTCCAAATCAACATGGAAATTCTCAATGAACCAGAAACAATAGTCTCCTTTACAAACATATAAATACAAACAGCAAGACAAACAATACCCAAATATTCTTTTAAACCACATACCAGATCAAAACCTAGGTTTATAGCAGTTAAAACCAAGATACAATGCTAAAGATATTCTTATACAACTCAATAACAATCAACCTAAAAAAATACAAACAAGTTCGAGCAAAAGCACACTATACAATTAAAACTATGTCTTCACTATATCTTCAGACTAAACAACAAAACACCAATAAATAAAACATGGAAAATCATCACAAACTGCAACAATCCATGTAACCAAAACAAATGGAAATAAATGCACTGGAAAAAAAGAAATAGCTAACCTAAAAGAAATAGCAAGAGAATTTCAAAGAAATATCTCAACAAATCTCTACACTCCTAAATTTCAAAAATATAAGAGCAAGTTATGCTACGAAACAAGAAAAAACTTGCTTTCACTTCAAACAATAAAGAATACAATATTCTTTTTACTATAATAGAACTAAAAGACTCCATAAACAAAAGTAAACCTCTGTAACTGGTACAGATGAAATTCATTAGCAATTTTTAAAATACCTGCCAAAAAAGTCTCTATTAATATTCTCCAGATCTTCAATGATATATGGTGTCCAAACAAATTTTCAAAATTGTAGTGTGAATCCATCATCATTCCAATTTCTAACGCCAGTAAATACCAATAAACTACCAACCCATTGCACTAACAAGTTGCATTTGCAAGATGATAGAAAGAATGATAAATGGTCAACTAATATGATACCTGGAAGAAACAATCTCTTATCTAGTAACCAAAGTGGATTCTGGAAAACCAAGGAACCAATGATCAACTTGTATGGCTAGAATCCTTTATTTGTGATGGCTTTGTTCAAGGCCATCATGTGGTATCAATATTTTTCAATCTTGAAAAAGCCTATAACACTACATAAAAGTATTGTATCCTAAAAGATATGCACACAATGGGAATAAAAGGAAAAATGGCCATATTCATCCAAAACTTCTTATCAAACCAAACTTTCAAAGTACAAAATGAAAACATAATGTCAGACACACACAAGCACGAAATATGAGTACCTCAAGGTAGCATTTTATCAATTACATTATTTAAAATGACACTTAAAATGATAGCAAATTCAAAAAATAGAAAGTTTATAACATTCTTAGACTCCTTATCTAGTTTAACAGCAATAAAAGAAAAGAACACAGATCATCCCTATACTCAAGAAATCCTAGAAACTTGTCATCAGTTAATAAAGCTCAAAACAACAATAATGCTGAATTAGATTCTTAGCCATATAGGCATCAAAAGAAAATCATGATGTCAACACACAGGCAAAAAAGGCAACGAAAATGAAAATAACCAACATCAAACTCCCCTATACAGATTCCAAAAACAAAATTACACAACACATCAAAAGAACATGGTAAGCAATTTGGGATATGTTCTCAAACAACAAATTATATGAACATCAGCCAATAACAAGAAAGAAGAATATAGAGAGATTAGCTGACCATAAACAAGACATCATGCTCAACAGAATAAGAATTTGACACACTCACCTGATGTGTACACACACACACACATTCACGTGCTCAAGGCAGAAACTACACTTTGGTGTACCCACTGCAACCAATTTCTCACCATCAAGCATATCTTGATAGAATTGCCAGAAGCACAAAAAAATATGTAGCAACCAAGTACAAAATCTTAATATTGCTCTTCAAAAATGTACCTACTGCCCAAATAATAAGATATCTGAAGAAAATAAAATACATTTAACTTCTATAGAAAATAGAGCTTGGACTTTGAACCATACAACTTGTGATATTTTGAAAACCATTTTAAAAACCTCACAATCACTTGAAACCTTTAAATATTGCTGAATAAAAAATTTTCAACACTCCTAAATAAAAACATTCCTGAGTAAAAAATTCAGTTTCAGCATTTAACGACTCACAGGGATATGCTATAAAACAAATAATCAATCAATCAATCAATCAGTTCTTAAGCTTAATTTAATCCAAAAGGTAGTTAAGATTCATACTACAAATATAATTATTGGAACATTATTTCATTCTGTAGAAGACTTGAAGATTTGTCAGAAAGTTGAGTGTCAGTGAAAAATGAGTTTTTAATTATATAACACAGTATGAAGTGCTTTTTTTCTATTCACACTTTTATCAGTATAGTTAATCACATACGCATAGGCATTATATATATATAAATTCAAAAGGAAGCAGCTAGATGGTAAAATTCCAAAGAAGATCCTATTAATATTAATTATTAAAAATTAAATATTAAAACTGATCCAGCCAGAGAGCTCAATGTAATTAAAATTATCATTATTTATTTATGGATCCTTACATAGCCAACCGGTGGAGCAATTTGAGTGCCATCACAGGGCACATTGGAGGCAGTCGGTGGCGTTCATTCATCATATATAGACGGTCATGAGGTGTCACCACTTCACTCCCACAAGCTCATACAGCAAGAAATAGGAAACAAAAAGCAAAAACCATAGTGATGAAGTCCAGGGTTTTGACTTGAAACTCTTTGAGCCAGAAAAGGAGTCAAGTGAGTGGGAGGAGGAAGATGAAATACCACTCTCCCAGCTCTGAGAAAGGTGGAGGAATGAGAAAGGGTCAGAGATTGAGCCAAAGTTACCCCTTAAAAAGAGATTGAGAAGGGCTAAGGACTCTGAATCATAATAATAATAACAAAAAATGGAGGGGGCTGTAAACAAGTGGATGGATGGGTTTGTTGTGCACTGACAACAATGCTGGGCTTGTTCTAAAACTCTATTCAGCATCAGATGGTGGGATAGGTTAGAGAGGGTATGGGTGTGGAATGCACATTGCAGAAGGCGAAGGAATTTACTTGTTGGTGCTACCAACTGGCCAGTGGTAGTACTGATAAGACATGACCTTTGGGGTGGAAAGTGCCACATGCCTGTCTGAACCAATCAACCAACTGAGAGCTAATTAAGAGAGAAGAAAGGTTGAAGATAAAAATTAAAAGGGAAGGAAATAATGGGAATGTCTTGGAGTTTAAGAATTAAAACTAACAATGGGTAGTAAAACTAACAATGGGTAGTCATTTATGTGTAAATGACAGGAAGGGTAAGCCTTGAGTCAGACTTACCGAAAAATTACCAACTTATATTCCGGCCAACCATTACCAGTTTAACCAAGTGTTACATTCAATTTGGGCACAATTTAGATTAACAACCCTGAATGTGTAGGGGATTTGGTAAGTTGCTTGGTTGATGTGCTTCCGTATTTTACGGGTATTGCTCTCGAGATTAGTTCCCCCACAAATACAACACAATGTTTTACAATCGCGCAAAAGAAATGGAATAAGTCACAACGAACATTAAACAACAAACAATTTATAAAATAAAATTAGCATGTGGAAACAAATAAAATACAAGATGTGAAAAATTTCCTTTTGGAAAATAAAGTTTGGCAAGAAGTTAAATTTGTTTCAAGGTGTGTATAAGTTTATATTAACGGAGTCCGTAAATAAGTCGTTCTTACTTACATTAAGTTCATCTCGGGTGGTGACAGCGTGTCGCGTTGATGAAAGAAAGTTTGTCAGGTTTTTCCTTTCATGGCCCTCTGTAGCTAGGTCATGAACTTTGGTGTGGAAGAATGACTTGGCCTGACAAAGTATCAGTTACATGCTGACTTAATGGCTAGCTTGGTGACTGAACTCCTTCTTCCTAACTGAGTGTTATTTTTATACCATAATAGTGGATCAAAGAATCTTCCTAACATTTAGGTGTGAAGACATTTATTGACCAATCAGATTTGTATTTTACTATTTTGTTTTGGGGCCTAAATATTTTTTGTTAATTGACTTCCGATCCTATTTTTCTAGAATGTTCTTATTCTATGTTTTTAGCTGATTGGTTGAGAAATATAAAAATGTAATTTAAATTCTAATGCCGTTTTGATCCAAAATTTCTATAATGTTTTTATGTATTTTCTTATTGCTTATTTTAATAGAAAAAAAATGTGTATCCCATATACCCTCCGCCCCCGCAGATTGATAAATATGGAAATATTTATTAATATGTAATATAAGTTTTAAAATGTTTCGGCCAATGTACCTTTCTTCCAGCTTTTGTGGTGGTGTTTGTCGGTGTATTTGTCGGCGTGGAGGTTGGTTTGGACAATGTGGTATTTTTTGTACTTGTAGAGTGTTCAGCCGTACTTTCCTTTATTGGTAAGTCTAAGTACGCTGGTTTTAGTCTGTCTATGGAGACAGTATCAAATTTGCCTTTTATGGCGAGTTTAAAATATTTGTGGTGTCTTTCAACTAGCTGGAAAGGTCCAGAGTAGGTAGGACATAAAGGTTTTTTGACTGCATCATTTTGAATAAAAACATATTTGCAGTCGTGAAGGTCTTTTGGTGCGTAAAGTTCTTTAGTTTGTGTTCTTGTGGGTGTGTAAACTAAATCGTTCATTTTGTGTTTAAAATCTTTTACAAAAGTTGTAGTTGGTTGTAAGGAAGTGTTTTTTTCACAAAATTGACCTGGTAGTGTTAAAGATGTTCCAAAAACCATTTCGGAAGCTGTACATCCCAGGTCTTCTTTGATAACATTCCTTATTGACAATAAAACAAGAGGCAAATTTTCAGACCATGTTCTGGAGTTGTTGTTAGCTGTTAAAGCTGTTTTAAGTTGTCTATGGAATCTTTCAATTAATCCATTTGCACAGGGGTGATATGCTGTCGTTTTTATATGTTTGACTCCCAATAACTTTGTAAATTCATCGAAAAGCGTTGATTGAAATTGGGAGCCTCTGTCGTTATTACTGAAGGACAACCAAAGACTGCGATCCACTCTCGTAATATGGTTTTAGAGATAGTCTCTGCTGATATATCTCTAAGTGGGACGGCAACAGGCCATCTTGTAAATCTGTCAATGATAGTAAGTATATATTGACAGTCATTTGCTATTGGCAATGGTCCGACAATATCGATGTGTAGGTTTGTGAACCTACCGTCTGGTTTTTTTAATTGTCCTGGAGGAGACTTTGTGTGTCTGTTTGTTTTGCTCTTCTGACAATTCAAGCATGTTTGAGTCCAGTTTTTTATGTCAGTGCGCATATTAGGCCAAACAAAACGGTTGCTGATTAATTTTGCGGTTGCTCGGCGTCCAGGGTGTAAAATGTTGTGGAAATGTGTAAATAACCTTTTTCTTAGTGATGATGGTATATACGGTCTAGAGTGACCAGTTTTGACATCGCAAAGTATTGTTTTTGTTCCAAATGGAACAGGCTGTTCCTTCAGCTGTAGGGAAGTGTTGTTTAGTTTGTCTAATGTGGCATCTTTTTTTTGTTCATTTGCAATGAGCTCGAAGGTGAGATCTGCCGAATCAATAGATTGTATTGTAGAGCGTGAAAGTGTATCTGCCACAATATTGTCTGAACCTTTTATGTATCGGATATCCGAGGTAAATTGTGATATATAGTCCAGTTGTCGAGTATCTCTGGGCGTATATTTCTCGGTATTTACATGTAAGGCGTAAGTAAGTGGTTTGTGGTCAGTGAAAATGGTGAAATCTCGTCCTTCGAGTAAGTGACGAAAGTGCCTTATGGACAAGTAAATTGCCAGTAACTCCCTTGAGAAGGTGCTGTATTTTCGTTGTGCAGTGTTCAATTTCACTGAGAAAAAGGATATTGGTTTTTCCAAGCCATTTTGTTTTTGTTGTAGGACTGCTCCAATTGAGTCTCCTGACGTGTCTGTTGTTAGTGAAAGTGTTGGAGTGTTGTCATTAGAGATGTAGGAGAGCTTGGTAAAATCTGCTCATGCTTTTTTTAGCCTTGTGAAAAGCAGTTAAAGCTTCTCCTTCAATTTGAATTTTTGCATTTTTATTTTTTTGTTGTTGCAACATGTTTGTTAACGGGGTTAATATTCTGGAATAAATCTACGGTAGTAATTTATCAAACCGAGAAATCTTCGAAGTTGTCGCAGTGATGTTGGTTGTGGGAAATTTTGTATGGCTGTGACTTTTTCTGGGATAAGTGTGATTCCCTGTTCGTCTATCATGTGGCCTAAAAAGTTTAATTTCGAGACAGCAAAATCACATTTGCTTATGTTGATTTTCAAGCCGAAATGTGCTAGTCTCTCGAAAACTTGTAATAAATGGTCTTTATGTTCATTGATGTCATTGCTAGCAATGAGGACATCGTCGATATAAGCAAAAGCAAATGGTAACCCTCTCAATACCTCGTCAATGAGTCTCTGGAAAGTTTAGGCAGCATTACGTAGTCCAAATGGCATTCTGGTGAATTCGAAAAGTCCAAAAGGAGTTGTAATTGCTGTTTTTTCTATGTCTTCTTCGGCTACTGGAATTTGGTAGTAAGCTTTAACCAAATCTAGTTTTGTGAAGATTCTGGTTCCTTGCAAGCCCATGGCGAAATCGTATAGATGTGGGATTGGATACCTATCAGGAACTGTTTTTGCGTTGAGGTTCCTGAAATCCCCACAAGGTCGCCATGCACCTGTTTCTGGCTTCTGAACCATATGTAGCGGTGAGGAGTATGGACTACTAGAAGGACGTATAATGCCTAATTGTAACATGTGCTGAAATTTGTTTTTTGCTACTTTATATTTCTCTGGATGCAATCTGCGTGGTGATGCATGTGTGGGTGGTCCAGAGGTTGTGATATAATGTTTGGCTGTATGACGAACTTCATCAGAATGTTTAAAGGGCGTAGTAAGAGTTGGAAATTTTGTAATCAACTCTTGTAGTCCATTCGCATCTGGTAGTGCCGCACAGATTCCTGTTGACTTGTAGATTGAGGTGATTCCCTTTGCTGTTAGGTCTGTGTTGCAATCGACGAGAGATCGCGTAGCCATGTTCACTGAAACGTTGAAATGGGACAAAAAATCAGCTCCAAGAATCGGTGTTTTTACTTGGGCTATTGTGAAGATCCACGGAAAAGATTGGCGTAAACCCAAATTGAGCGTCAGTGCTATCTCTCCGTAGGTGTCAATTCTTGATCCATTTGCTGCTTGCAGTGTGAATGAAGATAGTTGGTGGTTTTTTCTAGGATCCGGTGGAATAACGCTGATTTGTGCGCCGGTGTCGACTAAAAATAAATATCCGGTATTTTTGTCTCGGATGTAAAATAGACGACTTCCTTGTTTTATACCAGCAGCTAATGTCGTCTTTACTTGCTGCCGGTGTAACCGTTTCCCTGGTTTTGTGTTGAAGTGTGTGAGGTCAAATTGAAGTTGCATGGTTTTATGCACTTCCTTGCCTCACATCCAAATTTGAAATGATACCAACAGGTATCATAGGTGCGTCGCTCTCTAGAAAATGAGCTCGACCTACTTCGACTTCTGCGTCGTGAGGAGTTTCTGTAAGGACGGGAACGTTCGGATGCTTGAAACTTCACCAAACTTTGAACCTGCAGAGTTAGATTTGCCATGCCCTGCAGCAGTTCAGTATACCTGTCTGGCGTGGTTATTTGTGATGTTGTGTTTCTTGGTGTTGGTGTATTCCTTTGTGTTGCGTCATTTGTTGGGTTGTAAGATGTGGCGTAAACGTTCTGGTTTTGGTTATTGTCGTGTATTTTATCAGCTATTTCCGATATTCTATCCAAGTCTAAATCCTCAGGGAGTGATGCGAGTATCTGTGTTGTATGAGTGTGGAGTTTGTCTGTCCATAGTTTTTTTAACACCGTTTCGGACATGGTGCTGCTTCCCAACAAAGATTTCATTTTCCTCAAGAGTTGTGAGGGTGTCATATGTCCAAGGGTCAAATTGTTAAATAGATCATGTAACTTTTTTCCATCCGATGTACCCATATGTCTTATAATGGCGTTCTTTAGTGTATCATATGGTTTGTCCTCAGGCATATGGTCTAGCAAATCGACCACTTCTGCCGCCACGTTGGTGGGAAGTTTTTCCACGACGTATGCATACTTTGAGGTTTGCGATGTAATTTTTTTAGCGCTAAAAAGTGCATTTAGCTGAGAAAACCATACTGGTATGTTAGTTGGGTTGTAGCTGGGAATGCTGGCTGATATTGTTGGTGTTGTGGGTTCAATGTCGTTGTTTTCCATCTTTTACACGTTGTGATAATTTTTTGTGCTGTTTTCTAATATGAGAGCTGTTTTTGCTTTTTTTTTTTTTTTTTTTATGTGGGTTGCGTGCTTTCACCAGTCAGAAGGTCACCAATTTGTAGGGAATTTGGTAAGTTGCTTGGTTGATGTGCTTCCGTATTTTACGGGTATTGCTCTCGAGATTAGTTCCCCCACAAATACAACACAATGTTTTACAATCGCACAAAAGAAATGGAATAAGTCACAACGAACATTAAACAACAAACAATTTAATATGTATAAAATAAAATTAGCATGTGGAAACAAATAAAATACAAGATGTGAAAAATTTCCTTTTGGAAAATAAAGTTTGGCAAGAAGTTAAATTTGTTTCAAGGTGTGTATAAGTTTATATTAACGGAGTCCGTAAATAAGTCGTTCTTACTTACATTAAGTTCATCTCGGGTGGTGACAGCGTGTCGCGTTGATGAAAGAAAGTTTGTCAGGTTTTTCCTTTCATGGCCCTCTGTAGCTAGGTCATGAACTTTGGTGTGGAAGAATGACTTGGCCTGACAAAGTATCAGTTACATGCTGACTTAATGGCTAGCTTGGTGACTGAACTCCTTCTTCCTAACTGAGTGTTATTTTTATACCATAATAGTGGATCAAAGAATCTTCCTAACATTTAGGTGTGAAGACATTTATTGACCAATCAGATTTGTATTTTACTATTTTGTTTTGGGGCCTAAATATTTTTTGTTAATTGACTTCCGATCCTATTTTTCTAGAATGTTCTTATTCTATGTTTTTAGCTGATTGGTTGAGAAATATAAAAATGTAATTTAAATTCTAATGCCGTTTTGATCCAAAATTTCTATAATGTTTTTATGTATTTTCTTATTGCTTATTTTAATAGAAAAAAAATGTGTATCCCATACATGTATATAACCAACAAAGTCATTATACTCAAGATAAATTGTAATATTTTTTTTATTATTCATCATTCTTCTCTGAGTATTTATTTAATTTTTTCAATTACTTGTGTATGCCTTCACTCTATTCAGATTGAACCGAGGTGGGATATTGACGACAAATCTCAGCCTGTCTGTGATCATTTAATCACAACATGGCGCATAATAGATCAAGGGCTAAAGAAATCAATCCATCGATCAACCACTTGTTTGGATGACCAAGGAAGAAAAAGAAGCTATCCATGATTCCAAGTAAACTATAGGCTGATAAAAGGGGTGTTACACATGATATTGACTTTACAAAAAATTTAGGATATAAGTATAATACTGTCAAAGATACTTTAGAAATTTTAATGGAAGTTTTAGATTCCTCTGCCAACAACAAAAGAAATATGCTGGCACAAAATTCTAGTGTATTTGACCTTTTGTCTTTGTACTTGTCACTGACAATTAAAGGGAGAATTCTAAGTGACTTGTGGAAATTAAAATTATTCTTTTATGAAATTATACAAATAGCATACTGAAAGACCTTGAATAATTTATCTAAGGAGCTTGTATGTTTAAGATCTTTGAAATTTCCCAGATGTGTAGTTGTCTGTTCAATTCTTGTGGAATTGTATTTATTTTGTGATGGCCCCAAAAATGCATATGGTTTTGCCTTCTATATGAATCAGGATTCTGTAAGCTCCTTAACTTTTCTAAGGCTAAGAAAGCAGCTATAAAAGCAAGGTTTTTGCCTTCACTTGAGTTGTTATCAGTGTACTTAGCTGTGAAATGCATTAAGAACATCTTGAAACCTTTATGAAATGTTTGTATCAAAGATGTCATTATTGCTGTTAATACACAGATATTGTTATCTTGGTTAATTGATCCATAACATAAGAACCAAAAAAAACAGTTTGTCAAGAATAGATTAAAAGACATTAAAGTAGCCCTAGAAGAGTTAGATTCTAAACATGGGTTGTCAATAAAATTCAGATATGTGTCTTCCTCAAAAAACCCTGCAGATTTAATTACTTGGGCTTTGTTTTTGGAAAAATTTAGATAAAACTTTACATTTTGGACTTCTGGTCTTTCCTAGCTAAATAAGGATCCAGTACCTTGGCCTGAAAGTGGTTTACATTACTTGAATGATTGCAATCAGTCAGTTAAGTGCCATACGTGAAACACGCTTGGGCAATTATGTCTCGAAAGAGACATGACTGACTGGGCAAAAGATTATCCCACAGTAGGTTGCCATTGCTTTCTGTGGTAGATTGGTTGCCAGCCAAGGCTATAGAACCCAATCTGTCCTGTTATTTAACCCATAACTGGAAGGAAGAGATGGATTAATACCTTTCCCAAGGGTATTTGCGCGTAAGTGAATGCAATGAATTCAACTGGAATTTGAACTCGGCTCCCTGATTTCTCGTTCCAAGCTGATATCCACTGCACCACAATGCACATCCTTGCAATAAGGTTATTAAAAACCAAATATATCAATGTTAGCTATGCTAGTCTTATTCATATCTGAAGTTATCTAGATTATTAAGAATATTAACATTAGTGTTCAAATTCACTAATAATTTAAGACATTCTGACACAGATGCTTAGCAAGATGCTAAAATATATCTGATTAAATTGATTCAAAACCAATCATTTGGTAAAGAAATGCAATATCTACAAAATCCTCAAACTGAACAGATCCATAAACTAGTAACTGATTAAAACCTGTTTTTAGATGAAAATGGTCTAATTCGTTATAGTGAAAGAATAGCTAAGACTAAAATTTATCAGTTTGATATTATTTACCCAGTATTGTTTTCTTCAAAGCAGGATTTAACAAGACTCATCCATAACAAAAAAAAAAAACAACAAATTAACATGTCAAAACAAGCATGTCATGTGTCTTCTGCAATGGAAAATCTAGTGAAGTAGAAAAATTAAAGAAAATTGGTGACACAAAAAGAGCTGTTGAAAGTATCAGAGATACTATGCTAATGTTTTTGTCCTTCCTGTCTGGCATGGCCAATCAGAAAAATCACTCAGTCAATAAAGACTGTTGATTTTGTTTACCAAGACATCAGGGTTTTTGAGCTTCGTGAGCAAAAGTGCTTTTTTGCTGTTGTGATGGGAAGGTTAGATTTATGACTCTGTAGCGGGGTCGACAAAGCAGGTGCCATTAACCTCGCTAGAAATTAAAGTAATACGACCGAATCAAGGACAACGAAGACAAGGATTTATAAATTCAAGCGAAATTTTATTTACAATATCTGGCAAATGTATGTACAGCATGATTGTTGAGTCAGGCAGTGTCAATCAAAAGGATCGCCTGGTGGTAGACCAACGCCTGGCAGAGCAGTGCAGAGGTGATGCTGGTTACTAGAGGTTCTGCTTGGTAGTTCCAAGGGTGGTAGACCAGCTGCGGACAGGGCAGTGCAGAGGTGATGCTGGTTGCTAGAGGACTGTTGCTGGTGGCTGCTGCTCTTGCTGGTGGCTGCTGCTGGAGACGGTTAGTCCTTAGAAGGACTGTAGCATATGTAAACAGTTAGTTCTTAGAAGAACTGTAGCATATGTAATCAGAAAGTCCTGAGAAGGACTGTAGCATACGTAACCAGCTAGTTCTAAAAAGGACTGTTGCACATGTAATCAGCTAGCCCTTAGAAGGACTGTTGTATATGTAGCCAGGACTGCAGCTTCTGCTGGTGCCTGGCGCACTTGCTGCTTCTGCCTGGTGCCTGGTGTGCCTGCTGCTTCTGCCTGGTGCCTGGTACTTGGTGCATCTTCTGCTTGGTGCACCTGCTGGTACTGGTGGCTGCTGCTGCTGGGGTCGGTTCGTCCTTAGAAGGACTGTTGTATATGTAGCTGAGTATCCCTGAAAAGGGCTGTTGCATATATAGCTGAAGAGCCCTTAAAAGAACTGAACAGAAAGCCCTGAAAAGGACTGTAGCATATGTAAACAGAAAGCCCTAAAAATGACTGCTGCTGGTAGCGGCTGCTGCTGCAGGTAGCGGCTGCTGCTGCTGCTGCAGGTAGCGGCTGCTGCTGCTGGAGTTGGCAAACTAGGCTGGTTTTGCTAGGGCTGCTGCTACTGGCAGCTGCTGCTGCTGGTTGCTGGAGACGGCTGCTGCTATGGTCAGCAACAAGGGTCGGCCAGGCGCAGGTGGTAAGGGGAGCACGTCGCTCGACCCCGGAACCCCATTGATTTGGTGGAACAAATTGGCCATGTTTCTGTCAGCCGGTCAGCAACGTTGCCCAAATAATAATGTCTATTAAAATTTTCCTTCCACTTTTGAATGTACACATGGGTTTTATTTGAACACCATGTGTACATAGATTAGTTTCAGGTCATTGTTTTTAGGTACGAGTGCTTGTGTGTGTTTATATTTCATTTTGTTGTTATTTTTCTGTTTTGACTTTTGGAAACGCTGAGTCACCTGAAATTAATGGCTTTACTCTGCTTTCTGTGGTGATGCTTTTGGACATTTAAGTAGCAGGCAGTAACTTTTGGCCAGGTACGATAAACCTGTTTTCATTACTATGTTGCCTGCTAAAATGTTCACAACAGATTTGCAATTGAACTCAGTGTTGGCACATAAATCTTTTCCTTTCTTGTTTGCTTCTACTGACCCCACTGGTTGATACCCAATTACAAGCTATTTCAGCACTATGACAGGACATTTGACATTAAGTTGATACCCAAATTTGGTTGTTTAACAACTGAACAAGCAGTTAATGAATGGATTATAAAAGGAAAACTTGTTTGTGAAATATGTGGAATCAAGTAAGTTGAACGTGTTCTTCCCTTGAGATTAACAGACAGAGCATTTGCTGTCTACCATCAGCTAAGTATGGAGCAAAAATCAGATGTCAAACAGATAAAGTGAGCTCTGTGGATTGCCTTTGCGCCAGATCCCTTCTTAGCTTACAGTACATGGAACACCATCTGTGCCTGGATGAGTCTGTCAACATGTTTCTAGTCAATCTGAAGAAGCTAGCAGGAGTATTTGGTGGGATATCCCGACAAGAACTAGCATGTGCACACTGTCAAGCAACTACTGCACAAGTCTTCCAGAATGGAAGACATGGCTACAAGTCAATTTTTTAACTGAGTTTGGATCATAATGAAGGATCAAACTGTAACTGAGGAAATGGTTGTGGTAAGCATTTCACCAGACAGAGCTGATAAAGTTCCAAATGATAAAAGTTGGGAGGGTATGCAATGTTATTGATGCTTTGGATGAAATCAAATTTCCAGAGAATGCCTGGTTTGATAAGAAGATGCCCATCAGTCACGCAGGTCATGCGCAATAATGCATTGCTTCCAGTATCAAGGATTAGGCCACATTGCTTCAGTCAGCTTGGGAAAAAGAGAAAGGGGACAAGACATCAGCTCCAGTCTCTTCCCCAAGCAAGTTGTGAATGAGGCACTACATGTTGTAGATGTTCACGCGAACAGAATTAAGAGAGAGGCATTAGTGAACACATGCTGCTCAGACACTTGTGAGTAAGTCAGCCTATCAATCCTGTCTGGAGACGAAGGTGGACATACTCACCATAAACGATATTACCCTCAAATGCCGTGGAGCTGGACGAATTAAGCTTGACATGAACAATACAAACCCCCTTGACGTCGATGTCTTAGTGGATAGAGAGCTATTGGGTTTTGACCTGTTGCTAGGGTTTGACTCCATTAAAAAACTGGGCAGATTCCAAATAATGGCGAGTGGTGATGTAATGTTTCCCAAATGTAGGATGGTTTGCTGTGCCACCATTAAAATAGAAGAACCAGATTTCTGTGCCAAATTCAACCCAGACAAGAAGATATGGTTTATATCATGGAAGTGGTTAGATGGTCAACCAACAGAGAGTTTGTGAAACAGGATGCATGACTACCCAATAACAAAATGTGTCAAGGAGGAATACAACTGTTGGTTTCAGCCTTATCCTGAAAAGGAAGTCGGTCCACCAAAAGATTTAATATTGTTGATGGCGGTGCTACAGGGAAGCAAAAATAAAGTGTACCCAGTATTAGACTATCGAGAGCTGAATGAGTGATTAGATGCACACACAGTCAATGCTAATGTGTGTACACAGAAACTGAGGGAGTGGTGTAAAAAAGACTTGATGTTACTACCCTTGAACCATAGCAAGCCTATCTACAAATGCACAACCCCAAATCACTTTTGCCCTTTCAAACTGTAATATTCAAGGAGCATGATATGAATTTTTTTTTTATAATCATTTCACCCTAAACAACGCAGTTTTACTGCCACTGGTGTGCAGGGGTTTACATAAGAGGAAAGTGATGAGAATGAGGAACAAGTTATTGGGGGTGTTAGAGAATGAGTAAGAGAAGAATGAAAATACTGGTGTAATGAGAGTAGAGTGGACAGAGAAAAGACCATGACTGAAAGGATGCAAGTCAGAGGGATAGGAGGTGGCAATTGACCTTACATTTAAATTTCTGGAGATTGTAGATGTTGGGGAAGCAAGTATATGTAAAGGAATTTCACAGGTGGGACATGTGAGAAAAGAAGCTGATAGAGTAGAATTTGCACTTACATTTTATTGGTTTCACTGTAAAGAGTGGGACCTAGTTACTAGTCTAGTAGCTTGAGTAAATTCATGCAGAGGGAGCATCAGTGAGCTCAGCTTGTCAGAGCAGAAGCCATGAAAATATTTGTAGAAGAGACAGAAGGAAGCCACATTACACTGGTGAGAAAGTGACTGCAGCTGAGCTACTAAGTCAGGATCAATCACATTGCAGATTCTTTGTTGGATTTTGTCAAGAACCCCAAGGTGAATAGCAGGGGCACCTGACCAGATGTGACACCAGTATTCAATACACGGGCAGATGGTAGATTTATATATGTGTAGGATGGATTCAGATGGTAAAAACTTCCTGGCCCTACACAGTGAACCAACCTTCCTAGCAGCAGATTTGGCTATGAATTTGATGTAGTCATTCCATTTGGGGTCTGCTGAAAGAGTTAGGCCAAGGAGGCACAGTGTTTTGCTTTCAGGAAGACTAGCCTGATCCATGCTAATAGGGGGTAAGAGCGATTGTCTGTAGTAGTTAACAGATAGCAGCTTCGTTTTGGAAGCATTAAAATTCACGAGCTATTTCTTACCCCAGTCTACCAAAGATTGGAGGTTCTTTTCAAGCTCAGCAGCAAGGTTCACTTTGTCAGCGAATTTCTGATCAAGGCGAGAGTAAATGGTAGTGTCATCAGTGTAGATGCCTACTTGGGACCTGATTACATCAGGAAGATTGTTGATGAAGATCAGAAAAAGCAAAGGACCTAGAATAGGGCCTTGAAGGACACCTGTGTTTGTATAATAGTATCAGGAGGCATGTTCATTCAATTCTACCTTCATTATGTGATTTGAAAGGAATGACTGGATTAGATCAAACTATTGTTCAGTTATACCACAGCCCAGTAGCTTGTATAAAAAGGCCAGCATGCCAGACTTTGTCAAACACTTAGGAGATATCCAGGGCAATGGCTTGAGTTTTGCTGTTCTTATTGAGAGCCTGGTGTATATACCCAGTGATGGTCATTAGAATATCTGCAGTAGACCATACTGTTTGACTGAGCTGTGAGATGTTGAACCACCTTGGCAATGATAATGGCCTTGAACACTTTGCTAAAAATTGGTAGGAGGCTGATAGGGCAATAATTAGAGTGATCCAAGGGTTCTCCAGAATTCTTAAATACAGGAATCACAGAGGAGGACTTCCAGCAGGCAGGAAAGCAAGAAGCAGAGAGGCAGTAGTTATAGAGTTTGGAGAGGACAGACAAGAGTTCAGGGAACATTTCTTCAGGACAATGATTGGGATTCTGTCACCTCTGCTTGCTTTATGGGGGTCAAACTTTGAAACTATGCTTTGACCAGCAAGGGGATAATGTGAACGTCATTCAGTTGGGCCTCAGTTCTAGGTGAGAAGTTGGGTACAGATACCCCAGATGAATCCAGTGTCGAGTTGGAGGAGAATCTGCAAGCAAAGCACTCAGCCTTGTCCACTGAAGATGTGAGGACCTCAAATTCATTGATTTCCTGCCTGCTGGAAGTCCTCCTCTGTGATTCCTGTATTTAAGAATTCTGGAGAACCCTTGGACCTCTCTAATTATTGCCCTATCAGCCTCCTACCAATTTTTAGCAAAGTGTTCAAGGCCATTATCATTGCCAAGGTGGTTCAACATCTCACAGCTCACAGTCAAACAGTATGGTCTACTGCAGATATTCTAATGACCATCACTGAGTATATACACCAGGCTCTCAATAAGAACAGCAAAACTCAAGCCATTGCCCTGGATATCTCCAAAGTGTTTGACAAAGTCTGGCATGCTGGCCTTTTTACTGTTATTTAGTATACTTTTACAGAGCTGCCAATAGTCTTTTTAGCTGAACTTTATGGATGCTATGCACTGCTTCATTCTGTCATCAAACAACAGCTCAGCATGATTAAGTATCTTCTTGCACTCATTATGAGCAGAGGCAAAAAGGTGCCTGTTATGGTCTGATGCCTGGCTCTGACAAAGCCAGAAGAAGTGATTCTGGTGGTAATAGTGGGAAAACAAGGAGGGGAGAACCAAGGGGATGAATGGGGTTTAAGTAACAACTTACTGGCTGGGATGAAAGCATCGATGCCAGCCTTAACCCAAGAGGAAACCTCTGACGCACAGTCTTCAACGAGAAGACTAAAAACTTTGTTCCAAGGAACGTCACACAGAAAATCAGGGAATGAGTCCCAGTCTGCTTTTTGGTAACAATAAGATATTCTGCTGATCTGAAGTTCCTGGGTGGAGTGGGAGTGGAAGGAGATGCTAACGGAAAGCACTGCATAATCAGTTTTCAAGCAGGCAAAGCTGCTTGACATTGCAAGATTCAGGGATGTTTTTGGGTTGAATATTGCACCAGCCATAATGAAGGTTATTGTGGACACTGTATTACCAAGAGATGATTCAGTTTAATGAACCACCTCATCATTTATTGACAATATTTATGTTGATGAGAGTATGATTTCAGCAGATTGCATTGTGAAAAAGCACTTGGTTGTTTTTGGTCTGACCTGCAAGGATCCAGAGCAGTTACGCACTGGCACTTGAGTGCTGGGTCTGCATGTTGAGCAGGTTGTTGAGCAACATGCTTAAATGGAAACGTAAAAATGACATTCAGTCAGTTCCTGATGTGATATGACTTCTTCTCAGGGTGTGGAAAACTGTTAGGTCACATTCCTGTGTGTGGTTGGAGTCACATTGCTGCATCATTTGTTAAATGCAGAACCATATCATGTCTGACTGGGACAATAAAGTGACAGATGCTCCCCTTAACATGACTGAGGTACAATCAATGCAAATTCCCTCACCATGGTTTTTATTGGAGGTTGACACAAGCATTGTAGGAGACGTGTGTTGGCTATTGCATGTTGCATCTTAATTTATCAGAATTGGATAATTTTCTGAAGGGTTTCAATTTAGCACTACATGGGGCATGAAGGAGCTGCACCTATTCCCAGACTCCACATGTGTGCACCAGTGGGTATCAAACATGCTCACTGGCAAAGCTGAAATATGAACTAAGGCAGTAAGTGAGAAGATGTTGATCCAGAGTCATTTGAGTACTCTTTAAAAGCTGATTCAAGAGTATAATTTATCAATCGTGATAAGTTTAGTAACATTGAGTGAGAATCAAGCAAATAGGCTTACAAGAGTACCATAACAATGGTATGATAGGCTCAAAAAGAAGGTTGAACCAGTACAATCTATATGTGCTTCCATGGTGAATGAAACCTCTATGGATCAGATAAGTGCCATACATTGCCAGAGTGAGATTCTGATGTCAGGTGGATGCCGTACTTTGTAAGATGAGTTTACCCTACAACATCCAAGGCAGTGGTCAGAAAATGTAAGGAATGCTGGTCGATTGACTCAGCTTCAATTTGTTGGCCATGAGGCAACATAAGTGTGACTGGAATCTGAATTATGTTAACTAATAAAACAGCCTTTCTGATTTGTATTTGATGGTTATGTATTGTACAGTTTAATTGATGTGTTTTAAGATGTAAGCACTTTATTGCATGTTATTGATTTAAAAATAGTTAGTAGGTATGTTTTAATATTTATGTAGCTATTTTATTAGATATTCTAGTGGACACGACATCCTTACTAAACTGAGCCTCTCAGGGTTTTGGGTTCCTAAGGCCAGACAGACTATTAAAAATTACATTTGAAGAAAATATAATGCATTTTCATTTAAGTATACACATTTAACTAATCTTCTTAAACATAGAGTGAACTTGATCAAACCATTTTCTCTTGTAGGAATAGATTTTATAGGACATTTGTTGATTAAAAATGAAAAGGGTGAGATTAAAATGTATATTTTAATCTTCACCTGTATGAATGTAAGAGCAATTCATATGGAACTTGTTAAAGAAATGAGTGATCAAGAGTTTGTGCCTTCATAAGATTCTCTAACATTTATTCCCAGTCATATTTATAGGGATAATGCTAAGTCCTTTATCACTGGATGCAAATTGATTAAAAAATTTATTGACTCTGAAGAATTTTAGACAGATTTTCTAACTTAAGTATTAAGCACCTCACAATACCTTTATATTCAGCTTGGATGAGCAGTACATGGGAATACATGAGCAGGACTGTCAAAAAATGTCTTTATAAAGTCATAAGAAAATCTCAAGTAGAATATTCTGAACTACTTGCTATTCTCTCAGATATACAAAAGGTGTAAATTCCTGGCCACTAACTTATTGCTATTCTTCTGATTCAGGTTTGGAAACAATTATCCCCAACTGCTTTCTATATCCTCTTTCTAAAGAGATTTGCTGTTAAACATGGATGATGAAAGCATTATTTGGTCTGAAATCCCTCAAAGGAAATTGTAATTACATATCTAGGGATAAGAGATTATTTAGTAAATAAATTTTTAAAATTGTGGTATAATGAACATCTTCTAAGTTTAAGAGAACAGTATAAGGATCTGCTTGAAAACAAATATGAAAATATTATTTATATGAATGATGTTGTAATAATAAAGAATCCAGCTAAACCTTACCTTTATTGGCAATTAGTAAGAGTAATTGAGCTTATGTCGGGTGATGACAAAATGGTTCACTCAATTATAGTTAACAGAGGAAATAGTTTGACTCAGAATCATTATTTGAACCATCTTCATTCTTTGGAATTATCTTTAACACATAACTTTGATTTGGGGGCATCTTGATGTGGTGTAATGGTTAGCAATCTTGACTCACTAAAACCTATTACAACTGAGTAGTGAGTTCAATCCTCACTGGATGCCCCATACTTTTGGCCTTGTGCCACATCTAAGTAGTGCTTAGAAAATCGCCATAACTTGTGATTCTGATCATCTGGTATCTGAAAATGAATCTGTTTTCTACCACTCTCTAAGGAACACTGATTCAGTCAGAAAATCTAAAAGGTTAACTCAGATGAAAAATAAAATATCTGATCCTAAAGATCTTTATATTTGGTATTAGGCTCTTCACATTATATGTTTGTGAATTAATACAAAAATGGACTGACTTTTTTAAGCCAGAATTAATGGTTATAAGTAAAAGGGAAATATATTTAGTGTTCAAATATTGTGTTAGTAGCACAGGAAAATAAAATTAAATATTGTTTTAACTCTGTAAATTAGTATGCCATTTAAGTTTAACAATTGTAACATTTTTTCAAGTTTTGTTGGTAATGTGGAAATGAAATTTTGTGGAAATGAAAAAATTAAAGAAATGCAATTTGTTCTTTGCAAAAAACTAAATGATTCCAAACATGGTTCAAACATTATGAAAAAATCCTTGTATGCAATTGTAATATATTGTATGTCTGCTGTAAAAAATATTTTACAACTACATTCTGTACTTATAAAAAATATTAATTCTGAATTGTTCAAAGGTTTTTTTGTGTTTTTTACACTCTTCTATAAAAATTGGATGTTGACTGCTTGACAACCAAAAGCAGAATAACAGATTTGAGTTTCTGCATATGGGATCAATGCATATCTTCTGATAAAAAAAACTTCATTAGTCATTTCATGAGCCTGTGTTAAAATATATATATTGACCAATAAAAAAAGGAATTGGCTACCAGCTGAGGAGATGACCAATGAAAGAAGAGAAACTGAAAAAGTAACAAGCCTATGCAAACTTTAGTTTTGTTATAAAACACCCACATGAATCACTCACAGGAGAAGAGAGAGAGAGAGAGAGAGAGAGAGAGAGAGAGAGAGAGAGAGAGAGAGAGTCAGTCATGCAGAGACTCAGCTTCAGAGTGGAACAATGTGCTTCCTTACTCTCACCAGCAGACTGACACGACCAATGTCACAGAACATCAGCTGACAGCAACCGCAACTAATATTATTTCGCCTTCTCTTTCTCTCTCTTCCATTCTGTTGCCTTCACAACAGCAATGGATAGTAGGTTGATGTTTTTTATATATGTAAATAAATTATATGTTTATTTACTGAAAATTCGACATAATCCTTTCTATTTGAATTCATGTTTGCTGAGGTGAAGAAGAAATTAACCTCTATAACATTAACAACAATGGCAACAGTTCTGTCTTTCAGGTCACCCATTCTTTGCTTCTACAAAAGATCCATCCATAATTTGCTTGCATAAAAATTTGCATAAAATTTATATGCAAAAAACCATTGGTTTCTTGCATCTTTGTCTGGAAAATATAAGAAATTTAAGTTGCTTGAGCATGTATTGTCTGCTTTGCTGTGTTGGGCTCTTGCTTAATTTATGAATTTCAAAAATTTTATTGGTACATTCCGATTTGTGGAAAAACTGCTGCATTTGTTTTTAATCCAAAACCAATCAAAAGGTTTCCCTACAAATTCCAAGAAGTGTAGGTAATAAAAGGGGACCCAGGAGTTAATTTGAGGAGTCAACAAATATCTGCTGCTGGAACCCAGGTCACTCCAGTTTAAGAAAAATAAACAATACAGAAGAAATTTGACAACCACCAGATGAAAATTGAAAGAAACATAAAAATTACTCCCACATCAAGGAAAAACTTTTTGGCTGATGTGATTGTTCTATTTTTCACTGTTACCACAAACTTTGCTTCAAAAATTGTACCAATTCTTTGAAAATTATTTAGAGAAGTATTTTCTCCTTTTCTACATTTTAATTGTGGTTTTTTGGAGGTTTTTTTTTGAGGATCTTATGCACCATTGTAATTTTTATTGTAAAAGGGCATATTTCACATGCATACATGTTATTAGCCATCATTTGGCACATAATACATTTGTGTAATTCTTTCAATTTTGTGTGTTAACAATAAAATAAATTTGTTTGTTCTCAAATTTGGCTTGTGCCATCTGTCTTTGATGTATGCCCATGTAAATGTTACCTCAAACATTTATTTGAACTATTTTTTGTAGAGTTTTTTTACAAAATAAAAATTCCTTTAGCTCATCAGATCTTTACATGACAATATGAAAGCTTAGGTTTGTGTCAACAATAAACTATTAGAACCTATTTCCGTTGATTTTGGTATGAAGCAAGGTAACCCTTTGGCTCTATTTGCAATCTTCTTCACCATTGTAATTTTGAGTTTGAACTAACAGTTAGTTTAAAAATGACTGCCATTATGCTATAACCAGTACCAGACATACCATATATTCCACCATCAATCTATGTCAAAGGTAAACAGATAGCAGTCACAGATACATTTACTTACCTTAGTAGCACATTACAAGCTACCGTAAGAATGTCTAACATAATATACTTGACTTTTTAAGGCCTGTGATGCACTTGATAAGCTTGTATCATGATTAAGTTGCAGTCACATAATAAAATAGGAACCAAAGGAGAGGTCTAATAAGCATGTGTACTATCAATGCTGTTATATGGATGCAAAACTTAACAAGTTATCATAGAATTGCATGTTATACTAAAGATTTAATGTCAATCACATGTGCCAGATACAAGAGTGATGCAGCTGCCTAAAATAATAAGTCCATGATCAGAAAATACAAACTTAGATGGGTTGGTCACCTTGTCTGCTTAGAGGATGCTTGTATATCAAAATAGGAGCTGTATGGTGAGTTTGAACAAAGCAAGCATCCTCAATGCAAGTAACACAAATTCTTCAAGAACAACTTTAAGAATACACTTAAAAAGGCTAATACAGACACTAACATCTAGGAACATCTTGCACCAGACAGAGAGGTGTGGAGAAATCTGGTTGCTCTTGGTATTAAAGAATGTGAAAACAATAGAATTGCTCATGCTGAGTTGAAACAAGCTGGTAGATATATAGAAGATAACTCTCTTTCATATGATGAATATGGCTGTATCTGCTCCTTAAGGTTAGGCCTCCTAAGCCGCAAACATCTCTATCTACCAATATAATACCCAAAAAGACTTTTTATGCAACATTTGTAACATGTGTACTAAGTGTGTAGGTCAACCAGTGCACTCACTCAGCATCATAAAACTAAAAATCCAGATAATCAGGTTGCTGTCAGAAGACTTAGCTGTAACTCAATGTGGAATAGCTAGCAGGTCACATGCAGGTTTTATGAGCCATTTAAGACATTAGTATTCACTTTCTATGAAACTAGGGTTAAAATCTCACCAAAATCTCTCAGGAAGATTACCTTAATGTTAACAGTCTGGAAAGATGATGATTGGTGTTCTGAACTCAAGGAAAAATTTGCCAAAACTCAAAAAAATTAACAGATTTTAACTTTAACTGAAAAACAAAAAGCAACATAAATTTAATATAATTTGTGATTATATATATATTTTATTTCATTTATTATATATATTATAATTATTATATTTATTTGAAGTTATAAAATTATTGTTTATTATTATTTCTTTCAACTTTCACTGGGTTTATCTCTGTTAGTATTTATTTGTTTTTGTGCAACTAACATGATGATCGTTTGTCTTATTTTTACTTTTTTTCTTACTTAAAGTTGGTATTTACCAACTTTGCATTTTCTACTCTCATTTTTTATCAATTATCAAGTTTAAGTGTTAGTATTGTCAAAAAAGCAGTATAAATTATTTTATTGTATGTTAATAAAAATTTAATAATTTTTGAGTATTTTAAGCTTAAATCCTGGTTTATATTTTCATTTTTGATAATTGTGTTTGTTTATTTATGTACTTTTTCATAATTTGTCTCGCTTTCTAATGTTTTTGTTAACCTAACGTTTTATATATTTTTTAAAAACATGAATTTTTTGGGAACTTCTCAAATATCTAATGTATATAAATAATGTTTATATATGTACATTATTGTTATGAGACCTACCCTGTTTGGACTATAATGAACTCTTCCTATTATTATGAATACCGGGAGAATACACCTCTCTGAGTTGAGTTGAGTCACCACGGTCTAATACTTGGCAGTCAGACTGAGGTGTAACACTCTTGTATTTGTTTTCTGTTTAATAAATATGTTTCCATTAATACCCGAGTGCATGTTTTTCTTCTGGACATATTTGGGTCCACAACACTGGCAACAAAGGATCTATGCTTCCTTCGCCATGCCAATTCACCTTCAGATCTCTGTGTTGCACTTTCCGTCTTCTGTTATAACACTTCCCAGATATTTAAATTTTTGTACCTGCTTGATTCTAGTAACCCCAACCTGTATTTGGCATATTGGGCTGCCCTTTTTACTGATGACCATGCATTTGGTTTTCTTGCAGTTTATTTGTAGTCATTTCTTGTCACTCTCTTCTGCTACCTTCTGTAGAAGGTCTTGTAGTTTCCTTTCTGTATCTGCTATCAGCACTGTATCATTTGCACACCTTAGGTTGTTTAAATTGTGGCCTCCGATGAAAAATTCAGGCATAACTTCTAGGGTCCTCAAAATATTCTCGCTGTACAAGTTGAACAGATCTGGTGAAAAGACACATTCTTGTTTTACGCCCCTTTCTATGTATATCTGTTGAATTCATCACCTGTCCATATACAAGCAGTTTGCTGCCAGTAAAGATTCTTGATTACTCTTAAGTCTTTCCAAAATATGTCAAGGCTGCCGAGCATCTTCATCAGTTCTTTGTGGTATATTTTGTCAAATGTCTTCGCGTAATCAATAAAGCACAGGTATAAATTCTTCTTCATTTATATTGCACTTTCAGAGAGCATCCTGATCATAAATATGACTTTCCTTGTTCCAGTGTCTTTGACAAAACTGCACTGTTCTTGTGCTATCTCTAGCCCGATTCTGCTTCTTGCTCTATTTATCAGGATTCTGACAATCAGTTTTGTTATATGGCTCATTAAACTGATGGTTCTGTGGAGTTCGCACTCATTTCCTCCTGGCTTCTTAGGTAGTGCTATGAAGATAGACTTGCTGAGGTCATCTGGTATTACACCACTATTATAAATTTAATTTATTATTTCTGTAATTTTCTCTATACCAAATTCTTCCAGGGCTATCAGTAGCTCTATGACTATGCCGTCTGATCCAGCTGCTTTGTTTCTATTCAGTTTGGCTATGGCAGATTCTACTTCAGACTTTAATATTTTCAGTCCATCCTCATCTTTGTGTATTATCGGTTGCACTCTCTTGTCGTGGAAAAGATCTTTTATATATTCTTCCTATCGTTGGAGTATTTCCTCTTTCTCCAAAATGATTCATCCTTGGATTTTATACATCTTGTTGAAGAGCAGGTTTTTTGTCCTGTCAGTTCTCTTATTTCTTTATGCATGTCTGCTTTATTATTCCTGTTCAATCTCTCTACTTCTGCACATTTGTCATTGAGCCATTCCTTTTTAGTCTGTCTGCATTTTCTTCTTATTTCCTTGTGTAGTTTCCTGTACTCCATTCCATGTCTTGCGAACCTTAAAAAGACAAAGGCAGAGGAACCAACGTCAGGATTACATGACAACCTAAAAAAACAGGCTTATCAGGAAAAAAAAAACTGTAAGTGGTTTTATTTTTTCTTATTAACCAAAGTGATTTTTTTCTTCCAAAGAAGAAGTTAATGTTTCATTTCCAGCATTGGACTAACAAAAAACAAAATATTATTTTTTTTTACCACCGCCAAAATTATAAACCTCATGTGTACGTGAATAACCTATTTAAAGAGGAAAAAAAGGGACTTTTTTCTCCCCTTCTTTTCTCCGTGTGACATAAAGGTTTTGTACAACTAAAATTACATTAGAAGTGTAATTTTGAAATTTAAACATGGATGAATTTAACGCTAATATGTTAGAACTGGTTAAAATCCAGTTTGAACAACAACGAAAAACAAAGAACAACAACTAAGAATCGAAGAAAAACAACTGGAACTACAGCAAAAAAAACAAACAAAGACTGCTAGAACAACAGAAAAGGTTTGAAGAATTACTACTATGAACAGTGTCGAATAAGGGTTCAAATACCGAGAGCAAAACTACTTTTTCACAAAAAATTGGAGTGCAATTGACAATTTCACTCATTCTCCAGATGAAGAAGAAACCTTCGCTTCATATTTCAGAAGGTGTGAGGATCTATACGAAATACATTGTGAAAAATGGGCAGACGTCAAAAAACATTGACTACCGCTCCGGAAATTAAAGACTATCAAACATAGTAAATTCGTGGACTATATCTTACCTCGAAAAACTAGTGATTTGACTTTCATTGAAGCTGTAAATCTCCTAACAGAATTATTTAGCCTTAAAACATCTTCATTCCACAAAAGGTGGAAGTGCTTAAACTTAACTAAAAAAGACAGCAAAGATTACTTGACGTTCGCATCTGTAGTTAATAAACATTGCTATGAGTTTAAATTGGCTGAACTTAGCACATACAATTTAAAATGCCAGGTCCAGCCTAATATTCATGCAAGGACTTGTATCAACAAAAGATAAAGAAATTAGATGTAGAGTCCTAACCAGGTTAGAAGGTGAGCCAAATTTGACTTTACAAAATATAGCCAAAGACTGCCAAAAATTTATAAGTGTTAAAAATGGTTCCAGAGATATTGAAGAGTCAGGCATTGCAAATATAAGAAAAATACATCAAAAATCACATTTTCCTCCCCTTCAAAAACATTTATTTTCACTCTCCTAAAAAAAAAAGTCAACTCAATAATAAACAAAACAATTTATCGCCTAGCCCATGTTCCCGTTGTAGAGCCTGTCATTGGTTTAGGGATTGCTCATATCATTTTAAAACCTGTTTAACTTGTAATAAAGTTGCAGAACAAATAAAGGAAGTAAAAGTCGGGTTAAATCCACAAAAACAGACAAACTGGACGTCAAAAATATAAGAAAGTATGTGCAGATAGAAATGCTGACTAAAAAAGTCAGGTTACAATTAGACTCTGGGTCTGATTTATCAATAATCAACCTGTATACTTGGGAAAAGTTGAATAAACCAACCATGTTGAAAATCAACAAAATAGCTAGATTGGTGACAGGTAAAAACATTAAATTTGAGGGTGAAATTATTACGAACGTTACTTTTAACCGAACTACCAAAAAATTGAAAATGTTCATGTGACAAAACACCAACAATTTAATTGGCACAGATTGGATGCAACAGTTCAATCTTTGATATTTACCAATCAACACTTTTTGCCAGAAAATAGAAAATCTAACGACTGAATCAGAAAAACTCAAGAAAGAATTAAAAGAAACTTTCCATGAAGTCTTTTCGGCTGGCCTTGATAGATGCAAAAAGATGTCAGGAAAATTTGAAATAAAAGAGAACACTCAACCAATATTTAAGAAAAAAAAAGGAATGTGCCTTTCGCCTCATTAGATGAAATAAACGAGTTATTATAGTCTTGTAGGGACCAGCATTTTATCTAGAGTAGAGTATAGCCAATGGGCAGCACCAGTAGTTTATGTGAGGAAGAAGTCTAAAGAAATCTGCGTGTTCACTGATTTTTCTACGAGACTAAATGCAGCACTCAAGGATTATCATTACCCACTTCCAAGCCCAGAAGAAGTTTTTACAAAACTTAATGGAGGCAAGTTCTTTTCAAAAATCGATCATAGCGAAACTTACCTCCAGATACCCATCGATGAAGAAAGCTCAAAATTATTATGTATAAACACACATAGGGGGTTATACAAATTTGAAAGGCTTGCGTTCAGAGTCAAGGTTGCGCTGGCTATTTTTCAGCAAGTTATGGATACTATGCTGGGCAGCCTTGATTTTGCAATCGCTTACCTAGACGACAGCTTAATAAACAGAAAAAGCTTGGAACAACATTGGGAACACATCTACAAAGTGTTTTCATAAATACAGGACTATGGCTTCAAAATAAAAGAAGGTAAATGTGACTTCTTCGTGAAAGAAATTAAATATCTGGGTCATATCATACATAAAGATAGCAGGAGACCGGACCCAGAAAAAGCCACTGCAATTAAGGACATGCCAACTCCGGAAAGCGTCACATCACTACAGAGCTTGTTGGGATTAGCAAACTATTACCAAGCATTTATCCCAAGCATGCATAACCTTCAAGCACTGCTGAACAAGCTTTTAAGAAAAGATAAGGTTTGGGAATGGACACCCGAATGCCAGAAGGCATTCAATAAAACTATCAAAACCCTAATGTCAGACTTATTCCTTACACACTATGACCCAAACCTTGAGATTATAGTTGCTAGCGACACAAATTCGTACAGAATAGGAGCATGCATCTGTAGGGATTGAATAAAAATACAAAATAAAATGAAAAAAATACTAAATAAAATAAAAATACAAAATAAAATAAAAAACTACGAAATAAAATAAAAATACAAAATAAAATAAAATAAAACTACGAAATAGAATAATAATACAAAATAAAATAAAAGTACAAATAAAATAAACATAAAAATCTCCCTGGAGTCCTCTGACAGGAAAGACAATTTACGCATGTGTAAAAAGAGAGGCTTCCTGGCGCCAAAAATAAACTCTACCTCTTTTTTTGTTGCACTTTGACTGGTAAAGACGTGCCGACTGTTCAGGAAGGAATTTTCCCGAACAAGCAGTCGTTGGAATCAAAAAATAAAATCAGTGTCCAAACTGTCCCTCTAATGTCTCTGTATCTTTCCTTTTCTCTTTACCTATTTATTTCAGACGAAAGCTATTCAATAAGTTTTGGATGTTTAGGTGAAAGAACCAACCCAGCAGTAATAGCCACAACATCCATACAGCCTTCACAAAATGCCAGATGCCAGATTCAACGCAAAAGCCCATCGCTCATGCTTCAAGGATCCTGCTCCCAGCAGAGAAACATTATTCCCAAATAGAAAAGGAAGCATTAGAAATAATTTTTGCAGTCACGAAATTTCACCATTACATACACAAAAAATTTTTCACACAACAAACAGATCATAAACCGCTACTCAGCCTTTTTGGTTAAAAAAAGGGCTACCCGTTTATACGACAAACAGACTGCTGAGGTGGAGGACAATTCTTCTAAATTACAATTTCAAGTTGGAATACCTCCCCTTGGAAAAATCTGTCGCGCTGACAGACTATCAAGACAGGTTCCAAGACATAGTGAATCTTTAGAAGATTCCGTGATTGCTTCACTACGAATGGAGGGGGAAATAAAAACTTTATTGTGTAACCCTATTAGAGAACTCCCGGTAACTCTACATGAAATAAAACATGAAGTCCTCAAGGATGAATTCATTAACTCAACAAAAACAAAAATCTCAGACAGTTTTTCTGTATTTGATGAAGAGAGTCGTCATTCCCAAAAACCTACAGAAGAGAATTCTGAAAGATTTTTATGTTGGTTATCCGGGGAAAAATAGGATGAAAAGTCTAATGCACAGCTACATATACTGGCCTAAAATGGACCAGGACATTGTAATCATTGTCAACACATGCAATGGCTGTGCCTTGGTGGCAAAAGCACTCCCTGTTACATATAAGCCGTGGCCAAAGACAGACCGACCTTGGTCAAAGATATATGTGGACTTTGCGGGTCCATTAGAGGGTTTTTACTATCTAATTGTAGTAGATAGTTTTACAAAATGGCTGGAGTGTTCTGATGTAAAAAAAAACCACTATGGAGGTAACGATAAACTACCTTCATAAATTGTTTGCCCATTTTGGGGTAGTAGATTGGTCATTGACAGCAGAACTCATTTTACGTCAACCAACTTTAAAAGTTCTGTGAGACTCTCCAGATAAAACATATCATAACCCCCCTCCCATGCCACCCAAGGTCGAATGGCCAAGCAGAACATTTTGTTGACACCCTAAAAAGAGCCCTGAGAAAAGCTTGCAGCACCCCCACAGAAAAGGCCCTGCAGCAGTTTTTACAAGTATACAGGACCAAGCCAAAATGTTAACATACCATCTTCACTATCTCTGGCAGAAATAATGTTTTCCCATAAAATAAGATCCATTTTTGACAAATTGCTGCCTAAACAAATAAAACAAGGACCAACCTCTATTGTACCAAGAAAACAATACAGCCCAGGAGAAAAAGTATTCTACATGATGTTTAAAAATAACACATCTTTCTGGGAACCTGGTACGATAGAAAAGAAGATTGGAAATATGGTGCCCTCAGTTCTCTCATAAGAGACACCTAAATCAAATTGGATGACTGCAACAGTACTCCCCAGGAAGAAGAAGTTATGGATGCCATATATGACACCTTTGACATTCAGATACCCCAAGTAGCCCCAGAATCGTGACAATCTAAAAGAAAACAGAAGTTCACAAATCCTATCATTATCAATTCTAAAAAAAGACAATATTGAGACTCCTGTGGAGGCTTAGGAGGTGGGTGTTATGAGACCTACCCTTTTTGGACTATAATGAACTCTTCCTATTATTATGAATACCAGGAGAATATGCCTCTCAGGGTTGAGTTGAGTCGGATTGAGTCACCCCGGTCTAATACTTGGCAGTCAGACTGATGTGTAACACTCTTGTATTTGTTTTCCATTTAATATATATGTTTCACTAATACCTGAGTTCATGTTTTTCTTCCGGACCTATTCTGGGTCCACAACAATTATATATGTTGCAAAAGTTGTAATAGCTGGTGGGTGATAGTAGAGACAGGCTCCCACTGTCTATAAAATGATTCTGTGGCTGGTGTTTCCAAGCTGGAGAATGGGTGAAGATGGAAAACTTGTGCCTCATAACCAGCTGCTTTGAGTAGATGAAACTCGATATATCAGGAAGGCAGTCCATCTAGGAGAAGAAAGACCTTGATCTTAAATGTCAGCTGCCTTGGAAAAGTCTGTAGAATAAATTCAAATAGAAAACCTAGCATGGAGCCCCAAAGCCAGTTGGCTGTCAACACTGACAACTTTCTGGCAACTTGGGCATGTAGTTTAAAACTTTTAACTTAATTATTACCAAAAACCATGTCACCTTACATCACATGACCGCCTGCTTAAGAAGAACTCCAACTCTAGCCCTGTACCAGACTTAAGTGTTTATAATTCAACCTAATAAATGAGTTGGGATAATAGCTGTCTGCATGAAAGTAGACAGAATTTGACTGTTGAAACAACCAAGTGCTGTACTAAAAGAACTAAGATATAAAATTCAGAATCTTATGAAAATATTTTCTTTTTTTCTTCTTGTGACTTGCTCAACCCACACAATTCATTTACAGCAGTTTCTGAAGGTCACTCAGCTATGCCCATCTTATGATCAATCAAATCATGACATGAGATAAGATAGGGTGTATATTGAAGTGATTGATTTATCAATCCAGCTGCAGGAATTAGGTAGTTTGACTGGAGGGATAACGCCACAATAATATTATGTTCTTCAATTTTCCTAATAAGATCTTGATAGCTCTCTGAAAATTATGACTTACCATTTTAATTCCAAACAGCAGACAAGTCCATCTTATTAATCCTAACAGTGTATTTATTGTAGTAACCTCCTTAAATTTGTCATCTATTTCAATTTGGTTTATGCTGATTTTTTAAGTCAATCTTTGCAAAATGCTTCATGTTTGATAATTCAGCTTTGATACATCATAGAGGAAATAAATCCAAACATATCTGATGGTTAACCCCAATTTCATAATCACTGCATATTCTTTCTAATGGCAACTATTGGTTAAGCCCAATTGCTTTCCCCATGAGGGACCTTTTTCAAAGTGCCCTGCTGAGTCATTCTTTTTAACTTTACCATCACTACAGGTAAAATATGTATCAGCAGTTTCCTTGATTTGATATATCTTGGATGATGATTCTCCTTGCTTTATAATCCTTTTGTAATTCTATTTTTTGTTCTTCAGATTCTACGGAATTAATTAATTTCAATGTATCAACTCTTAACATGTCTGTTCCTAGCAATCTGTTATCTTTTGTACATGCTACTACGGTTATGAGTATGATTTCAAAATGACACTTTGTTTCAAATGTTCCTTTGAATATGCCCACTGCTTTAATTGTGGTTCCATTAAATTGTTTTAATTGTAAGGTAGACTTTTATAGCCTAGGTTTCCAATGTACTGCCAAAATATTCATTGTAATTAGTGTAACGTCACTGCTGGTATCTACCTGCATCTGAAAATATTTCCCATTTATTTTGACTCTTTCCCTGGTTTTGTTGGTGTATTTACTGCAAATATTTCTGTCTTTTGTGTAGCAATTTGCATGATTTCAATTTCTTCAACTTTCCTTTTGTATTTAGACATGTTTAATCGAAAGCTGGGTATTTTTTCTTACATATTGTTCACCACAGTACTTGCATTGAACTTCATATTTCTCTTTGCTATACGTATCTCTCTCTTTCTTTCTTTCTCTCTCTCTCTCCCTCCCTCTCTCTCTCTTCCTGCTGTTGGTTGAACTGCTTTATCAATTCTAGCTGTGGCTCAAATTTTATACTGGTTTCTAAATTCAAATTAACACCTTGAAGCCTTCCCAATATCTTATGTTTAAATGAGGAGGCATGCATGCCCTCTATCATGTGTTACTAGATCAGCTCATCTTCTGCATTCATTTCACTACCAAGTTTTTCAAATTCGCAATACTTGACTTTTTCTTTTAATCAGTGTGAAAATTGTATGATATACTTCTTTGGTTGTGGTCTCATCTCAAGAAACTTTATTCTTTTATCAATGACTAACTTCTTCTTTGGTCTAATATTCTTATTTATTATTTCGACAATTTCTTCAAAGGCTAGATCTTCTAAGGTTTTTGCAGATGCCATTATTGAAACACAACTGCTTTATGAGTCAGCTCAAGTATTTCTACTTGTTAGAATAAAAATGTTATGGGTTACTGTTCAGAACTTTCTCAAAATGGTCTTTCCAACAAAATAAAATATATTTTTGGTTATTGGCATGTTTAGTTGACCACAAAGATTCCTTCATTTTCTCAAAGACATTTCTTTTGAATATCTTGTTTTCTTTGTAAGCATTTTTTTAACTGATCATTTATCATTGATTCACAAATTATTTGAATTATGCTTCTTGTTTAAATCAATCCTGGTGAGTTCTTCATGGAAAATCTGAGAACCTCAAAGGAGCTCTCTGGAATAATTTAAAACCATAAAAACTGTATATGTACTGAAACATAACCATCAAGAAGACAGGGTTTTGATTATAAGACTACAGATTAGTGGCTTGGGAGCACACATGAATGATGGACTTTGCTCAGTTCCCATGATATAGATATGTAAAAACCAAAGAACCCTACACACTTTTTTGGTTACATCCATTAAAAAATCATTAAATCATAGATGTTACAAAAAGCGATGACTCAAACTGAGTTCCTCTATCTCTGGTAATAGATATGGACCCACTAAGTTTGTTGACTCAACCTGAAATGAAATCTGGATTACATGTACATGCAAGTGGAATTATTTCAGGTCTGCAAGTAAATCTGTCTATGCAAATGAGGAGATACTACTAAATCTGATAAGCGGTGATATCACTGTGAACATGAACAAACTGAGTATCAGAAAGAGTAAAAAATGCAGCAGCTGATTTCATATGCCTCACTACTTTGTTCTTGATATGTTAGACAGCGGCAGTCTCATGTACCCTTGTTGGTGCTAAGCAAAACAATCTTTGCTAAAAAGCTTACAAGTAGCTTTGATACCTCAGTACAATACTGAGTGTAGATTGTCAAATATCATAGAACAAGGTTTTTTGGAATAAATGAATATATTTTTTATAGAAATGTCATATCACAAAGATATCTTTCTTTGTGGAATATATGTCTTCTTCATTTGTAGCAAAGAAGTATTCATTGTAGAAATTGTTGTAGCTCTTCATCCTTCTTTTGTACAGATACTATTGCTTCAAAATCAATACCAGGACTTATGTTAATTACTGCAATGTTTCTTGAAAGAGTGTCTGCCAAAATATTTGAAGTGCCTTTTATAAGTTGAATATCAGTCATGAATTAGCTGTTAAAATCAAGGTATTTTAGTTCACAAGGTGAGTAGTTGTCTGATATTGTCTGAATTGCTCCAATCAAGGATTTGTAAGCATATAGATGGATCTTCCTTTTAGATAGTGATAAAGTGTCTAATAGATTGGTAGACATCCATCAATTTATGCTCAAATCTACTGTATTGTGTTGCAGCTTCCAACAATTTTCTGACAATGATATAGGTAACCATGTGTCTGCTGATTGTTGTGGCAAAACTGCACCAATGGTGAATTTTAAAGCATCCGTCAATAAAGACAATTCTATCTCATAGTTTGGGAAGGTATGGTTATTTATGCTGGTTAGATTTCCTTAATCAAAAATGAAAAGTGACAACTCTGTATCAGAGAGTTGTATGACAGTTTGTTTTTTTTTATCTTGTATGAGATCTGTTAACCTCTGCTAAGTTTGGAAAAAATTTCCAGTGAGTGTTAGGTGCTAAATTTCATGCCAAGAAACTGATGCAATTCCTTTAAATTTTTGTGAACTGGGAATGAGCAAATAGGTCTGATGCCATTTGCATGAATCCTATGGCCAAAAAATCCACTAAATGCAATGGCAAAACACCAGTTGCTTTTAGAAGGATGGATTAGTCAAAGATTTGCCAATTGTTGGAATTTCTGATTTGCCATCTTGTGTTTATCAGGAGCAAGTTGACGAGGATGAGAAAAAACAGGTGATCCCATGTTTTATTACAGGTGCATTGTAATTTGGTACAATTATATCAGAACAGCTTCATAGTAGTTGTGCAAATTCTGAATCTTGTTCTTCTGCTACAACTTTAGGACTGAGTAGTACAGCATACTGAAAACTACCAACAGATGGTCATAGCCTCAACCTACCAGTTTTTGTATCAGTTATGGCTTTTGTAGGTTTATCAGCAAACAATAGTGACTCAAAAAAACAGCACCTAAAATTGGTGTGATTATTTCAGCTATGGTGAAAGTCCATGAAATTTTTTTCACAGACCAAATTCAGAACTATGTTTTTGCATTCATATGACTGAACCATTCAGTACTTTTTGGGGCTCTTTGTTTTATCCTATGTGAAAATCAAGATTACTAAAAATGTTGCTCCACTATCAATCAGAAATGTTCTTTTTAAATTTCTATCATTGATGTAAAAAAAAGTTAACTAGAATGTGGCATGCTAACATGACGGCTGGCTTAATCTTTTCTCTGTATCTTATAACTATACAGCCTGGTTCATTTGCTCACTCTATCACAGAATATCTTGTGATATTAGCAAATATCACTCCTTTCCTCCAGTGTCGCTGTCTGCCTCTAGAAATACTGAAATGGAAGCATTTTGTCACCTTCATCTGAGCTGTCAACTGTTGGTGAGAAGTTGTCTGGCACAGGGCAGTGTTTCATTATTTAGAGAAGAGACTACTGGCCAATTTAGAGCATAGAGATAAAAGTCTGCATTTGTCCCTAAAGTCTTACAAGCTTAAACTCATATCTTCTCTGCAGCCTTTATATTATGAAACTTTAAGTTTCAGAAATTAAATTGGTTATTTTTTACTATCCTCATAAAAAGAGTTCACTTCTCCAATGTGGGGAACAGTCTGCTGAACCTAACATCTAGATTAGATATAGTTGATATATCTGGTTAGTACTCTGTGTAGAGAGGGATCCTTAGCTGTTGGAATATGTTTATTTATTCAAAAGGGTTATGTAGCATTTGACATATTGGTATAGCCTGATTGAGATATCAACATTGAAATTAAAGTCAATGTTTATGGGACTTCAATACTCATTTGAAACATGGACAAGATATCATAGTTGCCTTAAGTTGCTTAAAAGATTCCATCAGAAATGTTAGAGAAGAATACTCAACATCAAGTGGTAACATCTGATACCAAAGCACTTAGTAGAACTGTTTTTGTGAACATTGAAGCTATGGAAAATCTTAAATATTGATAGTTATCTGCAAAAAGTTAGGTGATAATCGATTTCATTAGAGTCACTTCATAAAAGGTTAAGTTGTACAAAGATACCACACTTAAGCATAATCTTCAGAAAGGTTAGTCAGTGTATGATAATGCAGAGAACTGGAAATGTAAAGTCTGTGGGCACATCTTATTTTCTAAGGTTACATACTAACTTAAAGTTAGCATGGAAAAATTAACATATTAGCCAACAGTGAAAAGAATTCCAAGGGCATCAGTCAATTTCAGCCAATTTTGCTTCTCAATGTGGAAGGAAAGATATTTTTCGCAGTTTTGGCATCGAGGTTGACCAAATACCTTCTTGATAATGAGTATATCGATACTTCAGTACAGAAGGGTGGTATTCCAGGAATAGCTGGTTGCTTAGAGCATGGAAACATGATCTGGGAGGCCATTCAAAAAGCAAAAATTAATGGAAAAGATTTGAATGTCATTTGGTTGGATTTAGCTAATGCCTACCAATCAGTACCTCACCAAATGATACAATTATCATCACAAATGCATCGTATTTCTGAGGAAATATCTAATATGCTAGGAACTTATTTTGATGGTTTCCTCATGCGTTTTACTACAAAAGACTTTACGACTAAGTGGAATAGACTTGAGGTTGGAATTGCAATGGGATGTACAGTGTCACCAATACTTTTCATTCTAGCAATGCAGCTGATTCTCAAAGCAAAAAAAACAATAAGGCTAATGTTGTTGAGCTTTGTGGAGAGTGTCAAATGCCACCAGTGAAGGCGTTCATGGATGACACTACAATCCTCTCATCCAAAGTAAGTTCAACTCATAAGATATTAAGTTTGATGGACGACCTAATAAGTTGGTGTAGAATGAAATTTAAACCAAACAAGTTCAGAAATCTTTCTCTTAGGAAAGGAAAATTGAATAAAAACATTAATTTTGTAGTAGGTGGTCAAAGAATCCCTACTGTATCAGAAAAAGCAGTGAAAAGTTTAGGTCGGTGGTACAATCAATCTTTAATAGATACCAACCAAGTAAAAGAAACATCCAGATCATTACAAGAAGATCTCCATAAGATAGATCTTTGTCCTCTAAAAGGAAAATACAAGGTATGGTGCTTAGAGAATGTACTCATTCCAATGCAACTATGGTCACCTACTTGTATACGAATTTGGAATTAATACAATTGAGTCCATGGAAAGAAAAATAAACAAATATATCCAAAAATGGTTGGGTTTGTCTCTAGGTTTATCTGATAATGCATTGTACTGCAGACAAGCAAAGCTAAAGTTACCATTTAAATTGATTGTGGAGGAGTATAAATCAGGAAAAATCAGACTTCAAATGATGTTGGGTGACTCCAAAGATAAAGCAATAAAAGCATTATATCCTACATTAAAAACAGGCAGAAAGTGGAAGGTCAGAGAGACAATAACAAGTGCTAAAGACAATCTAGCTTTCAATAAAGTCATTGGATACACTCAAGCAGGAAAACAAGGGTTAGTACTAAATGAAAGGCAATGGTGGTCAAAAAACGTCTGGTAAAGATCGACGAGATATGGTCATCCAAAATGTAGGGAACAAAGAAGATAATAAAAGACTTGTAAAAGGAGATCAACAATCCCAACAAGGCCAATGGACAAAATGGGAGAAGGCTCTGCAGAAATTTATTACTTGGAAGGACATTTGGCAGATGGCTCCACTCAGGCTGAGTTTTTTAATACATTCCACATATGACCTGCTACCATCTAAGAACAATCTTGTTAAATGGAAGAAAGAGAGTTATCCAACTTGTCCTCTGTGTAAGGAAAATCCACAAACATTAGAACATGTTCTTAGTTCCTGTAAAACAGCCCTTGGCAATGGAAGATATACATGGAGGCATAATAGTGTTTTGGATGAGCTGGTCAAAATTATAAAGAAATATATGAAGTCTGAGTCATCTAATTCAACCCAGAAATTTGTTGCAGAGGGAAAAAGATGTGTTGGTTCTAAGCAAGCAAGCAAATGTCAAGCTATACCCAGAAAAAATCTCCTTAGTTCTGGTGGCATTTGGGAGGTATCTGCAGACCTTCCTGGTTGGTGTAATGATTATCCTAAAATAATATCAAGTAAAGGTCTGCGACCAGATATTGTTCTTCTATCAAGGGTGAACTATAAAATCATCCTGGTTGAATTAACAGTACCATATGAAAGTAAGATGGAACAAAGCTACGATTATAAAACTAATAAATATGAAAATTTAAAATCAGAGCTTATAAAGGAGGGGTATAATGTAATTGTTAGAGCAGTGGAAATTGGAGCAAGAGGTTTTGTTGCAGCCACTCTGTACCAATTTCTGGGTCAAATTGGAATCAAAGGGCGTAATAGGGCCAAAAGTATAAAACACCTGATAGAAATAACCGAAAATAGTTCTATGTGGATATGGAAAAAAAGAAACATTCTGTGGAGTGTTTCTGCAAACATGACGGCATGACATGAGTGATAGTGAATGCGTAATGAGGTTCACATTGCATTCTCAGAATGCAAGGTTTGCCATTTTTTGAAATTTTTTAAAAATTTAATTTCGCTGTTAGACATCTGAACAAGTATAACTACACTTGTATATCATTATAATGGGGCCTCCCATCAGTGAGGGAGGGGCAGTGTGCAAGTGAAACTGTTGAGAGGAAGGTCCCGAAACAGTGCACATTCCCTCCTGATGACCCCAATTTAAATATAAATTTGAAAGGGACACATTAAAAGAAGTTCAGTGAAGTCATATGACATAGAGAGGTTTGGTGGAAATGTTATAGGCATGAGGAGCATTATATATTCAGCTTGCTTCAGGTGAGTTTCAATTACTTTCCAGTAATTTCCTTCTTCACTGAATGCACCAAGTATCTTGTAAATCTGCAGTCAACATCCTTCCTAAATGCAGAATCTGAATGAAAAAGATGCATGGTGATACCAAAAAGGGATGTTCCACAAGCTGGTTTGATCATGATGGAAAAATGAGTTGTCTGCCATCTATAAATCAGCTGCTTGTTTTCAAAATTGTCTCAAAGAAGATATACAGTACTGTGCAAAAGTATTAGGACAAAAACTATTTTATCTTTTATGAGGCATCAAAATAAAGTTTAAAATCATCCCTGTCATAACATGTTTGCACACTACCGGTGCAAAAGTATTAGGACAGGGGTGATTTTCCTAAAAACCCCACTGAAATTCAAATACAGGATGAAAAGCCAAGTAAATTGCTAATAAATATTGATTATTTAAAACTAGGTGTAAAAGAAATGTATTAAAAAAAAGTTACATTTAATTTTTCCTATTTTCTATTAAACAAGTTATTTTGAAACTACTCATTATTCTATTATCCTTGTATAGAAGGCGATGACATCCCTTACTAATTTATATTTACGAGTCGACTTGGCGTAACTTGGGTCATGAATTAAAGCAGGAAATAAGAAAGACGAAAAGGCGAAAGTAACCAGAAAAACAATATATTAACAAAGGTTACATAGGGTTGAGTGCATGCATAAAAGTAAGGAAGGAAAAGTTCTTTCCCTTTGTCTGGACTGAAACGTAAAATGTTCGGTAGAAAGTCTGTTTCCAATTGGAGTTTTTTAGTGTTGTGTGTGCATGCTGGTGAGTTGCCCGGGATAAAACCCTAACTAGCATACCACGTGACGTTCCCCGCTTTTATTGGCATGCATTTACGCGGGAACTAAGGTTGTCACGTGAATGCTGAATGACCATGTGTGGGTGTGAATGTATCAAACCCTACAAATACCCCCTTAGATTGAAACAAATATTAAAAATACTTTTTTCAATATGTCCGTGAATATGTTGGTTTGATTTACGTTGATGATGATGCTGGTGGTAGTAGTAGTAGTAGTCATGCCAAAAATGACAGAAAAGGTTGGTTGCTGAAAAAAATGGTGGGTGGCACAGACGTGGCTCATAGGTGTGGGGGAAGGTTGCTGGAACATATGACTGTTTAGATTGATGGTCTGCCATATTGAATCCTCGAAAAGCATATGGTGAAATGGAAGAGCGAGAAAAATTTTACGTTGAACAGTGTACATGTAGAGAAAAGTCGTTCTTACTTGAGTTGAAGTTTGTATAGCGTTGTTAATTGCGAGTGAATTTGTGAAAGGTGAATTTTTTTGGTTGTCTCTCGTAGGCTGAAGAGAAAAAGAGTCTGAGTTGCGGTGCGCGTAACTAGGGTTTTGCGACAGTGTGACCCTGTCAGAGTACCAGAATGTGGCATGCTCTGGAAAATTCTCGGTGGTTGATATGGCTGTTAAAAATCTTCTAATTTATTCCAATGCTCCATGTTGAGTTGCTTGCGTTTGTAAGAATTCCCGTGTTTTGCTGTGTGTGTGGATTTATGTTGGCGTTAGAAGAATTAACAGTTGGGAATAAACTTTGATTTGCAAAGTCGTTGATTGAAGCTTGTGTTGATACCGAGTGTCGACGCATGTTTGAGAGAACTAAAAAGATATCTTGGTTTAATGTCGAATTTTTTTTGGAGGTCTCAGTTCTCCAGTATAAATAATTCAGCTTGTCGATCTCTTTAGAGTTCTGGTTGAGTGACATTGCGTTGAATGCTGAAAGGCGTCTTTGAATAGATGTTGTGTTACTCTTTTTCTAGAAAACCTGGAAGAGAGATGACAGTTGTGCTGTCTAGTGTGCGATTGTAAAAATTCTGTGTGTGGTCGCCATCTAATGTAGAGTCCTGTGGAAAAAGTTGGGAGCTAACGACGTTAAATAGTAGTTCTTGTTGACAGACGAAGAAGAAATGCTGAGTCCCATTTCCAACGATGCTGAACTGAATTACGTCAAATCAACCCACGTCGGCGGTCACCATTTGTAGAAGGTGATGACATCCCTTACTAATTTATATTTACGATTTGACTCAACGTAACTTGGGTCATGAATTAAAGCAGGAAATAAGAAAGACGAAAAGGCGAAAGTAACCAGAAAAACAATATATTAACAAAGGTTACATAGGGTTGAGAGCATGCATAAAAGTAAGGAAGGAAAAGTTCTTTCCCTTTGTCTGGACAGAAACGTAAAATGTTCGGTAGAAAGTTATATTATGTAAAGTCCAGTTTGAATGAAAGTTAATGTGCATAGTGTTAATATCTGTTTCCAATTGGAGTTTTTTAGTGTTGTGTGTGCATGCTGGTGAGAAATAAAAATTTGCGCCACTAATTGCTACCCGCAATTAGTGCGCATGTGTTTGTGTGAGTTAGGGAAACATGTCTGCTCTTGCCCAGGACAAAATCCTAACTAGTGTACCACGTGACGTCCCCCGCTTTTATTGGCATGCGTTTACGCGGGAACTAAGGTTGTCACGTGAACGCTGAATGACCATGTGTGTGGGTGTGTGGGTGTGTGGGTGTGAATGTATCAAACCCTACACTTGGATATGACTGACATTTTTCTTATTTCCCCTCTCTTCAATTGATAAATCTAATGTTACTTTGCAAGACACACTTTGGGAACAAATACAAGTTGCTTGGCAGGAGATACCATTAGATATATTGAAGAAGCTTGTGATGTCAATGCCTGACAGAATGAAGGCTGTGATCAAAGCAAAAGGCTATTATACTAAATATTAAATTTATTTTGTAACAAGTATTTTTTCTTGTTAAAGCATTCGTTTAGTAAATCAAATAAAATTACTTTAATTAAATTGTTTATTTTCTGTCAATATGCCTCATAAAAGATAAAATAGTTCTTGTCCTAATATTTTTGCACAGTACTGTAAGAAAGAAAAAGAATGAAAGTGATGACAAATCAAGGAACAAATTATAATTTTCTAAGAAAATGGTGCTGTCATACAACCACGGTAGTGGTTGAATATATTCTTAAGTCCGACATTGAGTGAATCTAAGCAGTTTTCAAACTTCACCACTAATTCATTTCTCAACCAAAGTTCAAACAGTTTACAGAGTTAGATAGGAACCTCCTTAGCTAAATTTTGAAAAAATATTTTTGAATTTTGGTTCAGTAAAAAAAAAGTTACATCAAAATATGTGAAATCCAAAAAGAGAGACTAACTACATAAGTACATAAGTGAGTGACTAGCGCTTCTAATAATAAATCTTATTCTTTATAACTTTTTTCTGTTTAATATTTTTGCATGCAGTTTTCAATATTTAAATTCTGATGATATCTTTTATAATTTTTGTCAATCAAATTTTACTTTTCGCTTATCATTTTATCAGAATTGGTTATCAAATTAATTATAAATAATCAATTTTTTTTATTGTTTTTTTTTAATCAGTTGCATATAATTTTTTTCTTTTTAATATTTTTGAATGCAGTTTTCAGCATTAAATTTATATTAAATTAATAGCAATGCCTGGAAAAATCATGAATTAAATGGAAAAATGCACACATGAAAAGTAATATTCTTAAGATTATATTAAACCTGAAAAAGAACAGGACAAGATATACTTGTAAAGTAAAAACTAAGAAATTTTTTACTTAGAATATCATAGCTAAAAATAGAATTTGACTGCAATATTTTAAGATATTTCCAGGTTTAATATAATCTTAAAAATATTACTTTTCATGCACACACCACCTCTATCAACCTATGATTCACCTGGAATCACAGATGGCTTCATTTTCTCTCCTTGGTCATCTGAAACATTTAGCACTGTGGTTGATTGATGAATTGATTTCTTTAGCCCTCCTTCTATTCTGCCTCATGTTGTGATTAATTGATCGCAGACAGGATGAGATTTGTCATCAATATCCTGCCTGGGTTTGATCTGAACAGAGCAAAGGTGTAGAGTAATAATAAAAAAGAATTAATTAAATATTTGAAGAAGAATGATGAATAAAAAAAATATTACAATTTACCTCAAGTACAATGATTTTGTTAGTAGTGTACATGCAGAGTTGTCAATCTAAATTGTCCACAAATCAGACGTGACACTCAGTTAAACTGATAAGGGTTGGCCAGAGTATAGTTAACGGAGTTTGAACAGTTGATTTTTGGTAATTTCTTTGTAACTCAAGGCTGATGTGTCAGAGTTAAGCTTAAACAGTCATGATATACAAGCAATTCCCATCTGTCTTTTTGGCTTGAGTCTCAGATCTCTCTCTCTCTCTCTCTGTCTCTCTCTCTCTCTCTCTCTACATTTCAAACTTGGTAAATACTCTCACCTGTTTTACCATTTTGGGCTCAAGCATTTCTCTGATCACCTCAACTTTGTCTAAATCAGGCTTGATCCCCTTTCTGCTTATTATAAATCCAAATACTTCATATCTTCCCTCAGAAATTGCCACTTCAATAGCTTCAACTCCTTGTTCTTCACTTCTTTCATCTGCTTTATGTATTTCCCCTTTTTATTCATCTTCACTAGTTGCAAGGTCCTCAAGGGGTAGAACCCTTCCTACCTCTTCTTTCATGTGCTCTTAATCAGCCCAATAACTGTTCCAAGTGGTTGAAATGTTTTTCTGGCATTTCTGAGAACACTAACTCCTCCAAGGCTAGTTGCCAGTACCCTGATCTTAGATCTAGGGTGGAAAATCATCTAGCCTTCCCCAACAGTATATTGTCTCTCAATGGCAGAGGCAATGTCAATGGTCTGGAAACCGCGTTCGGCTTCCTGAAGTCCATGCAGAACCAATGTCCACCATCTTTTTTGTCTACTACCACTATGGGAAAGCTCCAGAGAGATTCTGACCTTTCTATCCTCTCCACTTCCATCATGTCATTAACTGCCACTTCTACCAGCAGCCTCTTGTTTATGGGTGTTTTATAGGGTCTCAGCTTAATTGTGGGGGTTACCTGTATCAGTTTGCATCTTAACTGAGATAGTCTGGCCCAACTCTTTATCTGATCTGGCCACTACATCCTGATTAGATCTTAGCAGAGCCTGAATTCTGCCTTTAAACCTGTCAGGAGCCACTATTTCCTCATTTTCCAACTCCTTCATCTGCTTTAAATATGTCTCTTTTTTTATTCATCTTCACCCATTGCAAGATCCTCAAGGGTAGGGCTCTTCCTACCTCTTCTCCCTTCTTCATTTTCATAGTTTTACTGGCCTGATTTACTAACAGTATGTGCACTATCTCTGCAGCCTTCACAGTTGCTTCACACAGGAATACATCATTTTCTACACAACTATTTTCTTCTATCGGGACCAACTGAAGAACCTCTCCTTTTATCTTCTTCCCTGTGACCAACATGCACCTTCCCGATACTACAGTTCTAGGGGGTAATTTGATATCTTCCTCTATTACCACTGACCCAGAATCCTCAGGTGCCCCCCTCAATCTTTTCACCATTTACTATGAACACAATGGAGTTGAATTCTATGCTGGCTCCATGGCATTGAAGCTAGTTTTTTCCCAAGATCACATCTGTGCACAGATCTGGGGTCATATAAAACCTCTGGATGCTTCTCGTCCCTCCAATTTTCACTAGGAGATTCACAATCCCCTTTAGCTTCATAGGGGGTCACATCCACTTGGGTGATTTTTATGTCCACCTTCTTCATCTAACCTTACTTCTCAAGCACTCATATACTCTTTCTCTCAGTAGCAAGACTGATATCCCAGTATCTGTTAGAGCCTTTGCCACTGATTCCCCACCACTACTGCCTTACAAGAAAGCTCATTTTCCTGTGTTAATATGGGAAACACCCTGGCCCTCTTTCATCTCCTGGAACATGGGTTCTCCATCCATCCAGCTATGGGCACTGGCAGTAGTATGTTTTTATCATTATCTTCCCATGAGTGGGTCCTGTTTATCTCTTTCATCCTTCATCATGAAGGACAGCTTCTTTTTAGGTTGTCTGGCTTGTTACATAATCAGCTCATTCTCCCTGTGCAATTTGCTGTAAATTGACCCTCATGGCCACATACACAACACCTCATTCCTTTTCTTCTTACCTGGGCCACCCTCCCTCTTACTTTTGGGGTGGTCCTGTGGTGTTCCCTTGTTCTATTTTACAGGGCAAAGTTTTTTAAACAGGAGTCTCTAGGGCCTTTTTCTAAGCCCACACCACTTCACCTCAGGCTCTCAATGACCACACTCAGTGTACTTGATAATATAAAAATCTGGGGATAGACCCCTTTTTATTGGACAATTCATGGCCATCTGGTCTTCGTGGCCACAGGCCCCACAGACCAAGGTATATCTACCAGGAATCTCTTCCCATTCTTCCGGTTCCTTCTTTTGTTTAATTTTTCTACTTCTGATAAGAGATCTTCATCCACCCTGCCTGTCTGCCTACTTCCTGACTCAACCCCTGTATCTGACTTCTCTTTCTGGCTTTTTCCCAGACCTCTGAGCTTTCTCTAGATAATAATTTCAAGGGTCCCTCTCTCAGGACATCGTGATGTATTAATTTCTCACTGAGCGCCTCCACATACAAATCTGCTAATTGGGCTTGCACCACAGCATTGACCCTTACTTCTGGGAAAGCCAAACTGCCACGGTCTCTCAGTAAGAAAGACTATAAACCATCTTTGCTTTATTAACTGATAAAAATCAGTCTTCTAACTTCTTAGGCCCCTCCCAAAGGCTGGGACCCACGAACCCAATACTGCTGCCTTGTCTCCAACTTCTACCATCTCATACCTCTCTGATTCATGTTCACTTATACTAAACTAGTCAATCTGAATTAAAGAAATCAGAAAAATTAGAAAAAAAATAGCAAATTGTCTTGGCAAGACATAACAACAGAAATTGAGAAACTTCAGGGAAAAAAATTAAAAGCATCCTACCTGTCACTTGTTCCCAATTTTTTCTTTCACTTTGGCCCTGCTGTCACTTATTCTCGTTTTTTTTTTTTCAGTTCAGTCCTGCTCTCACTTGTTCCTGAATTTTTCTTTCAATTCAACCTTGTCACGTGTTCCAAAATTGTTTTCTGTTCAGGTTTGCTATTTTGGGTTTTTTTTTTCAAATGAAGCAAGAAAAAAAGTTGAAGTGTCTAGAACCATATGGTCAAAATGACCAAAGTCCATTGTTTCTCACTCCTTTCTGGCTTTTTTGGTCAACTCGAGGTCAGTCCAATGGTCACCCTCTGTATCAGCCTATGGCTCACCTGAAATCACTGATAGCTTCTTTTTCACTCCTCAGTCGTATGAAACATTCAGCACTGTGGTTGATCCATGAATTGATTTCTTTAGCCCTCATTCCATTCTGCCCCACATTGTGATTAATTGATTTACACTATTTATATTATTTGAACTATTGTCCTCATCTCCTCTCAGGAATATAGACATATACTGAGGCCAAGATTTGTTGTCAATATCCCACCTCGGTTCGAACTTAACAGAGTGAAGGCATACAGTAAAAAAAATTAAATAAATACTCAGAGAATAATGGTGAATAATAAAAACATATTACAATTTATCTCCAGTATATTATACAATGACTTCGTGAAGGATTGTCAATCTAAATTGCCCCACAAGTGGACACAACATTTGGTTAAACTGGTAAGGGTTGGCCAGGGTTGGCCAGAGTATAGTTAACAGAGTTTGTTCAGTTGATTTTTGGTAATTTCTTGGTAAGCCTGGCTCAAAGTTGATGTGTCAGAGTTACATTTAAGCAACAGTCACATGCAGTCAATTTCTGTCCATCCTCTCAGCCTGAGTCTTGGATCTCTCTCTTTGTCTCTTTGCACATTCACTTTTATTGGTGTTGGCCTCAAACTTGTGCAGAGGTGGGGAGGAGGGTAGATTATATTTCCAACTTGGTTGTTTTCCTCACTCTCAGGTAATAGTTGCAGACAGGTCTCACTTCTCCTTCTCTGTATTGTTTAAAAAAAAACATTTTCTGGTTTCCTTTCCCAGGTGAGTCATTCAACACTGATGAATTGTTTTAGCCAAAATAAATTTTACCAGCAAAATTCCCTTCACATGGTTTCAGATCCTGAATACCTGGTTTTTCTCAAGTAACCCTTTTCTTACTTATAAACTGGCACTTATGGTTTTTACAGTTTATTTCTTCGGCCAACTATCAACACCTGGATCAGATTTGTCCATAGCCAGACATCTGACTTATAATGGAGTTTCAATCTCTGGGAAGATTTTTATACTTTTAGGGTGATACACTGATTCCAACGCTTCTCTAACAATTCCATGCCTTTTTTTGTTGAACAATTTGTCTTTGGCCTCAAAATACGCCTCAGTTTCCGATATGATTTCTTCCTTGAAGCCAAATCTCTTTCCCTGGATCATTCTTTTAAGGTCTGCAGACAGCCAGTAGTTACTTGGTGCTAGATCTGGAAAATAGGGATGTGAAAGCAATTCAAAGTGCAATTCATGTAGTTTTGTCATTGTTGCAATCGACTTGTGACATGGCATTGTCTTAGTGAGAGATCTCTTTTTCTTTTGTGGTTGTTTTTCGGCAATTTCTTCCTTCAAATGCATATAATGCTATATAATATTTGCTATTGATGGTTCTTCCTTTCTCAAGGTAATGAATGAACAAAATACCTTGCTCATCCCAAAATACGAAGGCCAAAATGAGTTTGTGCATTTTTTTGTGTTTTCCAGGACAAATACAGATTTTGGGCGACCTGAGAATTCAGTATCATTTGTGTCTGTACAACTGCCTTTAAAGTCAGCATACCACCTCTTAACCGTTGTTTTCAACAAAACAGAGTCCAAATAACACTTATCAGACCACTGCTTTGCTTGAACAGTATTTTTTCCCTTCAGAATGCAATGCTTTATCAACACACAAAATTCAGATTTTTCCATTGTTTTGAAATTTTGCAACAGTAGCTTCACTTAAATAACTCTAATTTGTAAACTAATAATCCAATTGGGCCCAAATTTTGCCACATGCTATTTGAAGGTTAGTACTTCATAAAAATCATATGGATCTTTTATTAGTGGCACCATCTATATGTGAGGCCCAGGACTTATTGAGTGATGTGCTATATGTACAAATGCTATTGAAACAAGTTTTAAATTCAACCAACAAAGCTCTTTGTTTAATATTTTATTGCATTTTCCCAATTTTTGAATACGACCTTGTAACCAGGTTTATATTTTATTCTGTTATATTTAAGTACTTTTGACTGTCTTGGCCATTATCAAAAACTGATTGTTGTTAGTATTGTAGACAAGATTTTGCTGACTACAACCTGTCATTTTTAGAATGCTGAAATCAGTCCAAAGTGATGCCATATTGAATGAAAAAGCATATATTGAACATTTATATATTTATATATTTTTGCATGCATATTAAATATTTTTATACATATTTATATTAAATTTGGATAGTTCTACAAAAAAATGTTTCAGCACACTCTCCTGCAATCTCCAAGACTTTCTGATAAAATTACTCTAGCAAAACCCATTTGACTTGTATAGGCCACATCAAATGTTGTAATTTTCCTGGAGGTGGATTTATATTCTTAGATAAGTTAAAACATATCTATGAATGTGCATGGATGTATGTTTTTTCTCTTAGTTTTAAATGAGCAAAAATTAGTCAAACAAGTGAAGCCAACACAATTTAATGCTAGTCTTTGTATGAAGTAGATTAATCAAATAGATAGGAGAAAAAGGTAAAAGGCATTTAAATGAAAGGAAATTAAAGAAAGAAGGAACAGGAGTGTGGAGAAGGGAAATAAATGTTAAAGGAAAGATGAATAGTTGAAAAAAAAAAAGCTAGAGTAGTAGTTGGAGTGAGGAAATAAAAGAAGTGTGGGAAAAGAAGAAATTTTTAAATGTATAGGTGAAAGTTTTTGAGGAAGAATGAAAACCCCAGATAATTGCAAGAAATAGGAAATTAAAAAGAAAGAAGAGGAAGCATGTGGTAGAGAGAAAGAGAAAATATAGTAAGAATAAAAGGGTAAGAGAAAGACCAAGATTGAATTAGAAGAGAAAAAGAAGGAAAGAAGTATATGAGAAATGGAAGGATGGAGAACTTGCTATTGATAAGTAATGCAGTACTTGGGAATTTCAACACAATATCAAAATTAAGTATCATGATGTTTTGTACAAATCTTTACCCATTTAATATTTCTGTTCTAGTTTCAGCCATTTCCTATATTTGTTAACAAGGCAATTATAAACATTGTACTGAAAATGGAGAGGGCATTAAGAACATTGCAAGATGAAAAGTATCAATACATAATTCATTTAGAATAATTTTTAAAGTTCTATAAAATATGTCAAACAACATTCAAATCCTGAAAAACGTTCTATATTTTTTAGAAACCAGACTTATTTCATAACTTTTAGTATTAGCAGGGCTGAAAATGATCAGCATTAAATAATTGATAGTTGATTTATTTGTATCTTGTGAAACAATAAAATAAAGTGGATGAATTAAGAAAAATTAAATTCAGCATTTATTTCTATTGAACACAAATATTCAACTTTATTTCATCTATGATATTTACTAAATATTTAGAACATAACTATCCCTTTTTCTTAAAAACAGCTGTACTTAGCAGTGGAGCTCAGGAATATGAACAGTGTATGAAATTGCATATTTCTGGTGAAATTCATGTGTGTGCATCTTACATATGCTAATTAAGCATAAGATGCCTAATACTGGGAATATATATTTTTTATATAAACAGGCTGAAGCCATATGGTCTATGCATGTCAGTTTGCTGTATTGCTTCTAATATGAATACTACTACTAATAATACTTGTGTATACTACTAATATTTTGCCATCATGTCATATAGTCTAACACACATGCTAGACTAGTAAAACTTGTTATTATATTAAAATGAGAAAGAGTAAAATTTGATTTTAGGTCAAGGTAAACCACTCTTTTGTGGTTGATTCATTTAGTATGACTATTTTGATGATTTACTGAATCACCTGTGCATGAGAAGTAACAACAAAACAAGACAAAAAACTATAGGCAATTCTCATATTCTTTTTCTTATACACACATATTCACAAACAGAAGCCTGACAAAAATTTTTCAAAATATTTTTTGTTGTTTAAGTGATTAATAGAATCTTGAAACAGATGATTGTTCCTTGTTAAAGCAATATTTATTTGTAATATATATATGTGTGTGTGTGTGTGTGTGTGTGTGTGAAATGTGTATATATATATATATATATATATATATGCAATTTGTTATAAATATTATATTATTTGCATATTACATATGCCTGTTACTTATTTGAAAGCGCTCAATATCAGTGATAGAGCTGACATATTCATATAGATAGGTGTGAGTTTATGACCCTGAGTTTCACACTCTTGTGATCATCAGACAAACGGAGGTAAAATAATTATAGGCCAAATTTTTACTAAGTATAGTCGATATCAAACAGTTATTTGCAAAATGTAATTCAGAGAGCTCAATCATGTTTATTAAATTGATCTTGTACCAAACATAACTGAACTTCCCACAATTTAAGATTATTAGATGGTTGAGAGATACAAAACTGCTTTGTTTGTATAAATAAATGGAAGTTTATTTATCAAACAGCATAATATCAGATTGTATGTATGAAATTATTAACTGTGAAAATGTTCTATAAGAAAGTGTAGTAAGCAGTTTACAGAATGAAGAGTTTGTTTTAGCGAAATGTGATTTGTATAGGAAAAGAGAATTTCAGGTTTTTGCTGTGTGTATCAACAAAGTAGTAGTAATGTCTTGTTCCTCTCTTTCTTTTATGTTGATGGCAATTAGGTGAAGAGGAAGAAGGTGAGATAAAGAAAACAGCATGTAAGAAGGTGAGAGAGTGCAAATGTGCATGACTGGGACAGTTGTGTTCAATCAATGGTTTGAAATATCTCTTCTTACATCGCAGATGTGTTGAGTGCTCTCAGCTTCCTTCTCTCTGTGTCTGACTTACTGAAAAATATGAAGTATGTAGACAAGTTGATCATGTAGTCAGCTCCAAACATACGCTCACTTTTGGATGAGAAGACATATGACACAGGTCATTGAAAATTCAATTTGTTGTTTTCTGTAAATTGCACTCTTTTCATTGGTTAATAAATATTTCACACTTGATCAAACATTTTTCCTTGATCTTTTTTCAGCGCAGAGGTAATATTTTTTCCTATTGGTCAAAAAATAGATTTCGCACTGGCTCGCAAATTTGCAAACAGTGAAGAAAAGAGAGCTATTTTTATTTTGTACTCGCCACAGTATTAGCTTTGTGTTAAAAGAATAGCAGTTTTTAATCATCCTACTTTTTAAAATAGATATCACAACTTAGATTAAAATTTAATAATGAAAATAAAAAAAAACATGAGAATCTCTGTGCATTGCTTCCAACAATAAACAATTCTTATTATTTTTGGAGTCCTGGAACTAATGAATTCTTTGAAGATGTTATACCATGCTTCAAATTGGGTTTCCTTCTGATTCACCCCACATCAAAACCTGTTGGCCAGATATGAATGCTACGAAAGCAAAATAAACAAATAAAAAAGTCACTCTCTGTGCAGTACCCCAGGCATCACATCTGGCTCACAAAACAAATTCACCTCAAAAACATAAAATATAATTTAAAAGGAGCCAATCATGAATTTTGTTGTTAAAGCAAAAGCCTTACAAAAAATGCTGAGTCATGTACCTACCCTGACTACTTAAGTGGATCCATTCATGCCACTCAATGACAGTTGTAGGCAATTAGGCTGGCAGACAACCATAGAAACTACCAATGGCCTTGGTCAACCAACCCAACACAAGCTTCAATGCTACACACTACTGACTGCAGTATCCTCTAAGTCACTCCTCTTGCTCATAAAGAGACTCTTCACCTCAATCCTCTATATTGACAATACAAAGAATTTTATTTTAACATATTGTCTTCTTTTCTTTCCACCTCAACAGCAGTACTTTGCTGTTTTCATTTGTTCTCATGCACCCATACACAATTTATAACAAAGATGTTTGAAATGCTGCTGAAATTATTTCTTGCAAGTAATTCTCAAGTTATTTGAAAAAGTGGTTAAAAAGAAGTCCAATGAATAAATGCTAGGTCTGTAATAATTTCACCAAGATTCAATAAGTTTTAGTGGATAATTTACCAACCACCAACAAGTGACTATAAAATTCTTTTGATGCAACTTTGGTTTGGGAAAATATTTTGATGCTTCACCTCAGTCCAGTTACTGCCCAAAATGTTGTCTGTTTTCATATATGATCTATTTTCATTACAAAAATCAAGAAATGAAATATTTTTGTTTCACAAAAAAGTGCAGAACAAGTTCCACAATGGCAGATTTTTTTTTTATTTTTGTTCAACTTCTGCAGTACATATTTGTTGAGCTTTTTTGATTTTCCAATTTGCTATAAAATATTGTTAAACTGTTAAATGTTTAGTTCTTCTGCAACCTCTTGAGTTGTTTTCTATGGATACACTTTGATAATGGCCCTCAGTTTGTTATCATCAATAATAGAAAGATGTCTACAACCATCATCATTTTCCATGTTATTGTCTCAATTACAAAATCTTTGGAACCACTGTTGAGCTAACAATCCCTGGTCATATCATTTGGTTGATGTTGTGAGCAGTTTCAGCTTCATTCTGTCCCATATTGAAGTCAGACAATAAAACTAATTGAATTTATTCAATAAGAGAAGAAAGATCATTTATATTCTGTTTGCAAACATAAAAAGAAAATAGAAAATGTGGAAAATTTAAACTGTATATGTGATAAAAAGATCTACAGAGAAAAGTTCCAGAGAAAAAATTAAATTAAATGGTATAACTTTTCCTTTGCAAGTAAATACCAGAAGAGTCTAATCCCAATGAATTACTGAGAACAAATGTACAAACTCAAATTAAAGAAAAATTACCTGAAATTCAAACTGTTCAATGACTCTCTCATCAAAATGCTAGGTTGTTTTGAAGGAACTTTTGAGACCAACAACCGCTTCAAAATTATTATAGTAGTGAAATGTGCAAAAGGTAATGGACTTGTGGGAATGAATTATTAAAAGTTAATGCAGCAAAATTAATCAACAGTGTGAAGTCAGAAAGAATTGACACAGAAATGTTAAAATGGTACAAAGCAAGGAAATAGCTTACTTTGAATCTTGCAAACTGCCCATTCAAAGTCTAACTTTATTAGTTGCTAAAGTAAGAATATGATCATCTATCAAGATGAGATATGTATTAGTTCTTCCACTAAAAAAGAGAAAGTGTTGAAAAGGAAGTATTATATGGAGCACAGAGCTCATCAATTTTTATTATTTTTATTTCTGTTAAAATCTGACTATAAATCTTTAGAATTTATTTTTAACCCCAAAAAGGTCAAATTTAATTTTTGAATTTCTGCCAGTAATGTGAAAAATCTACTCAAATGTGAAATGCCAACATGTCCCTATGACACATGCACATACCTATGGAAACACACACATTTACTTACGTATTCATGCAATTGTATGTATTAAATTTTGTATGTAACCATTTTATATTTGAATAAATGTAAGCTGTTTGCTGATTGGTTTGAGCTAGTCAATCAGAATCAAGGTAAGTGAATTACATTTTTACCACCAAATCGTAAAGATGTTTGAACAACTATATAAACGATTTGTCGCGCGTTTTTCACCAGTTGGCACCAGAATTTTCTTTGCACACATCATGTAAAATTTTAAGTCCAACTAACTCTCTCTTACAAATTCATTCTTCTGTACACTACAAAAATGAACGTTATTCATGTACACTCAGAACTGAATGATTCTTTTAGCAATGAAATTTCTTATCACACTGATAAATCTTACGGCAACAATGAACATTTTCATACAGTCCATGGAAGACACTTTCAAACAAACACTTTTAACATCTATGTAATGTATGTATTTCTTGTTATTGCTAAATACATTTTATGGTTGCAAATTGATGCTTTGTCAATTTCATTACACTTTCCATTTGCTTGTTTAATGAATGATTTCTACACTTATAAAAATAATGGTGGTATGTAAGGATTTAGTTAGTAAGTTCCTTTGGGAAGTGGCCTTGTGTGATGTAAAAATCCAAACCTAAATTAACCTTGCATAGTAAGCCCCCACATTCCCATCACAAACACTGTTGGCTTAATAATTTCCCTGTAGTTTGTAACATTGCATAGTTTGCATGGTACATTTGGTCACCCTATCAAGGAATTTATTATGATACCAGCAAATACCACTGGGTCTCTCCAATTTGCTTCTGTGTCACTGTCTGCCTCTAGAAACACTGTGATAGAAGCATCTTGTTACCCACTTCATCTGAAATGTCAGCTTTTCTACTTGTTTTACTAGATTTTCATTTTTAGCATGTAGCTTGGCTATATATTTGTTAGAAAATTGTGCATTCAAAACTGTGGGTTTTGGTGTAGCTGTTCATTATCTCAGCCAACAGTTTTTATAATTTTTTTGAATAATTGATTTTATTAAACCAAGACTGACCATTGATTTTAAATGAATCTGTGTTGTTTATATTTTTGGATCATAAAATAAATACATGTTAGGGAGATGATCAATCATTGATTTATAGAGTGGTTTGAAGATACAACATCTTGCTTGAAATGTGAAAGGCAGGTGGGTTCAGTACTCAAGTCAAAAACTAAAGTTTTATTTTCCTTACAGAAAAAATTATAATAATTGTTGTATACCTACCTATATACAGGAATGGGATGTTCCTATCCTCTTAAATATGTGAGCACTATTGGAGTAGAGTAGAATGATCATACTTGAGCCTATGGTTCACTAAAACCACAAATAGCTTCTTTTTTTCTTTCCTCAGTCGTCTGAAACATTCAACACTATGTCTGATCGATGAACTGATTTCTTTAATGCTCAGTTTGTTCTACCCCACATTGTGATTAATTGATTACAGACAGGCTGGGATTTGTCGTCAATATCCCACCTTGGTTTGATCTGAAAAGAGCAAACGCATACAGTAATAAAAAAAATTAAATACTTGTAGAAGAATGATGAATAATAAAAAAAAATTACAATTTATCTCAAGTATATTATACAATGACTTTGTTAGTAGTGTACATACAGGGTTGTCAATCTAAATTGTCCCCAAAGTGGACGCGACACTTAATTAAACAGTTTAAGGTTGGCTGGAGTATAGTTGATTTTTGATAATTTCTTGGTAAGTCTGGTAAGGCTGATGTGTCAGAGTTCTACTCAAGCGGTAGTCACATGTGGTCAATCTCTGTCCATCCATGTCTCTTCACACATTCACTTTCATTGGTATCAGCTCCAAACTGGTGCAGAGGCAAAGTGTGTGTGTGTGTGGGGGGGGGGGGGGTAACTTATGTTTCCAACTTGGTTATCTTCCGCTCCTTTGGGTAATGGTTGCAGGTAGGTTCCACCCTCCTCCTCTGTATTGCTTGCACACAAAATTTACTGGTTCCCTTTCTCAGGTGAATCATTCAACACTTACCAGATAAATCCTGAACACCTGATTTTTCATCAAGTAATGTTATTCTCATCTTTTTTAACTTTCACTAAGAGTTTTTACAGTCTCTTTCATTGGCCAACAGTCAACACTTAGATTAGATTTGTCCCTGGCAAGACATCCAACTTGTAACAAAGTTTCAATCCCTGGGAAGATTTTTATACTGGTTAACTCTTTTCATGAGATGTGTGTCAGTATACCTCTCCATATATGTAAGTAATAAAATTTATTATTAATTACCAGCAACCAAATAGTGTCATAATATAACTTTTGTTAATTTTTTAATTTTTTAAAGAGAAACATCTTTTGAATATTGGGTGCAGATGTTTTACATAAATTGTCTGATAGATCCCAAGACTAACATCAAGTCAACAGGGTCTAGCCTAAATACTATCCAATTTTGCCAGACTGTAGCTCATACTGAAGCTAACTCAGTTTTTTGTAAACTTCTAGAAAAATTTGTGTGTATAACAAAACCCATTTTTCACAGAGAATCTTTACCCCACGAGATCACACACTACATTGCTACTAGCAGTCCACCTGTTTATAACTGTCCCCGTCGTTTGGCTCCTGGAAAACTTAGGGTGGTGAAAGCTGAATTTAAACAAGTGATGGAACTCAGAATTATTAGACCATCAAGCAGTAGCTGGGCTTCACCATTACACATGGTCCCCAAAAATGGCGGCATATGGCGTGCATGTGGTGACTACAGAAGTCTTAACACCATCACTAAAATCGACTGCTATCCCATTTCCTATCCCTTTTTCCACATCTACAATGTGACTGCTATTACTCAGGGGAAGTCTATATTTACTAAGATAGATTTTAGGGCCTACCATCAGATACCAGCAGAGCCTGCAGACATTCCAAAAGATGGCAATAACACCATTTGGATTTTTGTGAGCTCTGTTTGGACTCAGAAATGCAGCACAGTCATTTCAAAGGTTTATCAACTGTGTATCATATGGTTTAGATTTTGTTTGTACCTATATAGATGACATTTTGATAGCTAGTTTCTCTATGGAGGAACATATTAAGTATGTGCAACTTGTTTTTAAACAATTTGAAAAATTTGGAGTGGTCATAAACCCAGTAAAATGCGAGTTTGGAAAATCTGAATTCATATTTCTGAGCCATCAAATTAGTGCAGCCAGAATTTCTCCCTCTCCTGCTAAGGTAGAGTCTATCTCCCAGTTCTGTGTCTAATAGCATGAAGAAGCTATGGCAGCTTTTACAAATTATGAATTTTTCTGGTGATTTCTGTCTAACTGTGAGCAGGTTGCCAAACCTCTGACTGATACCTTAACGAACATAAAGAACTGTGATTTAACTTTATCGATTTGGCATTAGTAACTTTTAACAAAATTTAATCACTTTTGTACCAGACAGTAGGACTGTCACACGTTATTGCAGGTAAAGAGTTATGTTTGGCAGTCAATGCTTTGTCCATTGGTGTGGGAACTGCTGTCCTTCAGCAGAATATATAGGATTGGTAGAAACCAATTTCTTTTTTCTCATAAATGTTATCATCAACTGAGATGAAATATAGCACTCTTGGAAATGACCTGCTTGCTGCATATTTAGCTGTTCATTACTTTCGGTATGTGTTGGACAAGTGGACTTTTTTTGTTCAAACTGGCCATAAACCATTGCTAGGTGCCTTTCAGTCAAATTCCCAGAAATATGCCCATGAGACCAGACAACTAGATTATTTGTTACAGTTTATGGAAGATATCAGATATATTAAGGGAATGAACAACGTTCCTACGGATACAATGTGTCAATGTCCTCCTGCTAAAACCCAACTTGGATTACCAGTCATTCATGAAAGAACAAACAAAGGAACAGTATTTACATGACTTTTCAGTATCATTGAAGCTTTCCAGGGTAACCATTCCCAACACCAAATTGGAAATTGTCTGTGACAGCAACACTGGAAAATTATGCCTTTTTATTCCAGAATTATTCTGGAGGACACTGTTTTTCTTTGTTTTTTTTCCATGCACAACCTTTCATACCCAGGCACAAATGCTTCAATCTGCCTAATCACGGACTGATTAGTTGGGTTGTGCATGAAGAGTGATATTTGACTGTGGTCAAAAACTATGTTCTATACCAGAAGGTTAAAATCAGAAGATACACATACATTTCTCCAGGTTTCTTCCCATATCCAGAACATTTTTCTCAAATACACCTTGACCTTACTGGACTACTGCCCTCATGTGAGGGATACAACTATTTACTGACAGGTGTTGACTGATTCTCTCATTGGTGCAAAGTTATTCCCTGTCAAATATCACTGCAGAGTGAAGGCCTTCATTGAGGGTTGGATATCTCGTTTCGGTATACCCACAATAATCATGACAGACAGAGGTCATCAATTCAAAGCTGATCTATTTGATCAACTGCTGAAACTACTGGGAACAAAGAGAATTAGAATGACAGCATATCATCAACAAACAAGGACTGGTTGAAAGGTTCTACCAGACTCTCAAGTCAGCCCTAAGAGCAATGACAATGAGAATTTGCTATTAGTCCTTTTGGGACTCTACAAAGATTTAAAAGCAGATATGAAGATGGTGTATGGCACCACACTCAGACTCCCAGGTCAGTTTTTTCTTCAGCTCCTGTAGAAGCAACTGGACTCATCTCCTTCACAAACTGACTTACAGACAAGATGGTTAATTTGGCTTACCACAGACCCAGAGGCCCACATATGTGCCAAAATTTTTGCACACATTATGGTGCACAATGCAGCACAATTACATACTTTACAACCAGTCTACAGGGGACCATTTAAGATCCTCAAACAACAGCAAAACATTTTTAAGTAAAAACAAAAAACATCTTTGAAAACATTTCCTTAGACAAGCCTGCCTTTTTAGATACCACCTGTCTGAATGACAACACTTCAGAGACCATGTCAGTCCCAGCAACATAAGAGAAAGCCAAAGACTAATTACAAGACCAGGCCAACATAAGTAACCAAACATTTGCTGGACTAAAAGTTTCTGAACATTTGATATGTGTTGAACATTTTTGTTTCTTTTTCTGTATTTTTCTTGTGTTGTGTATTCATTTTTCAGCATTCTTCAGGTCATCTTATTTAATGAATTGCTATCACTATCATTGCTATGTCAGGTGAGATATTGCATCAATTTAGCAGCACCTTTTTGTTACAGATCCTAAGAACTTGTCTCAAGAAGAAGTATTTCAGAGTTATCTCCTGTAGATAGTAACGTGACACTTAAGGGCTGTTGATCCCATATAAAAAACCAGCGAAGAGACAATTCTCCCGCTTCCTCTTAGCTATCGCTGGGCTGTTAGCCAGAACTTTTAGGCACTCATCTTTATCACTGAGAATGATCATCTGACAAGTAAGTTTGACTTTGCTTTAATATGGCTTGTATTCCTGAAACAATATGTTTAATTTTGCCTTATGTTTGGGGACAATTGTATTCACTTTTATACAATTGTATTCCATGTTATATTGTTTGTACATCAAGGTTCTGTTAATTTTACCTCTGAGTCTATCTTCATTTCAAGATAAACACCGTAATTTTTATGACTTCTTCCTTATCCCTTAAGAATTTACATTATAAATCCCCTACACACATGATACTTGTAATACACTAACATTTCACATGACTAACTAAACTGCTAACACCTCAATAAAAAAACTTTTGCTTAGATTAAGTAACCATTTTTTAAAAAATAAACATTATTTATACTAGGAGTTATGCAAATTTGAAGTTGTTTATATTTTAAGATCAATTTTTGTTTTAACTTCTAAATTTTTTTATATAACAAGTGGGGGGGGGGAATTCTTTTATACATCAATATGAATTAAAAAGTCATTGCTTTATTTGGGAATAAAAAGCTGTATAAATGTTTCACTACTGTTACACTAAAGGCTTAATGCCAAAATGTATGTTAGTACAGATAAAATAAAATGCAGAATTAGTGAAGAAAGGAAATGTAATTATTAACAGATATTTGTTTATTCACTTGTGACTTTACCATTGAGAGACAGATATACTTTTATTGTAAATTACTTTCATGAATCAGTCTCCAAATATAGACTCCCATCATGTTTTCATTATATGATTCTTGGTCCAGTATATACTAGTGGCAGCATTTGCCTTGTTCCTTTGAGTACACCCCCATGTTCTCCTTGAATTTATCAAGATGAGTGTCAAGGATGTGAATTTTGAGGGGTATACTGCATCCCGTTTTGCCATAGTTCACCAGAGCCTCAACAATCTCCACATAGTTATCAGCTTTATGTTTCCCCAGGAAGCTCTGAACTACTGTGACAAAACTCTTCCACGCTACTTACTCTGTTCCATCAAGCTTCTTGAAGAATTCCTTTACATGCCATAATCTTCTTTATCTGTGGTCCAATAAAAAAACACTGCTTTTGACTTTTGAAGATACTGCAGACTGCTTATCTAGAGCAGTGACTAATTGTTTCATAAGACCCAAATTTAAGAGGAAACAATACTTTCTGGGGTGTCTAAAAGTGGCTCTCATTTGATGTTGTTCCTCTCCACACTGAACTCAATCAACTATTGCCAGTCCCACTTGTGATAGTGTGACCCATCAAGAAGACCACCATTTTGAAGTCTCTGATAACCTTCCAACCATACTCTTTATATTTTAAAGCATCTTATCTCTCTGGTGCCAACTCTACATGAATTTACTAGGGCTACTAGATTGGCAACTAGATCCCACTCTTCTACAGTTAAAACTTTCAAATGTAACCATCACTTCTACTCAAGTAGTTTCTTTTCCCACATTTCCTGCCTCCCTTCCATATACTTGCTTCCCTGATAGCTACAAACTCCAAGAGTTTAAGTGCAACATCAATTGCCATCTTTTATCTTTGTGATTTGCATCTTTCTCTTATACTTTCTGAAACATCCCCTGTATCTTGTTCCTCTTTCTTCTCACTCTTTTCTCATGTAATCCCCTGCAGACCAGCATCAGTACTGCCTTGCTTGGGGTGAAATGATTAAAAAAAAATCTCACAAGATCTTGTCACTGCTGTATTCATCTTTTGAGCTTCACTGAGTGAGCCAGGAGAGGAGATGGATACATACTCCCATTATGAAGTACCACATCTTTGAGTCTCCTGAATAAGCTGTCGATGAAGAGGTGCTACTTGCTGGGGTTACAGGTGATTTCAATTACCTCAAACAGGCTGGTCACATTGTGGCAGAAGCAAAACTGTAGCTCTGTAATCTGGACCAATGACTTCATTCTCTTCTGCATTGCCACAAAAGAGTAAAATGAAAATATGAGTACAATAATACAAATATATTTCTCCTAGAGTTACTGAAAAATTCTAAAAAAATGACATATTTGAATTTTGAAATTCCTAAAAATTGTGCACTGGACCCCAATTAATATAACAAATGCCACAAAAATACATAATCTTAAATACTGAACATCCTTAATATTCTGTATTTTTATCACTTTGACAAGGATTTAGTATAGAAAACAGCCATGATATTGTGGACACTAATGTGTGATTGTTGAAACATATTTAATACATATTTTTCATTAACACTGTTTAAAGAAAAATCAAAGTAAAATATATTTAAATTTTAAAAAATTGTAGATTTTAAATATTCCAAAACTTTAATACTTAAAAATTCCACTATCCAAACAAGTAAAACTTTCCATCTCACCTTCTAGAATTCTTTTGCTGAGTTGAAAAGAGGTGCCCAGGATTTGTTTTGATCCCTGACAAACATGCTGAAATATTCCTTGTAGGCCTCACATATTTTAGTAGATGTTGCCACAGTACTTTTTCACTCTTGTCTTGATAAAGTCACCAAAGACATAGCAAAATTCATCTGCTGGATGCTTACAACCTCTTGATGTCATCTGTGACGAATGCATCTATCAACAATGCCTTGTCTGCACTTGGACACTTAGAAATAAACTGAACTGTTGAGCTTACATTCCCCTGTATTTAGACTGCCATCTACATTATCAGAATGTTCTACAAATTCTTGAAAGTTTTTTAAACTTCTAGAAAATTCTCTTTCAGCAACTCTGTCTGGAATGCCATAGAAAATAGGTTAGTTTCAAAACACTGATGTCAGGTCACAAAAGCAAAGTCAGAATTGAATAACTCATTTCCTTTGCTTTCTAGACAGAAGCAATTAAGAAATAATACCTACTGAAAAAAGAAAAAATGTCAAAATTTTGTTACACTGTAATTTTTTTATAGAGATGAATTCAGTTAATTTTTAAATATTTTCTATTCAGCTAAAATCTTAAATTATACTGAACTTTTCTGCAAGAAATTAAGTCATTTTATTTTAAAAAATTAGACGATTCATTTTTATACAGATTGTTAAAGTATACTGTAATTCAAAAAGTAAATTTTTAAAAAGTTTAAGTTAATATGACAAATACCAAATTATTTTTCCAAGTGGCACATAACACCTGCACATATAGATTTATACTAGAATATCAAATATAACTTTGTATTGAAAACAAAATGAACATTTTATTACTGGACAATAAACCATGTAATTTAGGCTTAAATTGAAATAGAAATATTCCCTCCATTACATTTAATGATTTAACTTAATTTACAAATTAAAATCTGACAATTAGTTGAGTTTTAATGACATTTTTGAAAGTAGTAGTATTAAAAACAAAAGTGAAAATACTACAAATAATAACAGAAACAGAAAAATAAACTTTTTAAAAAAAATTAATCTGACATAGCCAGATATTTTTTTAATTTTCCTTACTTTTTAAAATGTTTTATAAAGCAATAAATTATTTAATAGATTAAAAATAACTTTTTGACATAGTGACAAAATTTTTGAAGATTGTATGTACATAATATTGATATATATAACTGTGAACGGACACTCGCCGTCCGGTCATTGATAGCTTTGATTCAGCAGCTGGTCTTCAAGTCAACTATTACAATGGTGTTCTTCCCCGCCCATGTTGTGAATTTTGATCTAAAGGAAGTCGTGCTGAAATCTTGCTATCTGACTCTTCACCAACTTGAACCAGACTGGATGCGCACATTGGAGTGAATGAAAACGACATCAAGAATAAATTGAATGATGCCCGAATAAGTTGCAGAAAAAAGTCTTTATATACATACAAAAAGAAACACAAAAAAATAGAATATAACAATCACCAATCCCTTATCTCTATTTAGCCGACAGAGCAGAAGTGTTTGTCTTCTTTACATTAATTAGAGTTTTTGGTTGGTAATGTTAGTTCATTCCTATCTGAGTTTTCAAAGTTGTGACAATTCAAAAATGTCTTTGTTCACTTTTCACTAAAGCTTTACAGAAACTGCCAAAGGTTGGTCTTTGTGCATATGTTGGACAGTGGCGGTGGTGGTGATTTGTCTTGTCTTTAACTCGGCACAACTGCTACTTTATGGGATGCGACCTGCCCTACATTGCTACATCTCTGGGCTGAGAGTTGACTGAACTCTTTCTCAACACTGCTGGTCTCTGCTCGTCTCCCTGGTCTCTGTCAGTTGTCTCCTCAGTCTCTGCTGGTCTCTCCGGCCTCAGCAGGTGGTCTCCTCTTGGACCCCTTGGGGCCCTGTATTTATGCTTGTCTTAAATTCATTGGTGGGAGAATGACAAACATGCAAATTGTATCTCTGGCCAATGAAATTACTTCTACCTATGTTCTTGGGTGGGGCAACTTTTCTCTCTGTTCTTTTTCTCTGGTTCAACCAATGAAGCAGCTTCTTGGTTGGCAACAGAATTTCTTCCGTCTTATATGCAACGATTAATAATACCACTAATTTAATTACTTCCATCCGGCCGGGCTAAAATAGTGTTATATAACATTACTACAAATGTTGCTTCATAAAGCATCAAGTGAACAAACTTTTTCTATAACTGCTCATAAAGCTTATATTTTTTCCATTTAGTTTTATTTAATCAAAATGCACTTTTATCTAATTACAATAATAGTAATTTTCTTTGAATGTACTTTCAACTTATAATATTCCAAGTAGGGATTGCAGTTGTGTACAGTCAGTATTGGTTCTACAGTCCAAAACATAGCAAGCCTATACATATCATCTATGAGACATGATAATTTGAGGTAGCATGAACCAAACACTACCAGATCTCCCTGAAGCAAATAAACTCTTCGTTGATCTCAAGCTTCTTTGTCTATTTTGATTTTTTTCTCTCCCTTCTAGAGATCTGTGTGTATTTCACTCTATGGGAGATCTAGATCTGTCTTGCTGTTTGGTGATGACATGTTCTTTACCATCACTGCTTGAATCATTCAAACTGTTTTGGTCTTCCATTGATTCCTCATCACTTATTTCCTGTTGGTTTATAAGGTCTGAGACTCATTTCCCGGCTTAATTTCCTCTTGGTTTATAGGGTTCTGTTGGTATATAGGATCCAATTTTCTTTAATCAAGAACACAGACTTTTATCACAAAATTATGGGGCATTATCTGACACTAAAATTTTCAACACTCCATTTCTATCAAATAATATGTGCTTTATTATACTAGTTTTCCTATCATAAATGTATACAATCAGAAAGGGAGTCAACCAAAATAAAACAATCCCACACTATTAACATGTGCATGATCCATATGAACAAGACCAAGGTTTTGTTTTATTAGGCTTTGTGTGTACTTTATTCTGCCAAACATTTTTTATTTCGGTACATTTTTATTTGGGTATATGATTTTCAACATCGTGGGCATATCCAGACAATTCATGCTTTTAATTTCAAACATTTGTGAAGCTGTAATTCCACAATGCACATGACACACTTTTTATTACATTTTTTTCTACATTTTTCAAGTGATATTACTAAATCTCCATTATATACAACATCATTTTCTACAGCTAACTTATGTCTAATTTCTTTGTATGGTCTTTTAGCTTTTGGACATTTATTAGATTTACAAGTTTTTATTCTAGATCAAATTTTGCTTAATATTGGATCTTGTAATATTTCTGAGGTAAAGTTGATTTATCAGTAGTTTCTACCCAATGCAAAAATTTATCTTCCAGATTTTCTAATATGCTGTCTTTTTGTCTTCTTTTAAAATGTAATCTGGATAATGCATCTACATGGAGAATAGCATTTCTTTTTACATATTCAATATTGAAATCAAAAGTCTCATCTTTATGGCTCATCTTAATATTCTAGAAGATGTAACTTTCAGTAATTCCTTCCTCAGGTTAAAAACGAATTAATGGGGCTAATGGTCAGATTTCGACAAAAACAGATTTGTCCCTACTAGTGCTTCAAGCTAGAACCTTTTTTTCTGTGTTTGAGTAAGTTGGTTTGGCTGAAGTCAATGCTCTAGAAAGATACATAACCGGGTGTCCTTCCAGGGCTAAGATTGCCGATATAGGAATTTTTTACTAGCAACTGTAATCAATGTAACATTGGGGAGGGGGGTTAAAATCTAGATAGTGGTTTTTCATATAAGATCATTTTTCATTATTATCAAATGCTGTTTGTTGTATATTTGTTCACTTACATTCATTCATTGTTTTATGCAACTTAGCAAACACTTCAATTAGTTCAAAATATTTGGGTAAACGTTTACTATAAAAATTTGTTAAATCCAGAAATGATTCTAATTCTTTTTGTATTGGCTAACATTTTCTGTATTAAACCTGGGTCTGGTAAAATTCCATCTTTTGAAATTTGATATCCAATTTGTAACATACAACGTGTGTTAGCACATGCAATAACCTGTCTTCATCAGCCGCTGACCAGGTGTGATGTCACGGTTTCGCAGTGACTCATATCGGTTTTTCTTTAGTTCATGCGCTTCTACCCTGTTCTCTTCCCAAGGGACTGTTAACTCTATTAGGAAGACAGTCTTTTTTGAGTCTGACCACAATATGATGTCGGGGCGCTTGTTTGTCTGTGCAATGTGTATTGGAAATACATGATATATTTTTTCCAAGATATATTTTTCACAATATACATTTATTTTCATTAAACGTCATCCAGATATCCTTAGTCTGGTTGGATTTTGTTTCGACTCTTCTTTACTGGTTGCATCCAAACATATATCATCTTGATATATTTTCTTATTTTTTATGCCCCCTGTTAGAACATTTTCTATTGCTTTCTGAAAGATGGCACTTGTTGTTTTCACCCCTAAGACAAGCAGTTCGATTGGGGAGTTGACAGTGGTGATTTCCTTAAATTTATCATCAAGTTGAATTTGATGGTATGCACTTTTTAGATTAATTTTTATAAAGCATTTATTTTCTGCTAATGAATGTAATATATTTTTAATGTATGGGTTAAGATAAGAATCAGAACAAATGTTATGGTTTACACCTATTTTTTAGTCACCATTTAGCTTTTATAATTTACTATCAGTAATGCCCATTTACTTCCACACAGGAAGAATGTTCCAAAATACCTTGTTCAACCATTTTATGTAGTTTTGCAAATACCAAGAGTAATAATTGAATTGAAAATCGTTGAGATTCAAACATGAGGGGTTACAATTTTCTTTGAATTTTATGCTTGCTTTATAATCTTTTAAGATTCTATTTTTGGGATGAACTGAATTCAAAGAATTAGACATGTGCTATTAACCTTAAGCACATCTGTTCCTATTAAACCTGGGTTTTTATTAAAATCCACAACTAACAATTTTGATCCTGGTCTTCGTTTCAAATGTCATTATGCATGACCTATGCATAACTCATAATTTTAAATGACTTTTATATAGTTTCAGTTTACTTATTTGTCTCCAAAGGTCTTCAGAATTAGTGTTATATTGCTGCCAGTATCCATTTTTATTTTTAAATTCAATTTTATTTCCATTAAATTATTCTATTTCTTATTCTTCTATATTAAGAAAACATCAATTTCAATTTTTAAAGTGTCTTCTACTTTTTCAGCACTCTTTATTTATTTTTTTTAATTTACATACCAATTTAAAATGATTTTTGTTTTTAGTTTTTATATCTTTCTCAATGCCAGACATTTTTCTATTTGGTTCATGCTCATAGTTACAATATTTACATTTTAGTGTTGTTTTCTTTATTATGCATCTGTTCATAATTTCATTTTTTTTTTCTTAATGGATTTTTCAATCATCTCTTCCTGTTATATAAATTCAATACATGCCTCTAATGACATCTAGTTTAATTGCAACCATTCTATGTGAAGTATTGCACATACCTTCTATCAGTTAATCAATTCCTCCTCAATAGACATTTCATCTTGTCTTAAAAAATTCACAATATCTGTTGACGTCTCGTAAACTGTGCAATAATTTCATAATTGATCCCCTGCATTATTTTAACAACAACAACAACAACTTGGTTTGTTCAGCAATGATCAACCTTTTCTTTGGTTGAATATTTCTTAGAATAATCTCTTTCATTAGGTTAAATGTCAATTCTTCCACCTTTGTTGGATAAATTATCAATGAAATCTTAACAGCTTCACAACTGACTGTTCCAAGAAATAAATTTGTGATTTCATTTTCATCTTCATTTATTTTGTTGTCCTGTAGTTTCTTTCTTCTAGCAAGAACCATGAAGCACCTTCACCAAGTTCCAACAAAATTTAGGTCTTCTACATGCAACAAAGATTCTATCAGCAATACAATATTGTTACATTCCAAGTAGGAATTGCAGTTGTGTGAAGTCAGTATTGGATCTACAGGCCAAGATTATTGTCACTACCTTACATAGCAAGTCTATACCTGTTTATTCCTAGAAGTATGCTAATTACTTGTAACCACTACCACAAAATTATCGCATTAAAAACAAAAAAAAACATCATATACCTTAATAAACTGTTCAAATTCTTTAACTACTTCTTCAGTATAAGAGAAATGTTTTACTATTGCATATGGAAATCTCAGTGTTTAAATAAGTGATAATCTATTGGAAAGGTTTCTGGTGAACAAAATGGACACTCCAAAGTCTCATAATCAAGGTTGTACAATTTATGAATGACAGACCTAAAAGTATGTGGTTGTGCAGTGACATGGAGCAAAATTGGGCCATCCATATTTATTAATTTAGGCTGTTTCTTTTCTTTGTTCATTTTTCATGCATACTATCAATTTTGGCTGTAATTGATTTACATTGTAGCAAAAATAAATAATGAACAATACCTTTGGCTGACCACCACACAGTAATTATGATCTTTTATTGATGCAGAGGTGGTTTGGGATGAGGTTTTGGAAACTCATCTGCATTTAATCACTGCCCTGTTTACATACTGTTACCAAATACTATCTATTTTTCATTGCAAGTAATGATTCAGTGCAAAAAGTTTCAAGCCAGAAGAGCAACATGGAGCACACTGCTAAGTATTAGTTTTTCAGTCAATTTATATTGGATAAACTTATCTACTGTCTTCACCTTTCCAATAGCTTTTAAATACCAATGGTCAGATGTGCAAGATGTTCCAAATTCTCCAGAATTATTTTTAACTTGTTTTTGGATTTTGTCTAACCAATGGCTTCAATTGATCATTATTTTATAATTGAATTAGTTCTTCATCTTAGTTCATTTTCAAAGGTCTCATCTGAATGAAATTTCTGAAACCATATTTTTATATTTATAACATTTACAATACTACTGCCAAATTCCAAGGTGATGTTTTATAGAGCTTTTGTGGCATTGTGATTTAATTAGAACATACATTATATGAGCAGTAAACATTATTATTTTCTAGAGGCTACAAATAATATTTTCATGGAAACAACCATCTGAAAACAAAATAGTAAATAAATTAATAAGAAATAAACACTAAATTAATAATTTTTGCAATTAATCTTTGTCAATTTTTGTGATAAGGTGCAAAATACATTTCATAAGGGATCCCCTATTATATGCATAAATGAAGAAAACATTGTATAACTTCAAAAATACTCAATGAAAACAAATACCTAAAAGAAAACAGAACAAATTTTAATATAGACCAGAAAATATTGCATCAATTCTGACATGTTTTTTCAGTTGAACTACATAAACCATACTGTTAAAATGGACAATATCAGAGTCATCTGTTGAAATCCTTTCAAAAGATTTATGATCTTTTGCATTTTCCATTTCTAAGATATTTTTTAGTTCTTTAAGACAGTTTTCTGGATTTGCATTTAAAGTCAACAAAATGCTTGCCAATTCACTTTCTTTTGAAAATGATACATTTGTTTCAGTATAAGGTTGAACATCCGCCTCTTCATAAGCTTTCATATCTGAATGATCTTCACCATCATCAACAGCAGCAGCCATGACTTCTTGAGTAGATGTTTGTTCAAAGTTTTCTTTTTCAGTGCAGACTTTTCCTTCATTACTTTTACAAGTATAGGACTCAATTATATGATTTTCCTGTAAAGCTTCTATGTCCACCTTTGGCATCTTTGATAACATTACCTCAATTTTTTCCAAACATGCCTGATGCATTTTTTCATCAGTATAACCAACAGAAGTCAATGTCAAATCTTCTTTCACTTGTACTGCCTGCTTGGATTTACCAACTTCTTTGTGTGTTTTCTTGAAACTTTCAAATGATGACTGTTCATAAAGTGTCTTTTGTTGTGAATTCAGTTTAACACAAGCAAGCAGAAAATGTGGTGTGACAAGAATTTTGGATACTTGAAGAACAAAGACTTTACCACAAGAGATTTGCACATTGTCCATAGCATGAAAGTCAAGGGAACCTGGGACTTTACCCTTTAGACAGTTCTTAGCAATACAGAACAGAGATTCTTTTAAAATATTGCTGAAATGATTTTCTATGCAATAATCTGAAATGAAAAGAATAATTTGTATAAAAATTTAGTATAAATTATAGATAAGTGGGAAAAAGAAATTGATATATTAAATATTCCTATGAACTTTTTATAAGTGGTAAATGATAACAGTTGAAGACAATGTTTCTCTATTGTAGAGTGTGGTTGTCCAAATGGATATAAATTACAAATTTCTGTCACCATTAGATAATTATCTAAAATAATATGAACTAATCAAGACATTATAATAATCATAGTGACAAGCTGTGAATGTGTAAGAAATCAAGAGATTATTGTGTAAGGTGTCAATGCTAAATTCTTATTTTTTAAAAAAGACAGCAGATAGTGATTATTGGTGAAGTAATTTATCAATCATTAAAATTTCATGACATTTCAAGTGCTACCAAGGGTAAAAATTTTAAAACACTTTCTTTTTAATTCATTTTTATTTATGTTATCTCCTCAGATTATAAACTCAAACAATAAATTTTATAATTTAAATTGTCATTCTCAAATTAAACTAAAATTTAAACAAATAATTTTTTTTTAATAATGAAGAATATAAATTCAAATTAAGAATGATCAATTTTTATCCCCTTGCTTTTCATGATCCTTTTTTCATGATCAATATTCTCTGAATATTTATCTTTCACTTTTTTTGGTACATTCCAACAATTTTATATCATATTCAAGTCAGGAGTATGGTTTGACCAATTTTTGAAATGCACAATGCTCTTTTCATTCAAATAATTTATAGTCCACTTGGAAGTATGATGATTCACCCCATCCTATTGAAAAATATGACTTTCCATGTATTTGGGGTATGTCTTCATCAAATATATACTGACAGTTTTTCAAATTTCCATTTCATTGCATAAAATGATTACATGTTTTTATGTCCTCAAATTGTTCTCTATTCTGCTTTAGTTTTCACTAAATCATGAATAAGGATGCCTTCTTGCATAGTGACTCATATTTGGAAAAGGTGAATTTCACATATGTCCGAGAAAATTAAATTTTTCCATTTGGAGGCTGGCAATTCACTTTTGAAAGCATGTTTGTCCGCAATTCCTTTGTTTTGCTGTCAACTTTGGTTTTCTAGTTAAAATTTGAACCAATAAATTTTTTCATCACACACAACATTTGATAGCATTTGTCAAATTTAATTGGTCATTTTTCTTAAGTGTTTCAATGATTTTTCTTTCATTTTGTTTATGACCAGATTTTGGTCTATCTGAAAAACTTCCTCCTTCCGAATATGGTTTATAAATCTATTGCATACGACAGAAGAGTAGAAGCAATTTCAAATTTGAATTTACAAATAAAAGTACAACAAATTCTTAGCATTTCTTATTGAAATACATGGCAGTTGGCAATAAAATATGTAAACTGAATAAAATGTGAATTTTGTTTCTATATGCTAAACTAATTTAAATTATCATTTTATTAAGTTACATTTAAGTGCCTAAAACATTTACTCACTAAATTTTTTATAGTTCTTGTTCTAGTTTTATCACCTGTTGTATATTTATTAAAAATATATAGAAAACATTTTACATTAATATGTTCTTTGATTTGTTGTTTATTGTGTTACACATTCAAATTTATCACAATTACTATATAGTAGGCTAAAATAATAACTATATCAAAATATTCTCCATTTCTTCTTCTTTCTAATGGAAATTATATGAGATTAAAGCACTTTACCTCATAAGACCTTCTATCAGACAAAGAATATGACTTTCACTTCTCTAGGCCAATTGTCAATGTGTTAATATTACCTAAAAAGTCTGTCAAGCTTTAGATAAGAATGATGAAGCTCAGGCTGTTGTTTTAGATATCTTAAAGGAATTTGACAGAGCTTGGTATGCTGGTCTTCTTCACAAGTTGAAGGGTTATGCTATTTTTAGCCAAATCTTTGATTTGATCCAATCTTTATCAAATTGCAAAATTAAAGTTGTCTAAGAATGGCCACACTTCTAGATTTTTTTTATATTAATGTGAGTATCACATTGGGCCTACTTTGTTTCTAATTTTATTAGTGACCTTCCTGACATCAGCAGTTTTCAACTTGATATCTATAGTGATGACACAACTATTTAATACTACATCTAATAAGGTCAAATTGGCCACTCATCCCAAAAATGACCTTACATCTGTTAACTAGGGAAAGAAATGACCTGTTAATTTTAACACCTCCAAAACAAAACTGATTTCTATTAATCATCTTAAAGAATCTTTTTAACCTTGCATCAATATGGCTGTGGCTAATCCCCAGAAGAGTGACTCATGGCACATTATCAAGCTAACATCTTACACGAAGATGAAGTGAAATGATTATACTGAATCTATTGCTAGATCTACTGCTAGGAAAGTTGGCTCACTGTTGTTCTAGACAATTTTTCTTGCCAGAATCTATCTGACACCTTTATCCATGCCTTGAATATTCCTGTCACATCTTGTCTGATTTTTCTGCTGTGTAGAGATTCTTAATAAACTCCAAAGAAGAATCTGCAATGTTATTAATCCTAACCTAGCATCTTGGCTTTAGATACTTTTCTACTGCCGTAACATAGCTTCCCTGTACCTTTTCTATAAAAATTTTCAAGTTAATTTTTCTGATGAGCTTTCCTCTGGTACCTTGACTTTACAAATTTAAGCAAAATACTAGATTGGCAGCTAGGTCTCATCATATTACAGTCGAATTGGCTAGATGCTAACATTGTTTTCTCATGTACTTCTTGTTAATGGAACCCTCTTCTAGCTTCTTGCTTTCCAATCAACTTTGATCTTCAAAAATTTAAAGCAATATCTTCTATCTCCTTGAAACCTGTTCTTTTATTGTCTTGTCTTCTCTTAATGTTTTACTCTTTTACTCTCAGTAACCCCTTGTGTCTTAGTGGCTTTATTGCCTTGCTTGGGAGCAAAATCATAAAAGATTAAATAGATTTCTGATCAGAGTTACCATTCTTGCAAAAGTCCATGAGAATATCTATTATATATGGTGTCTTAGGTTATGATTCAATCTAGCATACTTACTTTTGTTATTTTGTTCATATTTTAGCTGGTGAGTTGCATTTGACAATCTTTATTTTTATTTTCTTTCATGCCATTTTAATACTGGACAATCAACAAACTAAGAAAAATAGGTAATTCTGTTGGTGAAGAAATAGAAATTGAAAAAAGAAAACTTGAACATTGTCAAATACATTTGAAGAAAGTCAACAAACTCACTGGCAAAAAGGTAGTGAACAAAATAAAGATAAGGATGCTAGTCTTCAATAGTCTAACAGTGAATGACAAAAAAAAAATTGTACAAATGTTGCTCCAAATGTTGATCTAGACAGTCCTGCATATCTGTTGATGCACAAAAAAAGAGCACCTCAAAAATGTATAACCAGTTGGGGTGACTGCAGAAAAATAATGTTTCCAATGTATCCAATGGTGCTATTTATAGTCCCTGTATCTGTTCTATTTTCCATGAAAATAAATAGAAGTCATTACATTTGGAATGCTCCTTACATCTTAATTTTATTTGGGGTAAATTATTAGTTAATATTAAAGAGAAACATACATAATTATATGCAAACCTTTTATATAAACATACACAAAATTTAAAACAATTATGTGCATTAAATGCAAATAATATAAATAGTTTTGCACATGGTGAACTTTTTATTTTTTTTTATATTTTATACATGTCTGTCTGTAAAGTAAAGTTTGTATTTTTTTTAACTAATTTTAATTAATGTGCAATTAGAATTTGATTTAATACAATTTTCCAAAAGCACTAAAATATGCAAGTTTTTGGTTGTGATCATAGGATTCAATGGAAATGTACACACTGCTAACATTTATTGGTACCAAATCTACTAGGTCAGTCTGCCAGTAAGTTTTGTGCTATGTCCAATTACTATACAACATTATGAATCTACAATCTTTATAATGATTGACAAAATTCAAGCAATGTGTCTACATCATATTTTGTGAGAAACTTGGCAAATCTGCTATTGAGGCTTTTAAAATGTTTGTCATGTTGTTGGTGTTTTAAGACTGTGTTGGTTCAAGGCAACCAATCACCAGAAAAATGCATAAAACATGTGGAAAGAATTTGTGTAATCATTAATATGGACTATTAGCAAACAGTTCATCAGCTTTTTCACATGATTTGAATCCCTTATAGAGCCTGCTAGGAGAAACTAACCTGGAAACTGTTCAATACCTCATATTCTATCTTGACAAAAATATATATAATGTATTCATTGTCTTTAATATAATTTGGTAAATCAAAGACTGGACTCAATTAAGAAGAATTATACAAACCTTTTTGTTTATCATGTTGGTTCTGTGCTTCAGGATGTATTTTTAATATTTTAGTTCTCAATTGTGGAAAATATTTTAAGCATTCTCGGAAATGATAAACAGCAATGTTTTTTAATACTTCTGCATCTTGTTGTCCCACAAACCAAGCATAAAACTCAGGGACAATATCTTGAAAAAGCTTTACCTTAATTCTCAAACTCTTCAGGGGTACATTGTGTATGCCATGTTTTTCAAGCTCAACAGGATCAAACCTCCATGGTGTTTGTGGAGAAACAAGAATAGTTACATATGAGTATTTCAAAGCAATCTGAAAGTAAGCTTTAGCTTCAATTTCCGTGATATTAGTATTGTCAATGACCACTATAGGGCAGTTCATTTCACAACATTTTGTTGCAAGTTTTATGGAATATTGATGAGCATAATAACGTCTTTCTGGTGACCATATATACTGACCATTCTCTATAAAATAGTGGTCAGCTGAACAGATAACTGTACCAGTGTAAATCTTAATAATCTCTTTTACAAGAGTACTTTTGCCTGAACCTGGAAGACCACGCATAATGAACATTATGTGGAACTGTTTCTTGATGGAATCAATTGTTTCATCACAATTCAAAAAAGGAAACAGAAAGGTCTTTTCTTGGAAAGTTTTTTTCTGCTGGTTTGGAAATCTCTTTTTCTTTCTTTTTCTGTTACCCATCTTTGACAAGCTGAATCTAAATATAAAGACAAAATTATTATCTATAACAAAATGTTGTAAAAGTGAAAAATCATTTTTTAACATATAATGCATTTTAAACCAAAGCTTATTTCATTTGTTTTAAACCCATAAAGTATAATGTTTAATTTTCTGATTATTAAGCAATTCTCAGGAAAGGAAACTTAAAAATATTTTTATCAATTCCATCTTTCATCTGATTCTTGGCTGTTTTTAGCCCAAAACCCAGATCCTTTTATATTCTACAGCTGTTAAGCAACCAACATGAAACAGGAATAGAGAATTCATTCACAAATGCTTTTGTTATGAGTTAAATATTTCTACAACTTGACTGGTGTGTGGGCCTTATTTTTAAAAATGCTAAAGTATCCAAGATTTTAAGCTTTGACAATTTTTGCAGTTTAACAGAACAGTATTGATTTAAAAAATAGAATACAATGTTTTTGTACTACAAACAGGTACTTTGTTTTTGGCTACAATCAGAATCCTAACATAGTGTTAAAGATATGCTACTTAAACATCAATTTTATCAGTGGATTTTATAGCTGGTTTACAATAATGATAAAACTAATGTAGTGTAGAACATTTGTTTTACCTTAAACTAATATCCTCAATATATATTGAATTTCATATTGAATGGGACTTTTAATTATTTTCCATTGATCTATGACCACTTTGATGTTAAGCTTGAAAGTGACATAGAATACTTAATAAAAATTAAAGAGTTTAATCTGTTAAAGGCACCATACAGCTTTTCATAACTGTTGTATGTGCTCAATATTTACTGATAATATTTACTGAAATTACTTTGTCTGAAGCTAAGAGTAGCTTCTAACCATTTTCATCAAACAATTTTCACACTAACTATTACTCATGTGTTTTATTTGCCTAAAAAAATCTTTAAAACTTTATTTTTCCATGAGTATACATATTTGTTCTATAGTATTTTATTTCCATCATTGTGTTGGCACCATGCTTGACAACAAAACTTTTGTTGTCAAGCAAATAAAGAAAATAAAAATGTATAATATACAAAAAGAGTTCTAATATAATCTTTTAGTTATCTTTCTATCAGTTATTTATTATTTTCAACCTTTGTATGAATAAAAATCTCACATATATGTATATATTTATAATGTAATATTTTTATTAACAAGTGTCTAATGACTTTTTTGTCCCTATATTTAACAAGATTTATTACAAATAATAGTAAACACAAACATTTTTTTTAAAAAGAATTTCACTTAAAACCAAATAAAACAGCTATTTTAAATTATGCTATTAAAAACTGGATGTGCATTGTGATGCAGTGGATATTGACTCAGAACGAAAAATCAGGGAGCCAAGTTCAAATTCCAGTTTGCATTCACTTATGCACAAATACCTTTTGGAAAGGTTTGCATTCACTTATGCACAAATACCTTTTGGAAAGGTATTAATCTGCCTCTTCCCTCCAGTTATGGGTTAAATAACAGGAGAGATTAGGTTCTATAGCCTTGGTCAGCAACCAATCTACCACAGAAAGTAATGACAACCTACTGTCAGTTGTCTGAGACATAATTGCCCAAGTGTATCACGTATGGCACTCAACTGACTGACTAAAAAAAATCTCTATTTTTCACTGTAAGATAATAGCAAATATATATTTAATGCAAAATAGTATATAGTGAATAAGGATCAAACATTCATCTCTGTATGTCAAATGAATTGTTTTATGACCAAGTTCTAAACTTGTAGCCAGAATAATATATAAAAAAAAATAACACCAGAAACATTTTTGTAACAACTGGGTTGTAGGCTTGAAGTAATAATGAAAGTTAAAATGCTTTTTTAACAGTTTTGTCTAACAACTTTCAAATTCAAAGAACTAAAAATTCATATAGTTTTAAACATTAACTACAAAATACTCCCCAGTTAGTCCACCAGTATAATTACAAAATGTTGATAAGAGACTTCTTCAGTATAGACAATTAAGTAATTAGACAAGAAGCTTGTTTAAATAATTTTATTTATTTCAACAACCAATATACTTAAATTAATACAAAATTAAATAAAAGGATTAAATAATGGAAAAAGTAGAAATTATTTATTTGTAGCAAATATTTTTACTGAGCTTATTTCAGTTATTCAACTTTATGATGACTGCTCTGGAAAGTGGAACCTATCAAGGTCGACACAATATGAGTTGTCATAGTCATCTGCTACTGTTAAATTCTACCTAGCTAGGTAATAAACAGCTATGGCAGAGTTGTTTCTTTCTCAATGCTAGGTAAGAACGATAGTACAAGACAATGAAACGTGAATTCGTGACATTTCCAATAAGTTCTACTTATTTACTACTCTAACATAAGTAGCCTTAGTTTATTACAAAACTGAATACAATGTTACTTCTCATCCCATTTGCAAAATGACTGCTACCATTTCTGATTAATATTTGAACACTACCATATGGTAACAATAACATTAACAACAAGTCTTTTAACACAAAAAGCACATTTGTTGGTAAGGTTACAAAGAATAGGTTCTAAAACAATGTTTTTAGATTGTGTGTACACACCATGATGGGGGTTGAGCAGTTATACACTGTAAACTTCTGTCGTGATATGTGATGTTACTTATACTTTGTACATTAATAAGAATTTTATTAGTAACTTTAGTCACAATGGATTTTTATTGAAGAAAGAAAAGAAAAAAAAAGACTTAAAATGTCTCGAAGTTAAAAAAAAATATAACTGGAGAAAATAAAAATGTCATTATTTTTGTACAAATAAAACCATACAAAACTTTTATTTCATTAGTAAAAAATATTTTAATATACAATTAATAACTTTTTGTTAATTTAAAAATACGTAGCGACAGAAGTTTCCGTACATGAATCCATTTTCTGCGGGATAGTTATAGCAATTAACTAATAAAGTCAATAGGTTTTTTTAGTTAATATTTATACATGGAATTAAGAAAATATTTTAAAATTTTATACTGAATCTCTAAAAATAACACTGATTTGTATACTCCACTGATATTTTGAATTTTGAACACACATGCACAAAGAAAGACGTAACGAACACGAGTTTCTAAAAAGACAAACTCATGGCGAAGTGGAAAACCAGTGGAAATCTCTGTCCAAGTAAACTGAGTTTAGATTATATTCTTGAGAAGCGATGTTCGCTACCGTCTGAATCAATTGATTATGTAAAAGATATGATATCCTATGAAGAATTCTTTATGCATTATTTGCTTCCGAACAAACCGTGTATTTTGGCTCCTCAAGTCACTCAGTTTTGGAAAAGTCGAACTGAATGGGTGACACATGAAGGAAAACCGAATTTTGAATTTTTAGAGAAAACATTTGGTTCGTATCTTGGTAAAATTAACAAAAGTATATATACTAAGTTACTAGTAGTAACTGAGTGGTAAAGTAGTTAGACTGACCTTGTCTTTTTTTTTTTTGTATTCGTATTATTACTCCAGCAAGTATTGGTTATCAAATTTTATGATGAGCAACCCAGCAAGATACTTTTTCAAAATTAAATTCTAGTTAAATTATTTTCTTCATTTTAATTATGTTGTAATTGTAACTAAAATTAGATGATGGACATATTTTGATATGTGGTAGAAAGTAAATTGTTTCTGGTTTAAAATTCTAAAACTTATCTGGGAGATAACTCTAACTGAATTTCTTCCCTCTTCTTTTTTTCAATTTAAAAATGTTTTATGCATAAAAACTTTATACCACGCTCTAGTTCTTATTATAAAAATCTATTTTGTAGGAAATCTTTATTTCTTGGATTTATTATTTTTGTATTAACTTTTATACCTCCCTTCGGATCCTTACTTTTAAATACATTTATATATTATTAGTGAAAAATAATTTGCATGAAAAAGATATCTTTGTTAATTGAATCAATTCAAATTTCGGCGGACCTGAAGGAGACTACCACCACCTTTAAATTTATTGTTTTTCATTTTTTTTTTTTTCACTTTCTTTCATTGCAGTCTTATCGGTTATTTCAAAGTTTCCGATTATAAAAAAAATTTGAAAAAATTTCAATATTTAAACCATTTTAGGAGGTGGGGGCTCACTTTCTCATACAATGTTATAGTAAATCGATCCTCCATTTTGGACCACTCGCGTTAGGGTCACTTTGTTTTTTTGGTGGGGAGGGGATAAGTTGTTGCTCTTGTTTTTGTCTTTTTCAAGTTTTCTTTCATTCTTACGATGGTATCTTCCTCGGAAACTCCAAGAATGGCTTTATTCAAACATTTCGCAAAGGATTCAGTAGTTGAATATATTGAAATTTTATTTCTATATCTTTCTATTTCCTTTTCTTTTTTTTTGCCTCCCCTTCTTCTTTTTCCCTCTCTATGTATTGTTCGACTTCTTTGACTGATCGGATTCTGTATTCTGAGTGGTCTGAGAACCCTTTCTCGCCTTTTTGAAAGAAATTTGAGGAAAAGAAGTTAGTTGGCGAAAAGAACAGATGTGAGGAAAAAGCCGGCATCTAAGTTACCTGATGCCATGTTCAAGACTCAAGAAGAAAAGGTCTTGTAGATTAACCAACTCTGTCCTGACTGGACATTAAAGCAGTCACAAGAACTCAAGACTCAAGAAGAAATGCTGACTAAAGTTTTAGTCATCTTGTAATTCTCCTCCGTCAATATTAGACTTAAATCAAAGAAAGAAATTTCATCTATAATTAAGTCATGTTCTTGTTCAGAAGGGAATGCTGAAACTGAATAAGTCGTAACTGGACTTAAAAACAGTTGAATTATTCCATCACAGTTGTAACTGGACTTAAAGATAGTTGAAAAATGATTATCCTAAGGTCTGAATGAAAGGAAGAAGTTTATACGAGTGGTTTGAGAAAGGAATAAATCATTTTGTGATGAGATTCACACATTCTGCAATATTGAAAGAAAAAGGACTGAAATTCTCCCAGAGATAAAAAAAGAAAAGGAAAATGAATGGACTTTGAAGTTTTGATAAAAGGGAGAGAACTTTTTGTGTTTATTCTTAAATTCGACTAAATATTTAAAAAATAATAAGAATGTGGAAGTTGAATTAAACTTATGATCAACTTAACTGTAAGTGAACAATATCTTCTCTTCTACCTTTCTAACTTCTTTCTTGTCTATCCTTTTCCTGTTGTTACCATCACAAGATTAATTTCTTGTGAGCTTAAGAGGACATTTTTAAGCAGCAACAGTTGTGAACATTATCCGTTTCTTTCTTTTTTTTGATACAGACTCTACTTTCTTTTTTTTTTTTCTTTAATAAAATTGATTTCATATCATAAGTCTTTCTCTCTTGAATTATGTAATGGTAATGTCTAAGTGAAAAGCACTTCGTTGGAAGTGACAAACAAAATTTTCACAAATATGCACAAACAAAAAAGTTAATTGCACAAGATCAATTTACTAAGGTTGTATGAAAAACTGAGCCCCCCCACTAAAATTGCTGAAATATTGAAATTTTTCCAAATTTTTTTGTCAATCGGAAAGTTTAGGGTGTAATTGATAACATTGCACTGAAAAAAGTTTAAAAAAAAAAAAGGAAAACAACAAATTTAAAGGAGAAAGGGACAAACAAATAACAATATTGGCTCAACCATGTTTACTTCTACTTTTTCATTCTCTGGCAGGAGAACTTTAAATTTAAACAAACAAATATGACATATATAGTAATTTACAAGGCCAAAAGTAAGGGACACCCAGTGAGGATCGAACTCACTACTCAATTGTAATGAGTCTAGCAAGACAAGCTTGCTAACCATTACACCACTTCGAGGTACCCCAAACAAGTATGACGTATACATTTCATGAATTGAAGTGCCTCCATTCTCTTTAAGTAACCTAAAATCATGATGTAATTTTTTTGTCATCAAGATTGACTCATAAAATTGTAATGGCAGAAATTCATATCATCGAAGTTTGTGTGTGTTTTAAAGCTCTTAGCAACACATCTGCGATCAAATGTTGTTGGTAGAATCTACCGGGTAGATGTAAAAATTTACTAAAAATCAACTTATGTTCGAACATCTTGCAGAGCTCCTGGCAGCTAATCGCGGTTTTGAGAACTTCTGTCAATTTTTTGACAAACTGCACATTCATAAATTAGTGATTCTTATTAAGACATTCTTTAACTACTGATTCATACTTTTTCAAATTTTGTTTAAAACATACTACTGAGTTACTGAATTAATTTTTTTTTTTTTTACTGTTTTTAAAGTTAAACTAAAGATGCACATGAGTATACTTGTAAAAGAAAAGCAATTTTATTTTTAAGGACTCTACTATTTTAAAATGAAACTAGATAATTAAAAAAAAATAACAATTAATAGAGTTAAATTATTATGAATATTGACTTTGATTAATAATCTGAATGTTCATCTAATATTGCCAAAATTTTAATGTCTTCTGTTTCTCTTAAACTTTGTCAACAGAAATTAATCTTTATGTCATGTCAAACATGCACAAATGTTACACTTATTTTGTAGAGGAACCTAAAAATTGTTTTATTTGAACTTCAGATTTATCCTGTTGTATGGAAATTTAGGTAAAAAAAGAGACACTTGAATTTTCAGATTCATCAGGCTAGTAAGACTTGAAGCTGAAGTATGTAGGGGAAACATTATTTTTAACTAAACAAGATAAGGAATTTATTTACAAATTTACACATTTGAAGTTTCAGTAGCTTGTTTCAGGACAAGTAATCAAACATTAAAGATTCATAGTTTTGATTGTCAAGAAGAGAAAATGTTCATATTAAATCATCGGACACAAAGTAATATTCTAAAATGCTTAAAACAAATTGAGAGAGTTTGTTTCTCACATAAAAGTTATATGTTTTATTCAACATGAATAAAAAGATATATTTTAAGGTACTTAGCTTATGAGTTGAATAGAGTTCTTTGAAATTCCTCCAGCTGTTAGAGGCTGATAATGTATCAACAGGTAATTTGACACTGGCATTATTGTAATAATAGAGTAATTTGACAAATCTCTCTCTTCCTCTCCTTTCTGCTTGATTCAACTTTCTCTGAATATTTATATCAAAAAGCAATTTGACATTGGCTTGTTACTTTTTCTCAGTTTGTAAGCGGCTCCTTTTCATTGGTCAAAGTATGTTTTCATATAGGTTGACTAAACTTTGCTTTGATCTCTTCTTTAGCTTGGAGCCAATCCCTTTTTCTCTTGGTCAAAAATAAATTTTTGCACAGGCTTGCAAATTTGAAAACAGTGTTAAGATTTATTTTTATTTCGTATTCACCACAAAGCAATCCTAACCACTTTGTTTTTTTTTTTTCTTATAATGAAAAACAAAATTTTCATAGGACATTACAGTGTCACAGATATATCGAGTCACCTCATATGCCCAAAATCTTATCGCATTAGAATAGAGCGCATGATATTTTCACTTATTCTTAAACACTTAAATAATAACTAACAATACATGTTCATAGTTGATTTCATGAGAAATTTAGTAAATCCCAATATCTAATAAATTTAGTTGCTAACATGATAAATATGAATATGTCTTCAGAGCTCACATGTAAAATATTCATGATATTTATGGTGATAGATTCGTTGATAGAAATCATTAAAACATGGTTTCAAAGGCTTAAAAAGATGACTTCTGCTTAAGACATGCACCATGAGCAGGTTGTTCTGTTGAGTTTAATGATGACCTGTTTTTGTCTAAATTTAAGTGAAACTGTACTGTTATCATTGAGAAATTAGATTAAAAATTTAATTCAACTATATTATTATCTACAACAACTTGGAAAGGTGCCTAAACTTTAAAAATGTGTTCCCATGGTTTGATTGAAGAGGCCTACTGGGCATGAGTTGAAATCTGGACCTCTGCATTCATGTGTACATATCTTGCTATTTTAGTTAGATTAGTGTCTGATGAATAAAAACAGATATTTATTTTTAATGCAGACAGTGGCTTAAGAGAGACAAACAGGCAACAACTCAAAAAAGGAATATTTTAGTGTTTCATGGGATACCTGGTTAGATATAAAATAGATATATTGTTGTAGACATTGAGTGGCTAGTAGTCAATATTGTGGTTACAATGCACATCTATTTTTATCAGTTTAATATTTAAATACTAATTTGGAGGTAAAGAGGCCCGGTAGGATCAATTGCAATGCTGATCTATCATGACCCTTCTCCTCCCACCACCACCTACAGTAAAGATCCTATTTTAAAACAATGAAGATTTCAACTGAGGAGAAATTCCATACTCATCTTTATCTCCAAATTTTGTGCTATCTAATTGCAACCTATTATGGAGTTTACAGAACCATCAAGATGGAATAGTTCTTAAAGCATGCAAATGTGAAAACTATTGTCTCTACTAGGTTGAGTCATAAATAATTTCCGTTTTTGTTTATCAATTCTTTTCTTAGTTAAATAAAGTTACATTTTATTCATTTATATGTTTGGCATTATTTGTAATGACTTGTTGCCATATATCAGGCAGCTCTTTGATACCTTTTGAGTAAAATTATGCAGGTTTTGATGTGAAAAGATTTTTGATGAATGCTTGAATCTGATTTTCATTAGAGAAAGTTTTTTCCCATCAAAGACTTTTTCTGTGTTTGAAAAAGATAAGATCAGGTGAATATAACAAGTAGTGTGAAACAGATCAACTGAATTCCAAAATTTTTCCTGTGATATTCTTGTTGTAAGGAGCATTGCATTGTCAAGAAGAACAACAATGTTTTTCATAATGGTAGGACATTTTTCAATGAAACATTTTTGGACACATTGTAGCTGCTGAATGTATAAATGTGCATTTAGTGTTTCATTGCTTTCTGAACTCAAGGAAAAATGAAATTTTTTTAAAACTCAAAAACAATTGTCAGATTTTATGTTCAACTGAAAAAATGTAAATATTACTTAAAAGTAGTATAATAATTTAATACTAGCTGGACCCATTATACAGATATACTGAAAAGATTTTTAATGCTGCACTCTACTGTACAACTGATGACCATTCCCAGATAGTTATAAGAAAATGGATATAGTCTCTCTTAAAAATATTGAAATGTCTTCAACAGATTGTTAGGTCGGAAAACATGGTTTAACTCCTCTACAAGCATTGGCCTTTATCTAAGATAGCACCTCTCCAAAACATTGTACAAATAGCAACAAAGATAAGGACAATAGTCCAAATAATGTAAATAGTGTAAATACTACCTCATCTCAGAAATATAGACAAATACTGGAACACAGAAATCATGGTATGGCTGCCAACATGGCAGCCATAATGTAATGCCCTGTATCCCTTTGAATTTTGTCAGTATTATTAAGAGTGGGGTCATGTGGTCTGGGCAGTGCAGGGCCTCTGTATGCCATCACTGATTCCTTCACCCAGGAGAATTTACTCTACTCTCACCACTAAAAGACTGGATTTTGATCAAACAGGGCACTACCATTATCTTGCAAGGTAAATAAATGTCCACTACTGTATTTTAAGAATTATAAATGATCACACCACATTACTTTTCTTCTTTTGAAGTCAGTTGTGGAAATTTATCCTTGTCAATCAATTGCTTATTGCAATGAACATTATCATATGAAACTGATTTTTATTAATTTCTTATGATATATATAAGTTAGTTCGGATGGTACATCATCATTACAATTTGTTTACAAAAATGGTAATTACTTAATATATTCTTTCAATCTAAACCAAATAACTTTTACAAAAATTATATAAAACTTGTGAATCATTGGAAAAATATTTATTGATAATGATGGAGGCTAAGTTAAGGAATAAATTCTAATTAAATATGATTTTTTTTTCTTACTCCAAATCCAGATATAACCTGAAGATTAATGGATATGAGGTTAATCAAAATTTATTATAATATTGAAATAAAATAATTTAAATATCAATTCAGCTATTTAAAATATTTTCATGAGATAAAACCATTGTTAGAATCTCTTTTTCTGGTTGAGGACAAGTTTTTTTCTAAATTTCAATAAAGCTGGTATTTTCAATTTGTATGGTTCTTATTTCTAATTTCATAATCTACTTAAAATTTTTGAGAAACATTTTTTTCATATGAACTTTTTAAAATGTCTAGTAGTAAATGCACACAAATGATATTTTATTATTAGACTTTGAATTTGTATAAAAAGTAAATTCTTACCTTAATTAAGTTTGGCATAATAATATTGCTGTTTCCCTATAGCTAGCACATTAGATCTGTAGAAATATTGATGAATCCTGATGTATAAAGTTAAAATAAGTAAATTATTAAAAATATTTTTACTTATTGACAACTAATCTAAAAAATATAGACATTTTAAAAAAATATTTAAGAAAATAATTTTCCCATTAAAGAGAAAATTCTCTTAATTTATAGATCTGCCATAGATTTAAGTGAATAATAAAACTTTGCAGATGTGAGTTGATTTTTCAAAATTAATTTAACAATAAATTTTTCCTTGTGTTTTACTTACTTATTTATTTTTTATTTTTATTTTTATTTTTTTTGCAGGTGAAGTTTCTGTACCTGTTGCAGTTTGTGATAAAGAAGAATTTTGTTCCCATCCAAAAATACAAAATAAGTTTGCTGACTACTTAGATTATTGGAAGAAATATATCTCTAACAATTATCCAAAGTTGATGCAGTGTCTTTACCTAAAAGACTGGCATTTTACCAGGTTAATTAATTTTACAGACATTTTATTTAATACATCTTACTTGGAAAATTTTGAAAAATCAAATAAGATTTCTTTCCGATGAAATTTATTTGGATTAATAATTGTGATGATAATGATAAATTAATAATTATAGAGTATGAATTAATTTTGAAGGCTGGAATTTATCAATTTCTTCAGCATTCCAGCCTTCAAAATTAATTCATACTCTATAATTATTAATTCTTATTGATATGGTAAATATAACTGACTTCAAAGAAAAACTACTGAATAATAGTTAAATTTATTTCAAACTCATACATCTGGTGTAGAGAATAATTTTAGATTTAAACTAAAACTCATTTAGTAATTCCAAAAAACAAAAAGAAAACTTTTATCTATGTCATGTCTATTTGAAAAATACATAATAAAAATAGATTGCTATTTTTTAATTAAAAAACTATTGAATTTTTATAAAAATGATATCTTCATGCCAGATGTATAAAGGGCTTGATATATTGTAATAATTAACTAATTTTAATTTAAAATATTTGTCATTAAACCATGATTTTAAAAATGTGATACATGCATATTAAATTTTTTTAAATATTTTATGAAAGCAACTATTTTTATTGATATCTTTATGTAGCCATATTTTTTTTACCTTTTTGTTTAATTCAGTGTACTTTTTCACCAAGATAATTCAGTTACCAAAAAAAAATCTGCTGATTGAAACATGTATGCATATATAAAAAGGGTGCTGAAAATTTCTTAGCCTAACCCACTTCCCATAAGTCTGACCTAATAACCAAACAACAGATTTGGAGAGGGATAAAAAATTCTAGGTTGAGTCAAGAATGCACCAATACTATTTTTTTTAACTATAGCACATCACTCAATAAGTCCTGGGCTTGACATATAGATGGAGCCCTTAATAAAACATCCATATGATTTTTATGAAGTACTAACCTTCAAGTGGCATGTGACAAAATTTGGGCCCAATCAGATTATTAGTTTACAAATTACAGTTATTTAATTGAATCTATTGTTACAAATTTTCAAAACAATGAAAAATTATGAATTTTGTGTGTTGATAAAGCATTGCTTTCTGATAGGAAAAAAATATTGTTCAAGCAAAGCAATGGTTTGATAAATGTTATTCGAATTCTGCTCCATTGGAAATGACACTTAAGAGGTGGTATGCTGACTTTAAACACGGTCGTACAGACAAAAATGATGCTAAACGCTCAGGTTGCCCAAAATAGGCAGTTGTCCTGGAAAACACCAAAAAATCCACAAACTAGTTTTGGCTGATCGTATATTGAAATTGTGTTAGATAACAGAGGAGTTGAACATATCAGAAAGCAGTGTATTCACCATTTTGCATGAACATTTGACAACGAGAAAGCTGTGTTCAAAGTGTGTGCTTTGTTTGTTCACAGTCGATCAAAAACAACAATGTCGTCGATGATCCAGAGCTTCGTTTGCAGCAAGAATGAGTTTTTGCATAAATATGTGACAATGGATGAAGCATGGATCCACCACTTCACTCCAGAGTCAAATCGGCAGTCAACTGAGTGGACAGCAGCAGGTGAAAGCCATCCAAAGCAACCAAAGAGACATACATCAGCAGGCAAGGTTTCCGTCTCTGTATTTTGGGATGCGCAAGGTATTTTGTTAATTGATTACCTTAAGAAAAGAAGAACCATCAATAGCAAATATATAGCATTATTGGTGTATTTGAAGAAAGAAATTGCCAAAAAACAGCCAGAAATGAAGTAGAAAAAATGTAATTTTTCACTAAGACAACACACCCTGTCACAAGTCAATCACAATGATGGCAAAAATACATGAATTGCTTTCACATACACCTTATTCTCCAGATCTGGCCTCTAGCAACTACTGGCTGTTTGCAGACCTCAAAAGAATACTCCAGGAAAAGAGATTTGGATGATGAAGATTTCTCCAATGAAGAAGTGATAAAAGGAAAATGAGGCGTATTTTGAGGAAAATCGTTCTATAAAAAAGGCATCGAGTTGTTAGAGAAGCGTTGGAATCAGTGTATCACCCTAGAAACAGACTATGTTGATGAATAAAGTCAAATTTTGCCTAAAAGTTGTAGTTTTATTAGTTAGGCCCGGGATTTATTGAGTTATGTGTTAAGTGACTAATGTAATAAAAATTTAAAGAATTTTTTTTGTTGTTGTTGAGAAATTAATTGAAACAGTAATAGTTTTGAAAGCATTTCATTATTATTATTATTCTGAAAAAAGAGGAGAAAAACTCTGTGACTAAATTTTGGCAAGAATTTTTTTGCCATTGTTTACAATGCAAAATATTTGTAGACATTAAGTTATTAAGTGAAGACTTTATTTACTAATCAAAAATTGAAAAGTTTAATACAAATCATCAAGCCATCATATTTTTAAAATAATTTTTAATTTTTTGTTTATTTGAAGTTTTTCTTTTGTATGGTAATTTCTGTGTGAACATTAAAAGGTCATATTTCATGGTTTCTTCCCCTTACAGGAAAATAATTTGTACAAATATGTTACTTGTGATCACCATAGACACTTAGTTTATCTCGCATCTGTCTGTCATCACATCAAATCATATGGGGAAAGGTCAGAAAGATCACCATACCATGATTAAGTAATAGTTTTAGTCTAAATTTCATGCTAGAAACAAATAATACTTGTGTAAATCAGATTATTTTAGCATTAAATTTGCTAATTTTCTAAAAAATAATTTGTCACAGAAGTATATTTTATTTTTGCAAGATTTTTAAATTGAGAATTAACTTTTGTTTAAAAATGTGTCAATAACTCAAAATTGACTGAAAAATTTTTAATAAATTTTTAAAATCTCAAAATTTTAGATTCCAATGAATATAATTTTTGTTTGAAATAATCCAAAGTATTTTACTTACTGGAAATAGTAAATCAGCTCCAATTAGATATAAAATAAAAGTTTCAAGAAAACATTTTATTTTTAAAAATTCAAATTAAAAGTTAGTTATAGAGTTACCTACACTTAGTTGTAATTTCATCAATGTGCAAAAGGGGCATTCAAAGTCAGTCTAGTGAATGAATTACCTGTCTGTGACTTATCCAGTTATCGACTATATCTTGAGTCCAATTATTCAATCAAACATACATTTTTGAGCTAATAGTAGTGTAAATTATTGACTGCTCTTCAAGAAGAAAATTTCTTTGAATATTGTTGTCAAATAATTTACATTAATTTTTGTTAAAACTAGAGAAATAAGTAAAATCAAAGCAATATAGCATGTATGTTAACTTGGGTTCGTGTCAATCTAGCTGCCATGTTTGATGTTTTGTTTCGGGGTCATGGAAAAATGACATTATTTAAATTATTTCCTTATTTCAAAGTAGCTTCTTGATTGTATTGTCAGACTTTGCTGAAAACATAAATTCATTTTTTAGCTAATTTTTGTAGTGCCCACAGGATTTTGATTGATTTTGTTGCATTATTTTAATTTTTCATTTATTTTTTTGCTCACATTTACTTTTTGTGCTTCAAAAAGTTTTGTAGAGGAAAAAAAATCAGAGCAGACAAATCACACTGTATTTACTATTATTATTTAATAATGATAGTAAATAATTATTAGTATTATATATGTATGTATGCTAGTATTGACAATTTGATTTTGTTTTGAAATTAACCTCACTTGTGTTCCAACAGCTTGAAAGTGGAAAAGTTGGCTAGAATAGATTAGAACTCTGCTACTATGAACGAAAAGTTATTTCGTTTAATTTAGTGAAGTAACATACTTATACTCAAACTCATTCCTAAGTTGTGTATATGATAGTGGTGTAGTATGAAAATAAAGATGCTGCTTAAGTTTGCCTTACTCCTCCTCAGAAAAATCTCTGCCCCTAAGAGCCCCACCACACACACACACTTTCAGAGTTCGACATTCGCCACTACTTACAGTTGTTAAAAATGTCATTTTTGGTTGCTGATCATCATGAAAGCAATAAGGTGTAACAGTAGTGCTGGGAGGACTAATTTCTTGGGTTGGTTTGGTCAAGGTCACAGGATAGGTCTGGAGTGGATTTAGTCATTGGTTGGGTTTGATGCACATGTTGATCATCACGGTCACAGTGGTAGGATGATTCATGGTAGGGTGCATTGGTTGTTGAGGTGATGAGGGATTAGGTGTAGCTAATAGTGGAATGTTTCAGTTGGTGTATCCATGAAACACCTGTAGCGAATTGAATTGCCAAGGTAACAGCAGTGGCAACGAGGGATTAGGTATGTCTAGTAGACCTGTGGTGGAATGTTTCAGCTGATGTGAATGAAAAGGGGCCACAGTGGTGACTGTGAGGGTATGCCTGTAGCAAGTTGGGTTGCTGATGTTACAGCACTGGTGATGCAGGGAGTCTAAAGCTGTGTGGCGACAATGTCAAGGTGTTATAAATCATGGTGGTTGACTTCAAGATCTGGCAGTGTTGAATCTGGGCTCTGTTGGATTCTGTGTGTGAAAAGTTAGGTGAAATTAGTGAAGCCAAATTGAGGTTGCAGTGATGACATCAAGGTATTATAAATCACGGCATTGGCTTTGGGAGCCTGGTGGTGTCAAAGTTGGTCTCTGTGTAAAGAGTCAGGTAAGATTAGTGAAACCTGGGAGTGGTAACAGTTGTGTTGTGAGAAGTAGTCATAACAGTGACAGCGTGTTTGCATGTTGTTAGGTGGCCTTTCAGTCAGCAACTTTGTGGTAAGGTGGATTGATGGCTTATAGCTGGGTGGCAATTCTGTTGATGTGTTATAAATTATGGTGGTTGGTGTCAGGTGAGATAAGTGGAGCCTGAGAGTGGTAACAATTGTGTTAAGTAGTCATGAGGGTGATGGTGATAGCACCCTGCATGTCAGCAAGTGGCCTTGTGGCTGGCAACTGTATTAATTGTTACAAGGGGCCTACTTTTAAGCAGATCTGGCAATCTCCAGGGTATCTCTCCTTTTCTGAAGAGCATTTGTGATTGGACACTATTGCTTTCATTGCAGAGGTTTGCTTTGCAAACTAGACATGATGCTCAGAAAAGAATCTTTTTTATTTTCTATTCTGCCTTCTTGGGGTTCACATCTGGCCTACATGCAAAATGAATCAGAAGAGATCAGTGGATGCAGTGGATCATAACACTACATCCTAATCCTAAGTAGAAAATCATAATGGTTGTACATAAAATCATAATGGTTGTACATACAAAACAAGTTAAATAGAGTTTTTTGGTTTTTTTTTTCTTTGTAGAGATTTCCCTGAATATGTGGCCTACACAACACCTGTATATTTTCAATCTGACTGGCTTAATCAATATTGGGATACCCAAGAAAAGCAAGATGACGATTACCGTTTTGTTTACATGGGACCAAAGGGAAGTTGGTGAGTATAATTTCTGAGGAGAATTACTAATATCTTTCTGCTAGTGTCCATCTTGAGATGTTTATACAAAATTTTAATATTTTTCTACTTATAATTCTTGATTTGTCATGTCTTGTTAATAATAGAGAAAAAATAATGTATTAACAAAAATACAAATAGTTGTTAAAGCTGAGTCGTATCTCCACTCAGCTACAGGACAAATCAGGTTATGACCTTTACTTTCTCAGTCTCTGGATCTGACTGTCAGGACGACAGAACCTAGTAACCAGACATGACATCAGGAATAGTCCATTAGTCAATCGACTCACAGGGGTGCCACCCTAACACCCCCTCCCAAGCTTTTCCTTCATAAAAGCTGTTAATTCATCCACTTCTGATTCAATGATGCTCATTTGTTTTGCACATGCACTAATCTGTTCCTTCAAAACCAAAATGTATTCCTGTTGTTCTGAATATTGTTTCTCTAATGTGTCCACCTGAAATCGAAGACCACAAAGTTTCTTTGCTGATCGACAAATCCAGTTTCCACGACTTGTCCAATCAAAATAACTTCTTGCAATGAGAAAAGTTTATCTTCCAAAAGCTGCACCTCTTTTTCTAAAGCAGAAATTCTGGAGTCCTTGGCTTCAAGCATTGCTTGCATTGTGTGAGCATTGGAAAGTAAACTCTTCATTTGGAACTGGGCATTTTTCAGTTGGTTGGACAAGATTCCATTCTTCTCCCTCAACTCGGCTATAGGTTGGTCCCACAGTTTAACATGCTCTAACCAATCTGTACTAAAGAGATTTTCAGATGTTTTATGTACAAACACTCTTACTTTTTTGGTGGTACCATTTAAGGTTACAGGGAGTGTCAGCTCTCCTTCAAAACTTATTTTGTTGCTTGTCACTGTCCGAGCTGATTTATTCATCTTACGCATGGTTGGTTTCTTCAACCTTTTCCATGTTTGCATGTTGATAATTGACAGGTCTGAACCGGAATCCAGCTGTAAATCCACTTTCTTATTGAGGATGTTAACAGTCACAAATTTCCGCTGGTTCTTCTCTGATTCCGTGTTGAATCTCGTTTGTTGGACCCTGTTATTATTGTTCTTTCTGCAACGTGTCGCTATATGGCCTTTCCTGCCATACTCATTGCATGTTTTGTTTCTGTAAAAACATCTTATAGACCAATGTTGTCCGCCACAATGGTTGCATGGACTTGTGGACGCTTGAGGTGTGGAGGTTGGATGGCCACTCTTTGGTTGTGTCTGGTTTTTCTTCTAGTTAACTTTTTTCTCATCACCCGGTTCACACTCCACCCACGTCTATTGAACAGGTGTAGAAACTCATCCCTTGTTCCCTGTTTAGGATGTGGTTTCCGGCTTTCTCTTTTCCAATTGTTTCACTCTTACGTAGCCCCTCTGCAAATCAGTGGCGTTACCACCTTGCTCGGGGTGATATGATTAAAAAAAAAAAGTAATCCTTAGGTCTGTAACTAGTCCTTCACACATATGACACGCCAGATTCCTCGATATTTCTTGAATCGTTCTTTACACTGACTACACGTTGGCAATCCTCGGCCAACTTCTTGAGAGTAAGCCCTTGTTCGCTTTCGAGTCTATACTGGTGGGAACTTGGCATTATCATGTAGTAACACAGTAACTTGCCAGGTTGCTGACTTGTATTTTCTCTCTGGCTACTCACTACTCTGTTTCTTATATTAGGAGGGAGAGTCCACTATCCCGAGACAGGTGAGTTCACCATAACATATATATATATATATATATATATATATATATATATATGAAACCCAGGGTCACAAACTCACACCTATCTAACTGAATATATTAGCTCTATCACTGATATTGAGCACTTTCAAATAAGTACTGCACATATATAATATATAAATAATATAGTATATATAACAAATTGCATATATATTTCACATATATTTATCAATATATATTCTTGCTCTGTTATACAGCATTAAGCACTGTTCTATTCATACCTGATTAATAGTTATGTATTGACAGGTATCTACTTATATATATATATATATATATATATATATATATATGAGTCATCTGCAGACAGATCTGTTTCGCTGTATCACAGCTCATCACTACAGTTAGACATCCGATTGCTTTTAGCCACGATTGGAACCTGACCAAATTGTCATCAGTCGATGATTCTACCACTGAGCTATGGGTGCTCGGTAGAAGAAGGCAGACTTTTAGCATGTGATATACCATGTAAGCCTACACCAGTGGCTAAGTGTGTTCTAATTCATTACTGAATGAACAATGCATAGATGCTAGAGTAGCTACTGTTTTTTCAAAATATATCATTCTTCCAGAGTGCTCAATCAGGTGTAAGTGCATATATATATATATATATATATATATATACACTACCTGGAAATGGAACACAAATCTAGGATTTATGTGTGCAAAATATGTGTATCAGTGACTATTTTAAGATAATCAATTTTTATGGGAACATCAAATACATTGTACAATGTAGAAAACATTAAATAATTATCTACAAGTATTCAAACAGGATGTGCATTGTGGCGCAGTGGATATCAGCTCGGAACGAGAAATCAGGGAGCCAAGTTCGAATTCCAGTCAAATTCTTTGCATTCACTTACATGCAAATACCCTTGGGAAAGGTATTAATCCGTCTCTTCCCTCCAGTTATGGGTTAAATAATAGGACAGATTGGGTTCTATAGCCTTGGTCAGCAACCAGTCTGCCGCAGAAAGCAATGGTAACCTACTGCGGGATAATCTTCTGCCCAGTCTGTCATATCTTTTTCGAGACATGATTGCCCAAGCCTGTATCACGTATGGCACTTAGCTGACTGACTGATTCAAACAATAAATAGACAATTTTCTTTTGGTAGTCTAAAAAATGACACTGGTCAAGTTGGATATTGTCAGTTAAATGATAACTAGATATTGTGCAAGTCAGGAATTTTTCTGTTACATACTTCAATTTTGGTGGTTTTACATCAATCTTTAAAACTGTAATTTTTCTTTGTTGACAAATTTACAAAAGCTATGAAACCCTAGATCTGTAGCAAATTAAACTTTCCTTTAATTTTCATCTAGTCTTTTTTCTCATGTTCTATTTAATTTATTACTGTTGATTTGTGTTTCATATTTTCTCTTAATTTTAATCTTTACTGTGAACTACTCTTATCACAAACTTAAATTTAATTTACTTTGGAAGAATACTATGCAAAGTATAAATAATAATTTGTTATTTGTTAAAATTGTTTCTGAAATTTTTAGGGACTAATCTTTTTAATCTCTTCTCTTGGTAAACAAGAGATCTATCATTGCATTGGAGTAGATAGACTAAACTATCGCACGTCTATTGAACAGGTGAAGAGGCTCATCCCTTGTTTCCTGTTCAGGATGTGGTTTCCGGTTTTTCTCTTTTCCAATCTTTTCACTCTTACGTAGCCCCCTGTGCATCAGTGGCGTTTTCGCCTTGCTTGGGGTGATATGATTACAAAAAAAAAAAAATCTTCCCAAATAAAGACATCCAGTGTATAATTTTAGATTTGGTGGCCACAAGCAGGATAGGAAGTGCCTAAGAGATCTACTCTTGTAACAATCTCTTCAGCCATTAAATCACAGTCAGACTGTTACAAATATAGCAAAAACAAAAAAAGATCGAATTTAGACATTGTACTTTTATTTATTTTTGTATTTTATAGCATTTAACTGATTGTCCTGTTAGTTGTTTAAGTCATTGCTACAAACTTAATTAAACGTAATAGAATTTTATCATTTGTGGCATATTATGCATTTCTTTCTGATTTTTTTCTTCAGGACACCATTTCATGCAGATGTATTCCATTCCTATAGTTGGTCAGCAAACATTTGTGGCCAGAAGCGATGGTTACTTTTCCCACCTGGTAGGCTCAGTTTTCTTTTTGTTAATATTATTTTGCATACAAATGTGCAAAAGAAAATTTGCTTTAAGAATATCAGGAAATAAATTTAAACATACATTCAATTTCATATGGCACATATAGAGTTGGTTATTGATACTGATTTATTCAGCAAACATGACAAACTGGGGCAAATTTAAAGCTACAAAGTGGGGAAATAATTAAACTGCAATAAAAAATGCTTAAATGGATTTTCTCATGTCTGAGAGAGAGTATGCTTACTGTAGGGGGGTAACACTATATATATAACAGGTTTGGTGTCTAACAAGTTTGGTATATTGGTACATTTTTAAAATAAATTAGTGAAACTGAACACCGTTTTGACTACTCTTTTTATTGTACACATGAAGAGGAAAATTTGGGTGATTAAACTGTGTAGGGAAAAATAACAGAAAAAAGTTTGGGAGCCACTGAAAGAAGCTGTGAGGTACCAAATTAGGTACGCCACTAGTATCTTCATATCTAACTTTTAAGCTGAATTTTAAAAATGAAAAAGTTTTCTTGAAACTTTTATTTTAGTTTTAATTGAAAGCTAAATGATTAAATTTACTAATTTCCAGTAAGCAAAATACTCTGGTTTATTTCAAACAGAAATTATATTGATTGGAATATAAAAGTTTGAGATTTTCTTTCAATTTTTTAATTTTGCTTGCCATTTTTGAGAAATTAACACGTTTGTAAACAAAAGTTAATTCTCGGTTTTAAAAATCTTGCAAAAAAAATTTACTTCTGTGACTTGTTAATTTTGGAAAAATAGCAAATTGAAATTAAAATTAATCTGATTTGAAATGAATATAACTCATTTACAGCACAGATTTAAGAAAAAAGGTATTTCTTAGTCATGGAGATAAGATATTTATGAAGTGCTAATTGGTAAGTTGACAGCCTATCAGTCATCAGGCTGTCAACTTGTCAATTATGGTTCACCCGAATTTACATAACCATTTTTTTTAAAGAGGAACAACCCTTGAAACATGTGACTGTTGAATGATATCTACCTAGTGATTTAAAAGAACTAATATTTTCAGCAATCTAATATTTTATTAAATTTTAGTTGCATTAGCTTATGTTTGAATATAGTTTCTGAAAAAATGAATTTTCTTTTAAAATAATGTAAACTTTTCTTAAATTAATTTAAATATTTAATAGCCTTAAATTTAATAAATACTGAGGTAACTTGGTAATTTCTGAAATCTTATGGCGTTTTATTTATTATTAATTTATGAAAATTCATGAAATGTTATAGTTTAGTATTAATTTATATCTTTTAATATTTTATTTTTCATTTTATTCTTTATTAATACGAATTATTTGCATGATTGTTATGATAAGTTAAAGTTATTAAATTTTTAGAGTACTTTTCATTTTATTAATACTTACACAAATGTTTACACTTTATTTTATTTCATTTCATTTCATTGTAAGCCAATACCATAAACATAAGAAAATACTGCAGGTTTTCATGTAAGGGAAAGAATCCACAACACTTGTTAACTTCTAAAATCAATATGGCCCCCTACGGAACATCAATAAAAATGAACATTTTTACACACACAAAAAAATTTTTTAAATTATTTAAAAATATAAAAGCAAAACGATTTTTATTAGACTTTTCAATTTTTGACAGGCAATATCATTAATTCTTAACTAAAAAAATCTAACAGGTACAAATCTTTGAAGATTTTATAAATTATTATAACAAAAAAAAATTTTTTTTTTCAGACTATAATGTCCTTAATTTTTATTTATTCAACCAATTAAAAGGTTATCAAATTAAATAATATCAGAGTTTTATTGCTTTTTTTATTTTACTATTTGGAGCAGATTTTTGGATACAGAGGCAAAATTTAAGAGAAAAAAAATGGATGATTTATATTCCCCAATGAGTCCTGTGTTTAACTAATAAAACTATAGATAGGTACAAATTAAAATTTATTAAAATTTCATGGATTCATGTGGAGGGAGGGGGTTACAGAGGTAAAAAAATTATATATATTTTTACCAAGATTTTTAAAAACATAATTTCAAACAATTTCATTCATTTGTGAATGAGCACAGGAAGTTTCATTAAAATCCGACAATTTGATTTTTGTGAGAATTTCCAAATTAATGTGTTTGTCACATGTGAAATTTGGTATTTCTGCAATAATTTATTTTTGCTTTATCATGAATTGGTTTCAATTCATACAGATATAAAACGTGAAAATCATAATTTGCAATGTTTTTTATATTTGTCTGAAAAATTTGTAATAAATTAATAGAATTAAATTAAGTTTTTACTGAATAAATAAAAAGAATAAAAAATTTCTGTTAAAGTAAAATTATAAATCAAAATAAAAACTAAAATTTTATCTTAAATATTGTAATACTGAAAACTAAAATCACTTATCTATATGAAGGTCAAGAAAATCACTTAAGGGATAAATTTGGCAGACTTCCTTTTGATGTGACATCAAGTGACTTGCTGAACCTTTCACTTTATCCAAACTCACACAAGCTGAGTAAACAATATGAAGTGATCCAAAATCCTGGAGAAATTCTTTTTGTTCCCAGTAGATGGCATCACCAAGTTTGGAACATGGTAAGTTCATTTGTGTCATTTTTTTTTAATTTTTAAGAGGTAAAAATAAAAAGACTAGATAGAAATTTTGCTACTCCTTTCATACCTAACAAACACAACAGCATGTCAGAAGAACAGTTTTTTTCTTGACACTGCAATTATTTTAACTACCTTCACTCTTCGGCAATGTTTTAAGTGATGATTAAAGTTGTAATAAAATCTAAACTTGAAAGTGAATTTATACACTTTTTGTTTTTGTGAATTTACTGCAAATATAATAAACACTATCTATTAGATTGATTATTTACAAGAATGAATTTATATTTACAAGCTAATAGAATTAAACGAATGCAATATTTATTATTTACCAATTTATAAAGAAATAAATATGAAAACAATTTTAATTCATAAATTTATAAACATTTACTAAATTAAAATGTGAACCAATGATAAGGAAATCCTTATTTATCATTTTATTGATTGGCAATTAGCCAGTGATTTGCCAACCATTCAAGTAAACAACATAAACAGCGTAGATAAACAGTAGTGTTTGTTATTTAAGAAATTGTATAAATCTACTTTCAAATGTTTAGGTTTTATTAAAATTTTAATCATTGCTTTTTAAATATTGCCAAGGAATGAAGTAGTTAAAATTATAGTGGCGTCATGTGAAAAACCGTCCTTTTAATATTTTTTTGTGTATGTTTGTGTGGACATGAGGATTGCTGAAATTTCTTTTATCAAGGTTGTTTGGGAATCAGTCAGTCAGTTAAATGCCATACATGATACACACTTGGGCAATTATGTCTCGAAAGAGACATGACTAACTGGTCAGAAGATTATCCTGCAGTAGGTTGCCATTACTTTCTGTGGTAGACTGGTTATTAGTCAAGGCTATAGAACCCAGTCTGTCCTGTTATTTAACACATAACTGAAGGGAAGAGGCATATTAATACCTTTTCAAAGGGCATTTGCACGTAAGTAAATGCAACGAATTCAAACTCGGCTCCCCAATTTCTCATTCCGAGCTGATAGATGTGCATTGTAGGTACAGTTGCTGTTGGGAATACTCTGGTTAAAGTAAGACCAAAAGTTAAATGTTAAGCTATTTTTTTCACATTCAACATAGTTAAGCATGATCCTGGGACAAGAATAACAAATAATCTACTGCATTTCTCAGTACTGAAAATGCAGACTTTGAATTTGTCCAACTAGGTTGAAAATAAAATGGTTGTTTTTGTCTTGATCTTTCTTGTTTATGCAGAATGTATATCATTTAAGTTTAGCATTGCACCTCCTTTTCCAGATATTTTTGAATTTTTTATTACATTTATTTTATAGGATATCAAAATAAAGATGACTAAATGCAATTTTTGTCATGCTTCATGAGTTCAAACTTATTGTGCTACCAAAGCCAGAGTCTGGGGTCAGTTTCAGAACAGCCTCTCAAAAATGGATTTCCAAAGTGGGCCTTATCATGGTGACAACTTGTCACTTGACAATAAAGAAATGAAAACAGCTGTAGAGGGTCATTTTGTGTTGAGACCAAAGCTAGGGTTATCCTCTGCAATGGATGAGAAAACATCTGGCACTAACTGGTAGAATGAAGAAAATGCCTAAGTGTTATCCTATGATTTGACTAATGACCAGCAGCTTGCCACTTGTTGCAGTTTCATATAATTGGAAACATGATTTTCTCAGAGATAGCAAATTTGTCCCCTCCTTGATTTTCCCAAAACCAAATCTTCACTTCCTGAACATTTGGTGGTGCTGAAATGGAGGAATTAATTTCAGCACCTATTGTTAGGATTTGAAAGATGTATCAAAAGTTGCAAACATTTTGGCAATCAGTGATAACAGGAAGAGACCTGTCCTGCTGCAGCATAACATAAAAAACACCCGGCAGAACTCATGGCGGTTAGACATCGACCCCACCCCACTAGCATATCTCCTAACAATTACTTTTTCTAAGCAATCCACCAAAATCTAAATCAGATTGAAAATATTTTCCATCCATTTGTTGACTTCCATGATTTCAGTTTTTATTTTAATAGAGTAAATTCACTCCCAGATTATTAGCAATATTCTGTTGACTCTTATTGCACTTCCTTTGATAAGACTTGTTTGAGCCAAGTTGATGTTTGTGATTTAAAATAGTAATTTATTTTATTCCATTAGTGATAAAACTTGTGTGTGAGTGAGAAAAATAAATTATGTTTATTGGTAAAATAATTTTGCCTCTTTGGTGTTAGTAACACTTAATTTTTAGTTAACTTTTTAACAATGTATCTAAACTGAAAGGCAAAAAAAAGAAAAGAAAAAAGGGACAACTATCTCTAATAGAATACACCATTAAAGGAACTGGCTCAGATGAAGCACAATAATAGTAGCTTTCTTGTACAACTACAAAACACAATGGAATATCTTAGAAAGGGAGGGTTTGACTGATGGCTTCAGTGACACAAATGTGAAATTGGATTTAATTTCAAGCAATGTTGGAAAGTTACCTCTCTTTGTTAGTCACCAACAGTAATGTAGTTGCATCAACTTGCAATTTTCATCTGCTGCTAGTAATTTTCTGGAATTCATAATATAAAACAAAAACACACACAAAGTTGCCACTCCAGAGATCAAGTGTAAAAAGGCAAACAATCATTCTGCAGTCAAATACTGTTAAATCAATCTACTACCTTATGATGCTGTATATACATAATCTGGTTAAATTTCTACAATTGAGACAGTGAAATCATCCAGTGTACTGCTCTAATTCTTGACAATCAAATTTAATTTTAAGATGTTTTTCATGTAAAAAAATATGTCATGCCATATAGATACTGGTGAAACCCCTATGTTGGCAAGATGATCACACACAACAACTTTGTTACGTAAAATTATAGCATTCAATCTCTGTTGGGCATTAAAAAAAAAAAACAAACTTGTCAGTGATCAAAAATGAATGCAACCATTCATTTAAACTATGGCCTGAAAAGTGATGAAATCTTAAACGTAATCATAGTTGAGAAACTTTTATAAGGCTGGTCTTGTTTTTAGTATCATTTTACAGTATTGAAGTAAGTTAATTCACTATCACCTTTAATTAAAAAAAATTATAAAAATTGGTTTAAAAACTAAAATAATCTACAAAGAACAAGTCTCCGGTTTTCACTTCAGATTGTAATCTTAAAGCACATAGCATAATTTGAAAATATTTTTGATTTACTTAAAGTATATTATCGAAATAGAACATTTTCAATCATATCAATTTCACTTTGTCAACTTCTTTCCATTTGCAAAAAGAAAAATATTCATCTGATTTTTTTAAATCCACAAGTTTGATAGTTAACATTTCTTCTATTGAAAAGTAGTCTTGATCATTTGTTTAGCAATAATTTTGAACAGAGGTTTTTAAGGTTTTATTGCAAACAGAACAATACAGCTTCCTAAATAATCAAAATACTTCCATTTCAGCCTGAAACTGGATGTTCACTACAGATGAGAAATCATAGTTAACCACAAAATTGACTTTCACCAGCATTTACTTTTCAACCACTGTAGTAAGTTGGAATTTAGTTCAGAGAATTAATCCTTTAGAACTAAAAAAATAATTTACAAGTTATTGATATCAAGTTTAATCCTATGTTGTGTTCCAAACATGGTTTTGTTTGTGTCAGTTTAGTTTAAGTGGGGTACCTGCTCACAGTACATGTAAACTTTGAGGCACTTAAGACTGTGTTGTTTCATACTAGATACACTCATGGCAGTTGCTGGGGTTGGTTTTAATAAAAACCTTAGAATTTAACCAAATAACTAACTAAAATCAGATTGATTTAAGTTCTTATATAATTACGTCTTTATTTTTAACATTAAAGGTGGTTTGAAATTTTTAGCTTAGAAAGCACTAAAAACATAAAGTTTCCTTTCTTCCAGAAAGATACTATTTCTATCAACCACAATTGGTTAAATGGTTGCTGTATTGATCTCAATTGGTGTTTTCTCAAGAAAAGCCTTGCAGAGGTGCAGAAAGAGATATCTGACTGTTGGAAAATGGAAGAGTGGCACCAACAATGTCAAGTAAGTATTGAGAAACTGAAATACTATCTTTAGTTTGACACTGTAAATATTTGTATAATTATTCTTTGGGAATAATTTAGATGTGAATTTTATTGGGCAGTCAATCCTTAATATATTAATAAAAACTATATTTACACACTGAAATCCAAGCAGTAAAATAATGTAATGAAATGTTAAGTATTAATTTCACTTTATATATATGTTTATATTTAGTGACAGTCTTCAAGAAATGATAAAAAAGTGATTTAAGTGTTGGCTATTATTAGATATTCTACTAGGTAGCACTTCTCAAAAATAGTATAATCAAGTCATTTTTCAAAAAAAAAAAAAAAGAAAAAAAAGACATTCTCTAATATTTAAAGAAAAATTTCATTACCTGATATCTGATCAAATGAGAACTTTTCATCACCCCCCCCTCATAATTTGATTTTACAAGGAAGTTTTGAGAATGTAATAGTGAACTAATTGCTATTAAATTTTGACTAATTTATATTACCTGCTACAAGTGAGTAAGCAGCATGGATTAAATAAAAATAAAGAACCAGTTCTTTCAAAAAGTTCAAATCTATCTCATATCCTTACTATTGTATTTATGCTAAATTGTAGAGATTTCATTGGCATAAATCAATTCTAACTTTATAACATGAGGTTTTCTAACAGGGTTCAATAAGACATAAACCACAGTACTTGAAATGTATAATCTCAAAATCAGCTCTAAAGATTGTCGTTTCATTTTATGAACATACAGAAAGGATTAATATTAAAAGAAAAATTTTTTACTTATTGTAAGCATTTTATCCAAATGAAATATTTTCATTTTCTTGAAAAATTTAATAATTAACCCAGCTTTTTGCAAACATTTTTAAAATGTTTTCTTTCTTTGCAGCTAATTCTCAAGTCATTAACAGGTACCAACTATGAAGAATTTTTCAATCTTTGTAGAACAATTGCTAAAAGTTGCTGCCAACAATTGGAAAAATCAAGAGAAATAAAAAATATCAATTTTAAAGATAAAAACAGCCAAACTTACACACTGGAATCAGAATATTCTGCAGATTGTGGATTCTATGAGGAATTTTCTAGAGACCAACAAGAAACACTTTCATCAAATAGTCATTTTTTACCTGTAATATTTAACTGCTGTCATCTTAAATTTGATTTGAATAGACTGAAAGAGGTTTTAAGAGACATGCTACAGGATGAAGAATTTGTACTGAAAGATCAGGTGAGCAGCATTTTGACAAAAATGGAATCCTTGTAAGTCAAAAAAAATGTTGCTTGACAATTTCTGGAGGTTCAAAGTTATCTTGATTTGGAGTAGTATTTTTTTGGTTTTTTTTTAAATGTAAGAACTATTTTTTTAATATGTGGTTTCTTAATCCTAAAACTTGTGTGTGTATGTATGTGTATATATATATACACACACAACAAAGAATGAAAAAGTTTTACCAAATGTACTTTGTTAACAAAAAAAAAAGTTTTAGAGAAATTAAAATATTTTTCACTAATCAATATTAAGTGACCTTTGCTTACAATAATGAAGAATTTAAAATAGTGATATAATTCAAAATGAGAATGAATTCCAAGTTTTATGCAACTGTTATCTTACTACATTTTAGTAGTGTCACACACACAGAAACACTACTCAAACTAACGATAAAAGTAAATACCACCACATTCTTCCTGAAGAGTAAATGATTAGGAGGAAATACAATATTTGAAGTGGCATATTTAAAACAAATGATTCTGGTTAGAAATGTATTTCTACTGTAAAACATTCAGACTGTTAGAGTTTGAGGGTTATCAAGTTCAGATATTGCAATTTTTCACAATGATCTTTAATTCCATATTATATTTCCAGTGACAGATATTAACCTTAAAAATTCACAGCTGCCTCAAATTTAATGAGAGATTGCTACCAATCTAGTCCATTAATCTTAATGTAAATAATCAAAATAAATGTCCTGAATTTAAAAAAAAAAAAAAAAAAAAAAAAAGGATACTTAAGGAGCTTGCAAATGCTCATTCTTTGTTGCCAATTATAAAAAGTGTTTGGATTATTTTTTTTCAATCTTAAATTTAAGATCCTTAATAGTACATATATATATATAGCTGTCATACCAACATTTTCTCCTGTCACGGGCCCACTTGTTTGTATAGAGAAGGGCATTTTTGTTGGCTTCAAACAAATGTATGAACTTAAGTATATTGTTGGGGGCATGTAATAGCCCAATTGTCTGAAGAATGTAGACATCCTACCATTAGAGAATTTTAGTCCCCATCTGATAAGTGTTGAAATTTGCAGGAAAACAACAAAAAAAAAGTGAACTCCTCAGCAGTTCCAAGGGGAATCAAACCCAAAATTAACAAAATAGAATTCAGTAAGATTGAGCAAAACCAAGACTACTTGCCCTACTTAAAAGATCACTCTTATTAACAAGATGTCAAGCAGAAAAGCATATTGATAAAGAAATCCAGGTACCACTGAAATAACAGTTACAGATCTGACAGGATCTTATTACAAGTCCTTGGCATTTGGAAATCAAGCTGATGTAGATAAATGACTGAAATCCGTTTTTGTCTACGCATTCTCAAAGTTTGAATTTACCACAGCATGGTACATTAGCTGATTGGAGAGAGGGAAAGATTAGCATTGCCAAAAGTAATGGGGCTGGACAACCCCAAATTTGGAAAACATTGAGACTATGAAATTTTTTTTTATATATAAAGCAAATTGTTACATTTTTAGCCAGAGTTAAATCCTTATACCAAAGAATTTTTTTGGGGGGTGTAGCTCCTTGCTGTCAACCTGTCCTTTATTTTAGTTTGGTTAAAGAGAAGGTCTGAGGGGAAAAAACATTATGAAGGTGCCAGCTAGATTGAGTAGAGCCAAGACCATCTAAAAGAAAAAGGCCGGCTCAATCATGACATCACAAAAGTAGTCCTACATAAGTCTTCGGTTAGTAAGACCAGCAGTAATGAATGATTGTACAATGTAAACTAAAGAAAAAGTCTTAGAAAACTTTTTTAAATTATGATTAATAAAGCAACAGGGTAAGATTGTATACTACTCAACTTTATTTAATAATATTTATTCTTTTCTAAATGATTAATGATAGTAATAATAAATTGTTGCTGAAAGTGGTTTTAAAGTAAATAAACAAAAGAAAACATCATGTTGCATTTCATAAAAATTTAAAAACTAAATTCGTTCATTATTCTAATTGTTTCAAATTTGAATATATATATATATATATATACACATATATTTTAGAATTTTAATCAGCATTGTTTTAATTTGCATGTTTTTATTTCGATTTTAAACAATTATTCTCTCAAGTTACAATAATATCGTAAGTGATTATTACTCCTCTTAGTCTTACACACAGCAACAACTGAATTAGGGAACAAACAATAATTGAATAAACACACAAACAAACTACAATTAAATGATTAAAAAATAAAACAACTGAATATAAATAAGAAGTAAATTAGATACAAACAATAAAGATTCAAAAAAGCAATACTTCATGGAAAAATAGGCTACATATACAAAATTTAGACTGAAATTAAATTCATTCATAATGAAAATTTGTTTCAAATTTGAAAATTTTTTATAAATTATAAAATCAACATTGTTTTAATTTTAACAATTATTCTGTAATGTTACAATATTGTAATTATTAAATGATTGCTACTCAAATATGGCAACAACTGAATTATGAATAAGGTAACAAACCATTGATTAAACACATTACCAGTAAATGATGAATAAAACTATTGAATATAAGTAAGAAACAGATAAATTAGGTGCAAACAATAAATAGATCTAAAAATCAAATAATACTTATAGAAATATACATTACAGATGCAAAATTTAGCTGAATGTTTGAAGTTTTCTTTTTTGCTTAACTTGTTACTTGTAATATTATTATTTAAAAGAGCATTTGAGCTCCAGACAAACATTCTATTTTTTCTACATTGTGACCCTCATCACAAATGTCAACATTAAAAAGCTCATTATCTGCCAAAACATTCAATGTTATATGCATGGCTAATTTCCTTTGATTTACCGAATGAAGTAAAGGATTTTTTATCAGTCAAATTCTCCTAGAATTTGGTGACTCTCTAGAGGTGCTGAATGAAGATAAATATGAGGGACAGTTTGGGAAAATGATTGCATAATTATATAGAACAAAATTTGTAGTTGCATCATTAGGATATAAGAGAGAACCTGTTAATAAAACGAAAATAGTTTATTTCAGGTATTTCTTCCACATTATCTCTTCCAGATATTAAATCTTTGCAACTATTGCATTTAATTTTCTTAAAAAACTACATGACAGCAACAAGTATAGTATTACAGGAAGAACTCTACATTTATTAACATCATCCTCCATCAATTCTAAATTTATACACATCTAACTTTTGCTCCTCTGTCACTTCATCCCATTTTGGTTCTTGTAAATTCTTTTAATCAATTTTAATGAATTGCTGATTAAATGGTAGACTCAGTTTTAAAACTGATATGACACTTTCATTTAAGTGTCAAAAAGTTGACTGGCGAAATTAAATGATAATTAATTAAATCATGATGATAATTATTTTATTAAACCATTATAAAAATAAGTTCATTCTGGGTATCCAACATTTTTAAGAACCAGGTGTAGTAAACTGAGGTCATTAAGTATAAAGATATCCAGACCCGAGCGGAAAAGATGGAAACTGTCACTAAAACAAAACTCTGCAGGCACAATGACCTGTCAAAAATTACTTCAATTTCAAAATATAAACATATTTTGAGCGTGGAAAACAGGCGGGTTGCTTCACCTGGGAATTGAGTGCAAGTATGGCACAAGGTAATAAATCATTGATCAACCAACCACAGGGCCTGCATCTTGTTAGCCCACCCCAATGACTGCGACTAATTGGCTGATTATCTAAACCAATCAGATGCAACCCAGGGGGGTTGTTACGATGATAGCCATTGGTCAGTGATCCCTATTGGCTGACCAATCAGGAGCTAATTATTCGAGATTCGGGCCCATAGAGAACATCCAGAGCAAAAAAAAAAAATCGAGTGGGTTCATTCTTTGCTACCCAGAACCGAATCCATTGCCACTGCATACTCCATCAATGACGCTGCCTAATTGCAGTTAAGATTTCTTCGAGCTAAAGAAACTTTTTCCACTAGTCAACTACATTCACCCCTCACTTCGCGGCGTTTGTTTTACCTTGATAGAAATTATTGTATACCTGTGTAAATAAACGTTTGTTACTGTTTATAACAAACGCTTTTTCGTCATTTCTTTGATGGTTTGACAACTATTCTTCTGACGCTAGATTCAACACTATCAACTGAATTGTATCCATCCCCCCTTTCATGGATCTTAAAAAGCAACATGGGCGTGAAAGGAATCAGATAACAACCAGTCTGGAACATGTGGTAATCACAAAACCTTCGGCCAACCTGATATCGTGGAAATATAGTACCACACTGATAGCATTCTAATTTTTTTTCACACTCAAACTCATGCTGCATCGAGCTATTATACTGATCCCCACTAAGTCACTGGTACTGACCAAACCTTGCCTCAATGTGATCAGTTTGAAATTTGCCAGGTAATATAGCATTTTCAATTCTTCTTTGCAATACTTGGTCAGTTCTAGAAATGCATAGGTTGTATAATGCAAAGCAGTGAAAGTTTCTTTTGTTAATTTGCCATTTCTTCCAGAAATGCTATTCCAAGATTCTAACCAGTCACAGAATTGAGAGAGAAATTTAATATTTTCTTCATTTACTTAGTGGATTACAATACTTATTTCTTAGCCGACAACCTTAATCTGGTGTTTTTACATTCATTATTGCCTACCAAATATAAAATGTTTATATATTCTGCAAAATTAGGCAAACATTTGTTTTCTTAAGGTCAATAATCCCTGAATAGTATACTTATTGCAAATTTGCAAAACTAAATTAACATTTTTGCCTTTCAAGGTTAGTAGGAGAAAGTGCTTTTGAGGTCAATTTATAACAATATTTCAAAATTGACTGAGATTCAAGGGCATGAAGCTTCTCTAAGGTGCCATTTGAATACTATCTGATTCATGTGTTTTCATTGTGGCAAAATTTTGGGAACAGCATGCATTTACTTGCATCTTTTTGACCAAGCCAATGGTTTCTAATGCATATGGACCGAGTAGAAAAGGAAAACAAGGTTAAGACTTCATAACTGGGTGGGATATACAATGGAAAGCTTCAGGGGACTGCAAAAAAAAAAAAAAAAAAAGTTATGGTTGATAATACTTGAAAGCCTATCTCCTCTACACCAATTATATCAAATTCTCAGCTATAAGACATTTAGTTGGCATAACATGCACAACACCCTTATATTGTGAGAATACACTGCTAATCATAAAGGCAAAGGCACTTGTTGCATCTTCATTGCTGTTGTCAGATAAGCCAACAATATTACCACCCTTATAATCAAAATTACTTTAGATGAATTTCATCCACAAGATACTGTGGTGTCCTTCTGTACTAGTAACTTTAAATTTATTTTTAATATACATAAGTTATGTTGCTCAATCAAAGGATTCATATATGTTGATAAGGTAAGTCATTTAATGGTTGAAAAGCTTGGTAAAATTATATTTTTGTAGTCTCTTAGGGGAGCAGTTATATAACAAAAATACTCTGGTGCTTTTTATTCAGTGTCATTACGTTTAGTTGCTCATATATAAATTTGATGGAACTAAAATATGTTTGATGCTTCTTGCACCAATACTAGAAATGACATTGCCAATTTTAATATAAAAATCATATTTGGAGGTTTGGTTTGCTGTTCTGTGTCAATTTTCTTCATATTTTTAGTCAGAATTTTGGTTACATTTTTAGGAACCTTATAGTCCCCTATTGTTTTAATTGCCACATCTCTACAAAACACATGTACAGTAAAATCAGATTCAATTACAAGAGATTGATTTTTGGATATGGGGATTTAATGATGCTGCAGATAAGTGTTCCTTGCTGCCTAACAACATTCCAGTAATTTCTATCAAGAAAATTTAATTTCCCTCCTACATCAATATTATGAAATTTTCTGCTTTTTATATGCTAAGTCATCAGTAATACTTTTATTTAAAGCCCTTTTATGGGCAGAATTCTTCTAGCATCTGATGACTCTCTAGAGGTGCTGAATGAAGATAAATGAGGGACAGTTTGGGAATATTCAAGGGATAACACCATCTTGAAGATATGTTTTTGAAGTCTAACTGCAATTTTAAGACCGTTTTTTTTTTTGTCAAATACTGATGATTCTTTCCTTATGTCCTCCAGTTGAAAATGTAGTTCACATACTAAAAAAAAAAAAAAAAACCTCAAACCTATTTTTTAAAATTCTTGTGAAAATTTAAGAAAAAAAATAATTCAGCACAAGTTTAAAATACGAAGCATTTTTCTTACAATTCTAGGAAAAGTGAAGTTTTGATATTTTTAAAGAATATGATTTAATTTATTAACAAAATGATTAGTGACAAAACTAAGAGAATTTTTAATATTTATACATTTTTAAATCAAAACAAATAAAAAACATTTATGAATAAAACAATTCTAAGAAATTGTTAGACTATTAGAATTATATACCTATAAAAATAGGCCTTTATAAATTTATATCGAAAATTTTTTAAAGATGGTAATAAGTTGTTTTTTTTTTAGCTTTTTAAAATGTGAGCAATGTCATACTGAACTTTCTCGCTAGATTTATGCTATAACTGTGTTGTGAATTACAAAGATATGAAATTGATTTAATCAAAAGTTTCAGTTATATTTGCTTATTTAAAAAAAAAAAAAAAAAAAAAAAAATCTGAATTTAGTAGGTAAAAAATTGTCTCTTGATAGATAAAGAATTATGATCTCTGGATTCATACTTTCAGAAAAGAAAATACATAAACTTTTGGGCCATTGCTATAATTTCCTTTAGCAATTCAGTACAACACATTTGTATGGCATCTTGTTTAAGTTAGTGCAATATTTAAAAGAATAAAACAGACAACTGAAAAACACTGATAAATCTAAATACACAAACAACTTGTTGAAAGTTAGGACTTAAGATGATGACGTCACATGCAGCCAGCCTCCTTCTTTTAGAGTCTTGGTAGAGCCATGTTCAACAGGATATCAGAAACAGTTTAATAAAGGGTTAGCTAGATGGTAATCACAGGGTTACACTATTGTGGCTGTAGACCAGAATTGATGTAGAGCTGCATTTTTATCTATTACATTATGCCCATTTATTTGCTGTCAGGCTCTAAACAAATTAGTTATGATGAAATGAATTAAGTTTAACCTGTGTTCTCACCTAATCCATCATAGGTAGGTGGGTGGGTGAGGAAAAAAAAAAACAAAACAAACATTGAACAGTAATTATCATTGAAGATAATGATTGCATTTAAATTTTTGAAGGTCAATGTCAAAATCAACTCGGAATTTGGCTAGACTTAAGTTGTAAGCTATTTCAACTGTAAAATGAGATCTTGCCAATTGTGAATTTAAGTGCAGTACTAGTGCCATAGAGGAAAGTTCATCAGAACAATTATAATGAAAGTATTTATTGTAAAGGTATCGAAAAGCTATGTTACAAAGGTATGAAAGTGAATAAAGCCAAAATGCCAGCTCAAGACCGATAACTACACATTCTTTGTATTTTATCTTTAAATGTATAGCAGAAGTGCCAGACAGCAATATTCAAAGCACAGGTAAATGGTAAACAAATACTAATGGTGAGAAAAATTGTTTAGTACAACATTAGAAACCAACTTTCCTAGCAACTGATTAAATATATTTCCACTTCATGTCAGCAGAAAACATTAGCCAAAGGTGCAATGAGTCATTACTAGAGATTAGCTTTTGCATAGCTGAAGAAAAAATCTTGGAAATATACATACAACTTTACTGATCTTTTTGGAATTTTAGTAGTAAATGGGTTTTGGTTTTTTCATTTTGTAGCAAGATTTTGGAATTTATTGAAAATATGCGCACACACACAATTTCAACAAACCGACATTTATCACCATGGTTAATTTCCCTTTGTCTGGCAATTCATGAGAACCTAAACATGGAGCCAATTTAAGTATACAACACAACAAAGGGATTTTTTTCAACAGATGGTATTTGAACATGACATTACATATTCTGAAAGTTTACATTTTGTCTTTATGGTTTTTGAACATCTATCTTTTTCTATTTGATACCTTATTTATAGAAAGGAAGACATTAGTAACCCATATTTTTTTTTTTTACTGTTTTTTCAATGCTCATAAGTGGAATCTGAAAGAAAATTCAGAAGACCTGCCATCAGATAAAAAAAGAAAATGCAGGTCACAAGGCATTGCAGATATACCTTGTGAGTCCCGAGAAAAGTTCATTCATTAACTGATACAGTTAGTAAATTGTGGAGATGCCCAATCAATGGGATTTTTAAAAAGACTGCATTTTTATCTAAGATTCTTTGCTAAAAAAAAAAAAAAAAAAAATGCATTAAAAGCTACTAATTCTGGAATTGCTTAAATGGAAAGAGGTCTTCCATCAAAATTGCCAAATCTTGCATCACTTTGCAGATGTAGTAAAAATGGGATGTCCTACTCACCTTGTAATTACCAAATATTTCAATAGCTATATAGTTTTCTTGGAATGAACTCTGGAAATCTGTAAAAACTACTTAAACCATTTCATAATGGCACATTTGTAAATTGATAGTCAACCACATATCTGAACATGATTTTTTAAATTTACATAAAAGCACGTGAAACTGCGAGCCAATAGCATTTTAAATAAAATTTAAATTTGATATCTTGCGATCCACAAAGCAATGAGTACAGAACTAATTACATCTCTACCTTCAAAATAACTACTCATGCTTATCCACACAAAATCCAATTTTGGAATAAAAACAAAACAAGACAAGAACCATCTTTAAGTTTATTACAGATATGACACAGCACACAACTGGGGAAAGGAGGGAAGTTTGTAAAAGAAATCACAAGAGGAGGAGGAGGAGGAAGGGCAGCTGTTACATAATGGGAATTGGCATTTTTTTTTGTGTCCTAAGTGCATTTGACCCAATGTTTGTTTTGCTTGTCCATAAATCCTTCAATGATCATAGCTGCTGCTAGGGACACATACACACACACACAAAAAAAAAAAAAAAAAAAAAAAAAAAAAAGGCACAAGAACAAACATTTTGTTGCAGTGGTGAAGTCAGAACAAGAAGGGAAAGAACAAGAAAGAGAAAGAAGTGAAGAGAGAGAGAGAGAGAGAAAAAAAAAGTAAGGCAGCACATACCCAAAAAATACTGCAGAAGTCAGATGAAGAGAGAAGCAAAGGGAGAATATAAACACAAAATAAGGGAACAAAAACTGAAGAAATTAAAAATAATTCACATCTAAAAGCTTATGCTGTAGACTTATGGGAGGCCACATGTACCAGGCTTAATGATTATTCAAAATGAAATTAATCATTTGCAGCAGTTTTTAAAAAGAAAGGACTAAGATTACTGTGTGTGCGCATTATATATATATATATATACATACATACACACACACACACACCACAAACCGTTCTGAAAAGTTAAATCCCTCAAGTTGTCTGAAATTCTCAGGCCTGGAACATGTAACTTCTAGAAACTTACATACATGCACATGAAAGTCCGGGGTTTTTTTCCCCCCTCTTGAGTAATTGGATTTTTCTCCCAGCCTTTGTCAGCAATTATAAAGATCCCTGAAGCTCAGAACTGCTGATAAGACAAAACTAGTTCTATGTCTTTAAAAGAAAAGGCCTTGAGCTTTTAGAAACAGCGTAACAGAAGGAATATTTCACTAACTGATAGTGGGGGAGGGGGAGGTAATTACCACACACGCGCGCACACACACCCCCAGGAACAAACTTTACTTCCCTCTCCAGCAGAGAAATAAACTGAGCCTTAAGGAACCTCAAAACATGCTCAGGCTGCCTATAACAAGGACTGTCTCCTCATAGTCCACTGGTTGGCAGGTTTTGGCAGTGCAGTGCACCGCAGCAGTATGAAGGCACAGAAAATGCTAAACTCCTCCAGAGCTGCTGGGCAGGCACCCTTCTCTCAAGAATTAACAGTGGGTTGGGCATGCAGCTCCTTTGGCCAGACAAGCTTATAGCAAGAGAATATTAGACACAACATTCCAGAACAGATTTGATTAACAGTTTATTAGCAATAGCAAGTCTACTTTCTAATGTATGAGAAATAAGTTATTTTCTTAAAAGAAAAAAATTTTTTTTTTAAATTTGATAAAAAAATAAGAGGCAATTTTTTTTTTATTTATAAAAATAATATATATAGATATATTTTTTTTTGGCCTCTATTCAACTAAAGAGAAAGAAAAATGTATCAATTTCACACTTCACCTTTAGAAACAAAAAAGGAGGGACAAATATCAAAATTTTGCAATTGGAAATTGATTTCCATGTGGTAACAAGGAATATGAAAAAGCCATAAATCAGCAGTAAGTAAACTTAGAAAGCCTCAACAAAAACAGAACAAAAATAATCAAGCCCACCTGACTAGAATGCTTTTGCATAACTACTTATAACTATTGGATAAGGAGTTGTCTGGAATGTCAGTGCTGCTATATCAATGCCTATCAAACCATAATCTTACTAAAAGATGAGTGAACTGTCAAAAACAGACTGGTCACTGTCTGGCCGGATTTCAAAGTAGCATGGTTCCCTTATAATAGACAGATTATCCAAACTGAAGTATTTATCAGTTAAGTTTTTTTCCCCCTTTTGCAGCTTATCTACTACCACAGGATGATACTGAATTGCTTTTAAAATTGACATCATACAAGACCATATCAAAATAGGAATTTTTTTTTTTTAGTTAAATGTGCACCCATTTGAGAATGCAAACTTAAATCTCTCAGCATCAGATTTCAACAGAAGACAAAAGTGGGCTGGGGTGGGGATAGAGGAGAGAAAAATAAAAAAATAAAAAGGTGGGATAAATTTTTTGTATTGCAAATACAAAGAGATGAGAGAGAGCAAGAAAGGGCAGAAAGACAAAACTGGAGTCTAAAAAGCATGCATTTCTGCAAACATTCCAATCTGATTTGGGATCTTTATTAACAAATCTCGAGAGAATTTTCCCCCAAAATACAAGCCTCATTTTTTTTTTTTTTTTTTTTTTTTTTGTCTGTAGTACTGGTAGTTGTTAATATCTCCTAAATTATTAGATAGCCAGTAATAGCAGAAGAGGATACGTAGGTGAGAGGGTTTATTTGGACTGACTGCCCCCCCCTCAAGTTAGCTGGTCAGGGTTGGGGTGGAGTGGGGTGGGGGTGCCTGCCTGCCTGGGATTGTGACAGTTCGATGAGATGATTTCACTCACGCTCACACTCATTCAAACGAGCTGAGACTGCCGCTACCACCGACGACTCAGACCAATGGTCTTCTTACTTGACCACGCCCTGTTCAGCAGCTCTGAAAATACAAAAGCAATCCAGTTAGACATGAAATATTGTATTAAACTTTTGTCATGAAAAAAAAAATCGAAGACTGTGCGCATTCATTTGTTTCTGTAGCAACTCCAGAATCAGGATGAATTAAGGTAGCCCAACTGCCAAGTTTCAGAAGGAAACTAAATTCTAAGAACGTTAGTCATATTAGAACCAGTCATGACACAAACTGTCTAGAAAATACTCTGGAATAGTTTTAATACAATACTTTTTATAGTTTTACAATATGCTTTGAAATGTCAACTTCAATAAGTTTTTGCTAAAAGTGTTTAGCATGCTACAAAGAAATTAACATGTCAAAAAAACTGATAAAAATGATTACAGGGCCAATAAAACCAAAATGAAATGCATCCAGTAACATGACAGCCAGCAGATACAGAATTTTTAACTGAACTATCCACACACACAAAGTTTGATTCATAGTGTTTTCAATGCAAAGAGAATAACCAAAAATGGTAAATTACAAAATGGGGCTAATGTAAGTTAGGAACACTTGTTTACCAAACATTGTAACCACAATGAAAAATCTTAAAGTAATTAGAGAACTTATATATATTTTACACAAAGTCCCTTCCCTCATACAACAAAATGCCAATATATACTTGAAGAGGAGGATCATAGTGAGAAATGACAGACTTATAGAAAGAAATAGCTAATGATATCACTCAAAAACAGAAGATTAAAAAAAAAAAAAAAAAAGAATTGTCATAAACCTTCACCAAGAAACCCAAATGGAGCTTGAATTTTCTTTTTTTTCACAGAAGAGGGTTTGACCGTATAGTCTATTTGTGAGCACTGGCCTACTTCTGAGTGTTCACAGATGCCCGAATCTGCCATTGATGAATACTTGTTGGCTATAAAGGAATTACTCTGCAGGTCATTTTTCTGTCTTGCACAGAAATCGTTCTCCATTCTACCTCATTGTCAAAAAGATATCAAGCTCCAATTGAATGTATTCAAGTTTCTTGAAGGTTTATAACACGGGAATATTTTTTTCTCTTATCTCCCCACTTTTCTGAACAATACCTATTTTTCATCCCTGAATTTTAAATCTTCTGACACATACCCATGACTAGTTTTGTCAAACAGAAGGCTTGCTTTGGTTTTTCTTAAGTGAATTTTTTAAAAAAAAAATTTGTTTTTAAGCAATATCAAACTACTTTTATAGTTTCATTTTTCAACATGGTCTTCATCCTTATGTCATACCATGTGAGACCGAAATGTTAACAGAACTGTCTCACATGGTGTGATATCAGAACCATATTTACAATCTGTGTGCTATTTGGTGACTTATTGTCGCATAGCAATGATTTATGTAAACACACACACAAAATCTTTGATGGTGGATGTCTTTATGTTAATACTCCTGAAACCACTCTGAAGATGGCTCATCTGAGCTGAAAGAACCAGCGTAATAAAACAATATCCAAATGTTGGACAATTTTTGTCTTTATTTCTATCAGAAATTACAGCTAGAATACAATGTTTAGAATGGCTCATGATTAAACAGACATTCATTGTCTGTTATATTTAAATATGTTTAGATAATTATCTGCTGCCTCAATACACAATCACAGCTCCACACTTGGTCAGAAAATCTGACAAAAGGAGCATTTGTGAAACTTCAATGACTGAAGCATTTTCTTCAAATCATGAGCTCCAGTATCACTGATAAATGGCATAAAATTAGAGTTGTCTTATTTTATTGAAAGGACAGTTAAAATCAAGTTAAAATAAAACTTATTGTCAAACACCGTTTCTAAGTTTCCGCAGAAAAAAAAAAAACAAAAAAAAAACATGGATAATTATCTAAATATTTAATTTTAATATTTTTTTAATTAGTAAATCAAGAACTTTTCTTGATTGATGGCCATTTTGAGACACACAGAGGAATGATTTGTCAGTTTTCATCTCATTAAAACTTGTCCAAAGTGGTCTAAAAAAAAAAAAAAAAAAAAAAAAAGAAACCCTTTAATTAAAACTGTCCAAGAATTTTCACGGCAAAACTTAAATTACTAAGCGCCAAATCTTAAGGTAGCTGGAGATTCATTTCAATAGCATTAATACCATAAGCCAAATTTACAAAACTTTAAATTATTGAATGAATTTGTTGGAAGGCAAGTTCTGTTAAGAAATAAGTTTTCGCATTAATATTAAAAGGCTTTAAATTAACTAAAAGTTAAAAAACTTCCTTAAATTAAACTGACAAAAAAAAAAAAAAAAAGCCTGCTGCATTCATTTTAACCTAATTTAGGTGTAATTTTTTTAACTCACAAATTTAAAATTTAAGTAACATTTTCATGTCATTACAGATAGAAAAAAAAATTTAAAAAAAAAAATACTGAAATTGTTTCTGCTAATAAACATTGGGTTCAATTTGACCTTTGGTTTGTTTTTGAGAGAATTTAGAAAATTACTTACCAAGATGCATTCCTTAATTTACGTATTTCCTTTGTAGCCCAGGTTGCAAGGGTTTTGGCTTTGGTAACTTTGGAACGGCGACCCTTTGTCAACAAAGCCTGTATAGATTCTTTGTCAACATATGGCACCATGGCTGAACCAAATGTAGTGCAAAGATCACTTTAAATAAAAAATTAAATTTATAAGCAATAAACACAATTTTCATTAGCTGCTATTAAAGAATCAATTGTTTAAATGCAAATCATTCAACTATTAATTCTGAAAATTTATAAATATCTTATTAAATTTATTTAAAAACTTGAATTATGATTGTATTGTTGCTATGTTAGACATCACAAATGTGGTGTACTTCAGTAACAAACTGCAATTTCAGGATTTGAATTTATAAATTTAAGCTTATTTTACATAAACTAGGTTAGATGCAATATTCTTAATCTTTATGATCTCTAGACAATGGCTATGTCCTTTTAGAAAAATAGTATTCATATTTCCTTGTAAGACTGTTTAATTAGTCAATTTTGGATGAGCAAAAAAATTTCAAATGAATCAAATTAGCAAATGATAAAACAGTGCAAAAAATATTAAACCTTGAAAGAAAAGAACTACTTTCATTAATTACTTTAATTAAATTTGAAAAGTAACATTAAATAAATTTCAGCTTTCATTAAACCACCTAGTAAATCATTAAATGGCAACAAAATTCTTACCCAATCAAACCACAACATGCAGCAATGTTGCTGTCACTGTGGTCTTCATCTTGAGCTATGTGCTCTATAAACGAAATCATGTGTGCAACATGAGGCTGAAGAAGGTTCACATCAGCTGAGGAAAGAGGAAGAAAAAAAAAAACATGATTTATTGTCAGTATTGAATATTTTAATGCAATATATATATATATTATATATATATTATATTATATATATATATATATATATATATATATATATATATATATATATATATATATATATATATATATATATATATATATATATATATATATATATATATATATATATATATATATATATATATATATATATATATATATATATATATATATATATATATATATATATATATATATATATATATATATATATATAAGGATAATATTTAAGCTTTGAATTTTCTTAATACATAAAACAAGAGTATATAAAAATGCACGTTTCTTAAGCTTGTTTACACTGGGCCAGAGCAAATGTTAAGCATTATGTAAATTTCAGAGACAATATCCAGATATTTGTATGATGTTTAACCACGTACATACCATTTTGGTCCACTATTTTTTGCCAAATTTGAAGCAGCTTCAGGATTTCCAAGAATTTGCTAGCTTTAAGTAGTTTTTAAAAACTACTTAAGCCATTTCATCACTCAAAAAGCTACCAAGTTCTTCCAGAGAAGTTCTTTCCAAGGTGCGATGGATAATTTTTAAATTACACGGGGGAGGGGGGGGGAGAGAGAGAGAGAGAAAAAAAAGACATCTCATTCTAACATTTTCACTAAAATTACACAAAAATATCTTGAATATTGAAGAGTAATTTCATTCAATAAAATTTACATTAGTTTTAACCATAATTTCCTGCAGCTCTTCTGGATGGTCTCCTTGTTTAAGTCAGTGATTGATGCCTTCAGTTTATCTTTGGTGTTACAAAGAGTTTTGTTGGTCTCTTGCTCAGCTGCATCCTACACAAAGGTTGGGAGTTAGTTGGCCAGATGTAAGGGGTGATTTGGTTGCGGGGATTGTCCGACAGCCATGACTGGGTTCTCTTGCAGCCACCTTCTTGACCCAGTGTAACACTACTCCCTCAAGGCACTTGATGTAGGTCTCTATGTTAAAGTGAGTCCTTTTCTCATCAGAATAATCAGAGTGAATTTTCCAAGCTGATGTACCTTTGCAATCACCATTAGACTTATTTAACTTTTAAAATCCTCAGTCCAGATTGATGCCCAAACACTGAAATGTTTAGTAGAGATTCCAAATGTCAAGCAGAACAGCATGCTGTTTACAAATTTCTTGCAGAGCAAATTATCACAGTGCTCCTTTACTCAGAGTGTCCCATTGACCCCAATATACTGTGCAGTCAAAATTAAAAACTATGCACACCATTTAAAATATAAAATGGTGACAATTTAACCATCCCATCCAGTATACAGATATTGAAATAAGTTAATTCAAAGTTTCATGTTAAAGAGAGTAGGATATCCTATTTTTATTGGGTCTGCAAAGTGATGCAAAAGTTACTGACTGCCTTTAAATCAATCCAATTGGTAACTGATTTTGGTGGAGTGAGGTTTGCAATATATATTGTTCTCTACCTCACTAGATATATTAGCATTACTTCCAAATGCAGATTGGTTAACACCAGCTCATTGTTTTCACTTCATATAGAAACAAAAATTAAAGTTTTAATGAGAGTGGAACAAAAACTGGCTAGCTGTTAATATCCACCCCTCTGTATCACCATTTATTGTGGCACCTCTCTCTCACACACACAAAATCATCAAAATACTTTCAGAGACTGGTGATTTCTAAGGTGAATAATTCCCCTAATTACATTTATTGAGTAGGTGCACATAGATCAGAAAATTAGAACATCTGAAAGTGAACTTACGATTGATTTCATCTGCATCTCCCTTTAGTCCTTGCACAATACCAGTGTAAGCTTCTAGACATCCTTCCCTCAATTCATTCAGGTAGTCAATCATGTCATAGTCAGTCTTGAGAGAGGGGGGAAATAAAATAAAAATAAACTAACAATTATTTTATTAAATCTCTATACAAGTATTCAAATCTTCAGTAAACATGAACATGCCCACAAGACAGTGATAAATGGGACAGTTTTTCAC